>SJYA01002930.1:820788-1014019 GCA_006410615.1 Neotragus moschatus
GCAACACTCCCCCCCCCCCCCCAGCTCTGGCCCCCCCCATCCAGACATCCGTCCACCCCACGCGTCCGTCTACCGTCCATCCATCCAGTCTCCACCTGCACTCGGTTGTTTTGAGGCATCTCAGCTCATTAGGGTTTGTAATGAGCTGTCTGTCAGTCCCTGTGCTCTGTCCAATCCCCCTTTCTCTCCCATAATTAAATCTCAGGCTTAGCAGGGTTCACAACATTCAGGCATCAAAATGTCCCCGACAGTTTGAAATGTCCATGTCGTAGCCAGTTTCAGCCCTCCGCTTTCCCTTGCGAATCCCACTGCTGGCCACACCTGTGACTCCCAGGCTCTGAACTGGCGCGGGGTCGGGCCTGCTCAGCCCAGAGGGCACTGCAGTAGCTCAGATCGCTGACCTCCTTCTCCTGGGCCTCGGCCTTCTCGTTTTGGGGGTAAGGAGGTGAGGTGGGGAAGCAAGGAGCGCTGTAGTGGGGGCCCATTCCTGCCCCCGGGCTCTGGCCAGGCCTCCTCACCCCTGCAGCCTCATGGCCCTGCAGCAGTGGAGGCCACTCGTGGCTGTCCTGGGGCAGCAGTCAGCCCCAGCCGGGCCCGTCCTCTGCTGAGCCCCCAGCAGCAGTCCCTGGCTGGAGGCCCTTCTCCACGGTGGCAGCCCCTAGTCACAGCCTGCCCCCCAAGGCTCTCCTCCCCAGCCTCCCCGGACCCTCACAGGCCTCCACCCTGCCCTGTGCCCTCGGAGGCTGGCTCCCACGCCAGCTAGTTTCTGGCTGGATCAGCCTGAGCCAGCCACGAACAAGTGCCCAGGGCAGGGAGCTCCCTGGTAGTTTAGATCATCTTCCCGAGCTCCCGCCCAGCTTTAGTGCCTAGCCTCTGGCAGCAGCCATGCCCCTCAGCGACCACAGCCACTGGGGAGTCCTGCTCCGTGGGGCCAGCTGCTCATGGGTTCCAGAAATATTAGCTGCTACCCTCGTCCTTCCAGCTCAAAAGACAGCGACTGTCCTGTTTGCTAGGCTCCAGTGCCTCTCCATCTCCCCTTTGCTCCCCAAGGCGGCTCCCTCTCTCCACAAATAGCGCCTCCGGTAAAGAGTTTGTACCCAAACTGTCTGGGATGAACATGGCTTCCTGACTGGTCCTGTAACCAGTGCTGGCTACAGGAGTGGCCCCAGGAAACAGACCTGCTGATCGGTCTCAGGACTGATGAAAGCCCGAGCCCCGTGAAGAGGCTGAGACTCCACGGCACACGGCGACCTCCACCACTCAGGCGGTCAGCGGAGATGGGTCAGCCAGAGCCACCCTCCAGAGGCCTTCCGATGGCATCCCCGGGGGAACCGTCGCGCTCTCTCCTGCCTCACCACCGTGACTGCCACCCCACATGTCGGGGGGACCCCTGCAGGCGTGGTCCAGGAGAAGCTAACCAGACACCAGACAAGTCACTAGAGCTCACCTGCTCACCTGGGCAGGAATCAGTCTGTCCGTGGAAGGATGAGACCCAGGGGGTGGGGCTGTGGAGGGCGGGATGTGAGGCTGGTGGACCCACGTCCCCCCTGGTGATGCACGCAGGCAGGGCTGGGGTCGGCCCTTGCAGCCGAGTCGCAAGGGGAAGCCCTGACCGCTTGCTGGCTGTTGGCCAAAGCAGAACCAGGCTGGGGATTTGAGACCTTCACCCAGCTCCCCGCTCTGAGTCAAGCCATAGACCCCCAAGCTCCGTGATAGGGAGGGCCTGGGTCCCCCTGAGTAAGGCCGCTGCTGTGGGGCCTCACGTGTCCACCACAGACCTTTCCCCAGGCCTGTCCCAGAGGACCAGGGCCACCGACCACGTGAGCCGGGGAAGAACAGGCATGTGCCCTGCGGTGGCCCCATGCTGGTCCCTTGGGCCTCCACGTGCTGCCGCGTCAGAGCAGAGGCTTTGGGAGCTCAAGTGATGGAAGAGTCTGGCCCGAATCCGTGTCAGGGTGAGGCCAGTGGGCTGCAGTCACTCCTCCGGCTCCTGGGTGTACTGAGCTCAGGCAGACATGGCTCAGGAGTGCTGGGCTCCTGCTCTCGGGAAGGAGAGTGGAGAAGCCACTTTAGGGAAGCTCAGGCCTCCTCTCAGTGCTCCAGACCCCAGGTGTCCTCTCTGGGCTTTGGCAGTCTCCCTCTGGGTGTCCCACCATTCAGCTTGGTCCTGATACTGTCTGCCCAAAATGGCACAGATCCCACAGGTTGACAGCTCAGCTTGCAAGATGGCCCCGTTCCCTGTGTACCAAGAGCAAGTCCAGCTTGTCACTGGAGCTTCTGACTCCGAGGCTTCTATGTCAGCTTCTGACTCCGAGGCCCCACGATGCTCTCTTCAGGTTCAATAATTTGTGGATTGGCTCACAGAGCCGAGGGGGACGTTTCCTTGCATTCATTAATTTCCAATACTCACGTCAGAGTTGGACCACGCAGAAGGCCGGGCTGCAAAGCACTGATGCTCTGGCAGTGTGGTCCTGGAGAAGACTCCTGAGAGGCCCTTGGACTGAAAAAGGATCAAACCAGTTCATCCTAAAGGAAATCAGTCCTGAATGTTCTTTGGAAGGACTGATGCTGAAGCTGAAGCTCCAGTACTTTGGCCACTTGATGCCAAGAGCCAACTCATTGGAAAAGGACCTGATCCTGGGAAAGACTGACAGCTGGAGAAAGGGGTGACGAGATGGTTGGATGGCATCACTGACTCGATGGAAATGAGTTTGAGCAAGCTCCAGGAGCTGGAGATGGGCAGGGAGGCCTGGTGTGCAGTGTCCATGGGGTCACGAAGAGTCAGACACGACTGAGCGACTGAACTGAGCCGAACCCTCCCAGCACCGGGATGTGTCCCCAACCCAGAAACTCATGTTGCTACAGGGTTTTCATAGAGCTTAGTCTGCAGCACCCCTCTCGGCTTCCCAGGAGCTCAGTGGGCAGGGCTGAGCGCTCCAGTCCTCTACCATTGGGCGTTTCTGGTGACCAGCTCCATCCTGTGGCCAGCCAGGGGCCCTGACCCAAACTTCTCATTAGCATAAATCCAGGGGTTATCAAAAAGGCCTCCTTATGAAGGACACTTCCTATCATTCAGAAAATTCCAAGGATTTTAGGAGCTCTGTGTCAGGGATGGGGACAAAAACCAAATTCATTTTTTATTACATCGTGGGGAGGAAGGGCCAAGCAGAACACCCACGGGTAAGGCCTCCAACCTTGCTAAAACTATCCCAAAGGGACTGAAATTAACGTCATCATGAAAGACTGGAAAACACAGAGGTGACGATTCTCTGGACTGACACCTTGATATAAGACTTCTGCCGTCCAGAACCGTGAGAGAATAAACGCTGCTGTTTGGAGCCCCTGCGTCTGTGGGGCTCCGTACAGCAGCACCAGGGAATGGACACGCTTCCCGTCCTGTGCGCTTATTCCGCGGTGTGTCCACAGGCTGGGCGTGAAGGCCAGTGGGAGACCGTGACGAGCTTAATCAGACTGTGAGGAGTCTACGACACCTACAGCTTTTCTGGATGCTGTGCGTTTGCGGAGCAAACCACCATGTCCTTTGCGCCCAGCGTGCAGCTAGTCACCAGCCTGGGGGTTTGTTTCCCCTTCAGTTCTGTCCAATCTGAAAAAATCAGAAGCCTCTGCTTCCCCTTGGCAGGGCTATCAGTATGCCCTGCCTCTGTCACAGCCTGGCTCCCGGGGGACTTGGTCACTTGACAGCCGGCAGCTGATACCCTGCTCTGCGCCCCTGCGTTGGCTGTATCGTGTTTACCAGACCCAGTTATTAGGAAGTGGTAAGGGCACTAGACGCCACGGTGAGACATGCGTCGGAGGGCAGGAGGTGGGCCCCGTGATCTGGACCGTGGCGGTCAGCCCTTGCCCCAGCGTGGAAAATGAGTTGCCGTAACTTGTGGTGCCCCCTGGAAAAACGGGGCACCGTGCTTGGTGAGTCGTTTGGGAACTTTGTTTTCTCAGCCATGCGCGGTGGCACGCAGGACCTCAGCTCCCCAAGCTGAGCCCCCTGCCATGGAAGTGTGGAGCCCTCCTAGACTGCCGGGTAATTCCCGTGGTGGGCCATCTTGGATTTTGGAGGCAACACGTACTATCTGACCACGGTTCCCAACCTGTTTACTGAGTGACACGAGGGCTTCCAGGCTCGAGTGGGGCTGGATCAGGAGGAGTGAGAGCTCTTGCTTGGGGCCAGGCCACCCTGCCATTTGGGACCCATGACCCATTGGGGCTGGTGCTTCTGAGATGCCAGAGAAGAGGGGGTTCTGGGGGGAGCCTCCGGCAGCCCTAACAGGGGAACTGCTGGACCCCGAGGTGGCAGGTATGACATCGTGGCCTTGGTAGCAACAGGCAGCTCCTGACTGAGCTGCTGGCCCCGGGAGACGAGACCACGGGTTGGGAGGTGACCCTGAGCCACGCTGGTGCCCTACTGATCCTCTGTCCACACAAACGGAGAGCTGAACCCCCCCCACGCAGCCCCGTCTTGGACTGAGGACAGTGGACGTGAGGCCGGGTCCAGGCCTTGAGTGTCAGCCGGACGTGGAGGCTGCTGCTGCAGCTGCTCCATCCGGGTGCGGGTAAGCCTCATGCAGTGACCCTTGGACGGGTGAACAGAGGAGAGTGGGACGAGCTGGCACGGGTGTCAGTGGGCAGCTGGCCGCACGGTGCACAGCCCTGCTCGGGGAGGCCCCGGAGGACCATGGCCAAGCCACCTTCGGAGCCGTCACAAGGACCGCCTGGAGCGTGACTGCCTGGTTCACGAGGTGCAGCCCCCAGGGGGAGCGGGGGTGGCCCTCAGGGCGGTGGCTGGGGCGTGGAGAGCTGGGCAGGGGTCTTCTAAGGAGGCTCTTGAAATGGGCAGAGCGTGACCACACCTGTGTCCCACGGAGATGTTCCCAGAAGCCTCTGCTGCCCAGGGGATGCTTGAAAATCAGGTGGGCAGGAAGGCCCCGTCTGCAAGGTCCAACACTCCTCACAGGACCCCACGGCCCTCGCCCAGGGTGCTCCCAGCAGCAGGGACGGTGGCTGCAGGCTCTGCACTGGGCCGGCCCCCAGACCCCTCCAGCCACCTCACTGCCGGGTGCCTGTCTCATCAGCAGGGCACCCCTCACCCTGCCTCGCCCCGCCCCCACCCGCACTGCTGTGAACAGGCCCCTCATGCCGCCTGTGTCTAAATCCAAAGGGTAGGCTGTTCTCTGCAGCAACCCCTCTCCCCGACTCTCCCGTGGACCAAGCCCATCTCTCAGACGTGGTTACCTGCTGCTCTAAGAGGCCTCTAGCCCTTGGAAATACCAGGAGGGTGGGCACTATATCCTGCGTGCAGCCACCTTCAGGGAGGATAAACCCAACCCCTGTGGATGGCGCTCTAGGATGATGAGGTGGGGAGGAGGGGGTGGTCCAGGACAGGGCACTCCCTTGGTCTGAGCATTGGCAGCTCTCCCCACCCATCCTCTCTGGGCTGGGGCAGGTCAGGCCGGGTGGCGGGGCGTTGCAGGAGGCTGGAGGCCCTGGCTGGCAAAGCTCTCAACAGAATTTGCTTTGGAAGCACAAGCGGGGCGTCTTGGCCTCTGCTGCAGGAGGCCTCTCTCTGGGGGCGGGGGCCTCTGCCACTGAGCAGACCCCCCAGCTCATGTCTGCTTACGTGTCCATCTGCCCGCTCTCCCCTCACCCTGACACTCACGGTTGTTTGAGGGATGGCCTGTTGTACGCACGTTCTGAGGCTGCTGCTGCAGCAAAGATCTGCAGACCGGGGCTCCTAAAACCACAGGAGCTTATTCTCTCAGGCTCCGGAGGCCAGAAGTCTAGCATCCAGGTGTGGACACACTGTGCTCCCTCTGAAGGTCTCGGGGAGGGGCCTCCAGCTTCCAGGTGCCGTCAGTCTGACCTTCCAGGGCTCGAAGCCGCAGCCCCTCGAAGTCTGTCCCTGTAGTCACGCGGCCCTCTCCCCTGGGGGTCTGTCTCCACTCTTCCCTCTTATGAGAACACCAGCGTCCTGGACTGAGGCCCACCCCAAGGACCTCTTGGTGACTTGATGACATCTGTAAAGAGCCCGTTGCCAAACACGGTGCCAATCGCAGGTACGGGATGAGGGCATGGCACCTGGGGAGACACAACCGGCCCCTCACGGCTGTGGGTGAAGGGATTCACTCTATCTTGCTTACACATGTGGGGATTTATAAGGAGCTGTGAGAGGGCTCGCGGATCTGGCTCAGCTTCCAGGACCAGTGCCCAGAATCCCTGCCAGGACTGGTCTGGCTACGGGATCTGCTACCCCCACCACGCCCGAGCTGTTGTGGCAGCAGGAGGTGGACACCACCCCTGGCCCCAGAAACAAGCTGCCTCTGCCAGGACCAGTCCAGCAAAACTGCTGGCCCAGCAGCCCACTGGGGTCCTGGCGCCACTGCCCCGTCCCGGGTCAAGCTGGACATCTGCCCCTAGTGGTGAGGGGAGGCTGGGCAACGCAATCCTTCTGGATTCCAAGCCGGAGGGACAGGATTCACAATGTGGGAACCACCCAACTGCAGAGACGATTTTCAGAAGATGCCAGGAGGCCGAAATGCCTGGCGTCCCCTGCAGTCACACCCCCGCCCTCCTCTCTTCTCTCTTCTGCTATAAACGCTGGAAACACTTCGCGCCCGCTCCCCCAGGTCTGCTGTAGCAGGTCTCGTGGGACACAGCTCTGACCAGCGAGATGTCACTGGAGACTGCTGGGGAGCTTCTGGGGAGTTCGGTTCTGTGATAGAAGAGGTGGACATCCCTGTCACTCTTCTTTCCGCTCTCTGTCTAGCCTGGAACGTGGATGTGGTGTCTGGAGCTGTGGCAGCCCTCTGTGAGCACGCAGGAAGCCAAGCATGACTGCAGAGACGCTGCTCTGACACGCCTGGGCTGCTGAGCAGACCGGCCTGCCTCCAGGACCCTCGTCATGGGAGAAAAACAAACCCGCTGGTCCAAACCACTGCACTTTCCATAATTACTGCTACCTGAAACCAAGTGAAAGTGAAGTCACTCAGTCGTGTCCGACTCTTTGGGACCCCATGGACTGTAGCCTACCAGGCTCCTCCGTCCATGGGATTTTTCATGCAAGAGTACTAGAGTGGGGTGCCATTTCCTTCTCCAGGGGATGTTCCCCACCCAGGGATCGAACCCATGTCTCCTGCATTGTAGGCAGACGCTTTNTCAGTCGTGTCCGACTCTTTGGGACCCCATGGACTGTAGCCTACCAGGCTCCTCCGTCCATGGGATTTTTCATGCAAGAGTACTAGAGTGGGGTGCCATTTCCTTCTCCAGGGGATGTTCCCCACCCAGGGATCGAACCCATGTCTCCTGCATTGTAGGCAGACGCTTTACTGTCTGAGCCACCAGGGACCTTGAAACCAAAAGTGCTTCTAACTGGTATACCAGCCAGGCATTCATCCAACTGTCCATTCATGTATCTTTGAAAGTTAGTAAACCAAAGCTCACTCAAATGGAACTAAGAGGCCAGAAGGAGGAGCTCTCACACACATATCCTCAGTACAGGTACCGCATCAACACGAGTCAGACAGGAAGACGGGTCCCTTCATCCCCAGCAGGAAGTGACATTGTTTTATTATCAGGAGGAGGAAGAAAGATTTTTTCCTTGCCTGGCAACAGCTCACTCAATAAGAGACAGTCACAATTTGGCCAATGAAAACCCACTATACTCTGATCTCCTAGTTTCCGTCAACACTTTGTGTTTATAACAGCCCCGCCCAGCTTCTTTTCTCCTCTGTGTTTCCTCTCTTTGGTTTTGCCACAATTTCATATGGTTTGCCATAGTTGCAAGTCTAGAATTTCAACCCTTTACGGCTCCAGAATAAACTTGCTTTGCTGGTAAAAATAACTATTTCATTATTTTTGGTTACCAGGTCCAACTGTCCATCCATCTCCCTAGTGGCAACTACAAACGGGCACTTGCCAGGAGCATTTGCCAGTGACTTAACAAGGGCATCTGCCATCTGGAAATGGCACCCCACTCCAGCACTCTCACCTGGAAAATCCCATGGACAGAGGAGCCTGGTAGGCTACAGTCCATGGAGTCGCAAAGAGTCAGGCATGACTGAACGACTTCAGTTTCTGTGGAGATTGAACCCTGCACGGCTGTACATCCCTTCCCCCCACCCCCCCTACCCCCCAAGAGAATTCAGGGTGGAGAGAGGCGCTCTGTGCTCCAGGGAAACTGGTGGAACAGGTCTTTACATAGTTAGATATTTTCAGGAACTGATTCCATGATCCCAGTCCTTGCACTTCTTATCTAGAAAATCACTAAATCCCTTCATGGTGACATCAGCTCCTCGTGACTAGCAGAAAACCTTTGTAAAGCAAGCACTTGATTGCGCGGAACTCCCCCTTTGCTGAAGTCTTATACACTGACCTTCCTCCCGCTGCCTCTTGGAGCAGTCTCTCAGCTATCTCCGGGAGAGGGGCTGTCTCCTAGACTGCGGTCTGCACTTTGCCCCCAAGAAAAACTTAACAGGCCAGCTCTCACCTTGTGCGTCTTTCTGGTCAACACTGACTGTTACAGAGAGTGTGCACGGATTTACAGTGGTTTTAAGGAAATGAGGGACAGTTTAGGTTTACTTGGAGACTTGGAATAAAGCTGAGAGAAGGAAGGAAACCAGTTGGAAGACAGAAGTGGGGATGGACATGGAGCTTTCCAGCGAAGCCCTCCGCAGCAAGTTGTCTACTGCTAGAAGCAGGATTAGGGAAATGCAAAGTTTTGAAGGATTCCTAGATTTGTACAAAACCAAGCTGTCCCGTGGGGGTACCACTCACACTGTAGTCCTCTAAACTGGTGGGGCTTTTTCTTCTAGAATTCACTTATCCCAGGCTTTGCAGATAGATCAGAATTCCCCTCCCCCCGCTGCCTCCACAGCTCCTCTGCGCCCTGGAGAGACATCCACCACGCAGCTCCCTGCTGTCTGGCTCCATCGCCCTCTTAGCCATCGCCAACCTCCTTGGTGCTTCGGACAAAACCAAGATGTCTCCCCGAAGTCCAGTCGAGTCAGGCGGTGGGAGAGTTCCTAATTAGACAGACTTGAGCCTGGAAGACATGCTGAGGGTCAGTTCCGAGCTGCCCTGGCCTCGTGCCCCAGGGCTGAGCAAGGACCATCAGGACTGAAACTGCTTACCTTAGGGGGACTCAAACCCAGGCAAAACCCAGTCTGGGACTCTAACCCACCGACTCAACGGACATGAGTTTGAGCAGGCTCTGGGAGATGGTGAAGGACAGGGAAGCCTGGGGTGCTGCAGTCTGTGGGGTCGCAAAGAATCGGACATGGCTAAGCAATAGCAACCCACGTGGCTGGGACTCAAACCCAGCCAAAACCCACGGTATCTGGTTTTGAGACCTTATGAAGCTCAGGTGTTTGATGTTTCATCACAGAAAGAATTCAGCGGGAGACAAAGTGATAAGGTGTGGATTTCTTCAGTGAGAAACACACTCCACAGAATGTGGGCCGTCTTAGAAGGCGAGTCTAGCAGCCACTAAGTGTGGCCTGGTTAGCTTTTATGGGCTGAATAATTTACAAGGATTATTCCAACTATTTGGGGGAAGGGGTGGAGATTTCCAGGAGTTGGGCCACCAATGGCTTTTTGGTCCTTTGATGGTGCCTTGGAAATGGATCTTCCCTGTAGCTCAGACAGTAAAGATTCTGCTCGCCATGCAGACCTGGGTTTGATCCCTGAGTCACGAAGCTCCTCTGGAGAAGGGAAGGGCAACCCACTCCAGCATTCTTGCCTGGAGAATCCCACGGACAGAGGATCCTGGCTGACTGTCCAGTTCGTGGGGTCTCGAGGAGTCAGACCCGGCTGAGCGACGGACACTACACTGGAACCGACACAGCGCCTCTGGGAGTGTCCTCGGAATGCGCTCAGCCATGTCCAACTTTCCGCAACCCCGTGGACTGGAGCCCGCCGGGCTCCTCTGTTCATAGGAGTCTCCAGGTCAGACACTGGAGTGGCTGGCCATTCCCTCCTCCAGAGGATCCTTACGGCTCAGGGATCAAACCCAGGCCTCGCGCGCTGCAGGCAGGTTCTTCNAATTGTGCAGTAGTTTGAGCATTCTTTGGCATTGCCTTTCTTTGGGATTGAATAAAAACTGACCTTTTCCAGTCCTGCGGCCACTGCTGAGTTTTCCAAATTTATAAGTTATAGTTTAGGATTGACTTGATGCCTGAATTGTGACTTACACTTCTCAAACATTTTTGTGTAACACAAGCGTTCCTTGATTAGGGTGAAGCAGTAATCTGCAAGTACTAGGAAGGTGGTATTAATGCTATTAAATGATCCCAGATATTTGCTTTTGAGGCAATTGATAGGTTTTCCCTTTCTCACCTCTTTTTGTTGAAAATAGTCATGGTTGCAAATTTGGTTGGCAAATGGAAACCAGAGTGTCTTAGCAGGCCTTAAGTTCTGCCAGTTACAGGTGAGAGGTTTAAGAGCCAGTATCAGAATCCCTACATCCTCTTTCCTCTGCTGCATGACTTGGAGCTGGAGAAGGCAATGGCATCCCACTCCAGCACTCTTGCCTGGAAAATCCCATGGACGGAGGAGCCTGGTGGGCCGCAGTCCATGGGGTCGCTGGGACACAACTGAGCGACTTCCCTTTTGCTTTTCACATTCATGCATTGGAGAAGGAAATGGCAACCCACTCCAGTGTTCTTGCCTGGAGAATCCCAGGACGAGGGAGCCTCATGGGCTGCCTTTGATAGTGTCACACAGAGTTGGACACAACTGAAGCGGCTTAGCAGCAGAAGCATGACTTGGAGGTGCATATTGGTGGGAAGCCTCAGTCAGGCTCAGTGACTGTTATGAGACATCCTGCATGCATATACAATACCCAGACCCACAGTGGATACAGAGCATCCATGATATATAAACCTTGACCATGTTAATCTGCTGGCACCCTTTGGTTGTCTGATACCTCCCCACAAACTAGTATAATCTCACTGATTCAGAGTGAAAAATTAGACTGAATTTTATGCATAGGATAATAGAAAAGCCTTGAAAGAAATAAAAAAATGATTTTAATAATTACTGGGATTGTAAAAGTATTTTTATGAACTATGCATCATTATGAAATTATGTAGAAGTAACGCAGAAGTTAGAAACACTGTTATTGTGAACATTAGGTTTATACTTATTACAAAAATTCTGTTTTGTGTCTACATGTGCTGGGGACATAATGTCGAAGTGATCAGACTAAACCTCTGCCCCCTATAATTATATTATAGGGGAAGTCAAATGTGAAATGTAAGAGAACTAGTTTGTAAAATAATTTCTAGCAAAAATACTGCTATTATCAAAATTATGTGCTCTAATTCCTACTAGTGATGATTTTTTGAAAAATTTCATTTAATAAATTTACAGTTGTTCCTTGAACAGCATGGATTTGAACTGCAGCAGTCAAACTACACATGGAAAGTTTTCGTTAGTAAATACTAGAGTATTATATGGTCTGTAGGTTGGCTGAACATGTATAAGGGCCAACTATAAGTTACACAAGGATTAACCCTCTTTGTCATTCAATTGTCAACTGTACTTACTTATAAAGACACATAATAATTATATTTATGTTCAAGCATTACTGAAAAATGAGCAAACTATCAAAACTTATTCCCCAGATAACTTCCATCTTTCTCTTTCTTTTCGTGAAGAGATTTAAAATACCGATTTAAGCAATATGCTAGAGCCTCAGTCTCCTTTGTGCCCTTTCTGGGCCACTGAAACTACTATACAAGAAGTCATTGACGATCTCCAATGTAGTCACAGACTTGGATCTGTCTGAAGCCTTTGTTTTTCTTCTTGGGCAGCTTCAACCCTCTCCATTACTTTACCTACATTTGTTCCTCAGTTATTGTTTTACATACATTTTGCCAAATTGAAATCTCTAGTCATAGACTTTGTTGTGATATCCCTTCTTAGCCTTTCAAATGTTTTTGGACATTTTAATATATCTTTAATGCTGAACATAATTTTAACCAAATATATTGACCAAAATAAAAGAATTTCTCAGATTGATTAGTTGATTAAATTGTGTTAAATTTTCAATATTAGCTTGCTTCCCGGGTGGCCCAGTGGTAAAAAAATCTGCCTCCAGTGCAAAAGAGGGGTTTCAATACCTGGGTCAGGAAGACCCTCTGGAGAAGGAAATGACAACCCACTCCAGTATTTTTGCCTGGGAAATCCCATGAACAGAGGAGCCTGGCAGGCTATCATCACTGGGGTTGCAAAAGTCAGACACAATTTAGCAACTAAATAACAACACCGTATTGAGGAGTATTTAGTTGTCTACTGAATAATTTTAATTATAACCTTTTTATTTATATTAATACCTTCTCAGAATTAAAAAAATGATTATCCTTCATTATACTTTTATTCTCAAAGATGTTTGAAAGCTAGTTCAGTTGATTCTTCTTTTAGTTAAATTAAATCTTATTTTTTCCAGACATTCCCACTAACCTGTTTCATGGCCTTTTCCCTCATGTATGTAATTTGAAATTTTTACAGATGGTCTCGGTATTCTTTCTCCAGTATACATAAGTGTACCTATAGTGTAGATTGTCAAAAACCCTAGTTAACTAACTCAGTTCCTTTGAAGAACAGAAAAATATTTTTTTGTCTAGTATTTCATTGTCTAGAAATAAGTCAAATTTATACTTAAATACTTGTGCATTTTATCTTGCTGATTATATTACTAAACCTTTGAGGGATTATTGAATGATGTACGTTGTCTCCTAAAGAATTTAACATCTGTTTTGTACTTCATGTGTTCAGTCATCATTTAATTATTGATTTTTCAGTAACAGTTTTAGCAAAATTCTGTGGCGTTGTGAAAATGTATATATTTTACTGGGCCCAGATAGGGCTGGGAAAAGGTAATAATTACTACTTTTTTATGCATCAGAAGTATAATAGCAGTAACACACATTAACACCCACATACATATGCACACACAAAACACATTTTATTTAGTCAAAATAATAAAACAATATTTAGATATAAAGCCAGCATAAATTTTCACATGTCTCTTATTGTTCTTTTGTTATTTTTTATCACTTTTTAAATTTTTCCTGTATTTGGGTGCCTAAGGAATTTTACTATACTACAGAGTATGTATCAGTGACATACTACAGGGAGTATATCACTTTATATTGAATCACTTTTGCATGGATTTTACTAGGAGTAATTGTTTTGCATTTCCATTCGCATCTCCTCAGCTCACTTAATAGATCCTTTTTTCCTAGGCCTCAATAATTTTATCCATGATTCTAATACATGATGAAGTAATGCCTGAAGGCAGTATTAAAATGCCCTGTGGTATTTCTGTTTCTGATACCATAATTCATAGGTTTAGGACAAACCATAAATAATCATTAGAGGTAAAACTAGAAGATATATTTTGACTTGGGATTTTTACAAGTGCTAAACTAGTTCTGCTGGGGCTGCTGCTGCTAAATCGCTTCACTCGTGTCCGACTCTGTGCAGCCCCATAGACAGCAGCCCACCAGGCTCCCCGGTCCCTGGTATTCTCAGCTTAGTTAAATTTTACTGCTTTTTAAAAATTTGTAGATGGTAATGTGCTAATTCTGCAGTTTACTGCATTCAGAGATATGCTAAATTTTGAGAACATACATATCTGGGGTCATATAAAATATCCTACATTCAGAAAACAACTAATTTTTTTCTCGTTTTCTTTCATTTCTGTTAAGGAAACTTGACCATAAATTATGTTGTTATTAAAAATAACTCTGAACTAAATTACGTATTTGTGTTTCCAATGCTTTGTGTTGAAATTTACTTTTCACCCCCACATTTTTAAATAATGTAGGTTTGCTTGATATATTTGGAGTTTTTTGGTACACCCTAAATAATTGGAAGGGCTATGCATGTAAATACACCAGCCTTTCAGGAGCGCTGACTTTTAGTTCACTAAATATCTAGCCAGCATGGTATTAAGGAAAATAGAAACTACTTGGTTTATTTTAGGGATTTTTTTTAACTCAATGATTTTGAATAAAAAATAGTGGAAATAAATTTTTTCTTGTTTAGATTGTTATCTCAGTAATGAAACTCTTTAAATCATAAATTTTGATTAACATTTTCAACAGTTTTTCTGAAGGAAAATTGTATGTAAAAAAGGCAAACATATTATTCCTATTGTACATGATCATAGCTCAGATAGTAAGGAATTTGCCTGCAATGCAAGAGACCCTGATTAGATTCCTGGGTCAGGAAGATCCGCTGGAGAAGGGATAGGCTACCCACTCCAGTATCCCTTGTAGCTCAGCCAGGAAAGATCTGCCTGCAATGCAGGGAGACCTTGGTTTGATCCTTGGGTTGGGAAGATCTCCTGGAGAAGGGAAAGGCTACCACTCCAGTATTCTGGCCTGGAGAATTCCATGGACTATATAGTCCATGAGCTTACCTGGTGGCACAGATGGTAAAGCATCTGCCTGCAATGTTGGAGACCTGGGTTCAATCCTTGGCTTGGGAATATCTTCTGGAGAAGGAAATGGCAACCCACTCCAGTATTCTTTCCTGGAGAATCCCACAGACAGGGGAGCCTGGTAGGCTACAGCCCATGGGATTGCAAAGAGTTGAACACGACGGAGCGACTTCAATTTACTTTCATTTTCTATAGCCCATGGGGTAGCAAAGAGCCCGACAGGACTGAGCTCGACTTTCACATGAAGTAAAATCAATTTCTTTAGCTTTTACCTTGAGGTGATTGCTGTATCTTGAAAGGACTAATATGTATATATCTACTATTTAGAGGAAAAACATGTTTTTATTGGTGATCAAGGGTTAATATTAAGTACGCAAAGTAAATCTTCTGTATCTCTTCAACAGATAATCTCGAAGTAAAAATGAAAAATTCTCAGACTTCATTTTAATATTTAATATGAGGGTTGTTCAAACTCCATCTGGTAATCATGTTTTTTCTTATGTAGTTTGACAATATAATATGTTAATGTCTTCCTCATAGAACAGAAATATTTACCAGAAATGTTCGTTGCTCCCGCTGCTGCTAAGTAGCTTCAGTCGTGTCCGACTCTGTGCGACCCCATAGACGGTAGCCCACCAGGGTCCCCCGTCCCTGGGATTCTCCAGGCAAGAACACTGGAGTGGGGTGCCATTTCCTTCTCCAGTGCATCAAAGTGAAAAATAAAAGTGAAATTGTTCAGTCGTGTCCGACTCTGTGCGACCCCATGGACTGCAGCCCTCCAGGCTCCTCCGCCCATGGGATTTTCCAGGCAAGAGTGCTGGAGTGGGGTGCCATCGCCTTCTCCAGAAACACTATTACATGTGTGTTAACAGAAATCCAACCGTGTTTGGCGCATCTTCTATGCTTAATGGGCTTAACTAAATTCAGAGAGTGACTCCATATTTGTGAAGAGATAATCAGAGTCTGAATAGCAGTAATGATTTAGAAACATGATAATTCTCATATGAACTAAGTTCATCAAAATCTTGTTTGAAGATATAACTTCTCTTGATCCAGAATTTTTTTTTTTTACCTTATGTGATAGATTCTCAAGTTTGTATGCCAAGAAATACAAATAAGGATGGTCATTATACCAATATTTGTAGCGGAAAAATTTTTTTAAATTACTGTCCTTTGTATATTAGTATTTTTAGGGCTGTAATAACAAAATACAATAGACTGCAGGACTGAAATAGCGCGCATCTATTTTCTTACAGTTCTATAGACTAAAAGTTTAAAATCAAATTTTGGCAGCTTACTTTCTCTTGAGGACTCTACTGTTGACCTTCAGATAACTGTCTACTGTGTCCTCACATGACCTTTGCTCTGTGATTTTCCTTGGTGTCTCTTCCTCTTTTAAAAGGACACCAAGTATCAGATTAGGGCACAACCCTCATGACATCATTCACCTTAATATAGTCCACGGCTGGTGGTTGCTCAGGGGTGGGGAGGGGAGAGTTTTAATGTACCAATTCTGGCCAGGGACACAATTCAGTCAATAATGATCAACCAAAACATTTTTTGGTCTACATGCACAATAAAATATTCAATAGCAATGAAACTAAGTTACATCAGTCAGCTTAACCTGTGTTTATACTGTGATGACAAGTGATCCCAGTGGCTTGCAATGAAGTTTATTATTCTCTCACAGAACATCATAGATTAACCTCTATTTTTTTCCTAACCTTTGCACTCTGTAGATAAATTGTCAGAAATTCCTGTGTGGATCATCAAGCTTTTCATGAAAAAGAGAAAGAAATCACAAAGACATACCACTGACATTCATCACTTCCCTTCACATTCCGTTGTCTAAAAAAAATCATAAGGCCATTTCAGACATCAGTAGAACACATATAATTCTCTCCCTGGAGAAGGAGAAAATATTTTATACTCTACCACATAAAGAAATCAATTTCATATTTTAGGTATCAGCAGAGATAAATCTCACATGGATATGTGATAAAATGGAAGCTGAAGACAGATACTACCTAGTATGTCACTAGCATAAAATACAACTGAAGACTTGAAAGATATTTATTTAATATCACTATAAAAGCATGCAGAGGAAATAGTACAAAACTGGGGACAGTGGTTAACTTTTGAAGAAACCATGAAGATGTGTTTGGAGAAGCATACAAACATGTGTGGTATTATGCTGTGTATATTTTTCATGTTTGAAAAGATTCAATATATGAACACTATAAAAAAAAAAGACCATAAATAGTTGTTATGAGGATAAAGAGATCTTTTTTACACGTATTAGTGGTTTATTGTTATTTTCAGTATTGAATTAAATATGACCATAAGATTGCATGATAAACTTTCCTATAGTTGAAAACTTTGGAAATGTAAAACTTTTTCCTGTTTATTTATTTAAGTATTTATCTCCTGGACTTTGTGCAGCTTAGGGAATTATAGAATGTACTAATTTTTTGCATGAACTGTGCCTAAAATGGTAAATGTACTACTAAAAATAATACATCTTCTTTAAATTCAATTTCTTCCTATATTACATAGTTTTAAGTTTCCTAAAGCACACAAGCATTACTTTTTAAGAGAAAAAACTAAAATTCAATTTAAATTTCTGTGTCTTATGCTGCCCAGTTATCAACACACAAATACTCAACTTTGGAATTTTTACATATGGATGTGACAAAGTGACAAAAGGGCAAGTAGGTTTAAGACATTGGCAAAAGTGCTGTTAAATGATGAACAATAGTGAATACTGTAGTTGCTTACTTAACTGGATTTTCCTTTCATTTTCTTACTAACAAAATCTCAGTTTGAAGCAGCAACAGAAGATGAATAAGATGGTGGTAGGGAAGAGGAATCTTTTTTCTTTCTTACAATAGGAAAACCCTTTGTCTGTCCTTTTTCTTCCTTCTCAAATGAAATGTTAGTGAGACGACAATGTTTGGGGTTGTAGGATTCTTTTCTTCACCGTTAAAGAAATAATGAAAAAAAAAAAAAACTGCACAGACATGAACTTAGAACCCTGCTATTATTGTACTACCAGAAGGACTTCAGTCTACCTCCAGACGTTTTGTTATATGAGGGGGGGAAATGTACTTTTATAACCCATTCAAAATCACGTTTATGTTTTATTTTAGTCAAAATTAATCCTGATTTTAGAATCAAAGCTAATTAAGTAGGAGAATTTCAAAGGAAATAGATATGGTGGACAGATTGGAAGCAGACAGACTAGGAGAACTAGAGAAAACTCTGTTGAGAGCTGGGTTCACAAAATGCAGCCAACTGATTCTAGAATTAATTTCTAAATTATTAAATGGCTGTCAACTTCACATAGACCAGAAATATTTCCCGAAATCCCTACTCCATTTTTCTGTTCAACTCAGTCTCGATTTCCTACAGTGAAATCTCTACTCTCCTCAGATTTCCACATTCTGTTGCTTCTGACTCCTTGCTTTCATGAGAAGATATTCCCTCTTTATAAAGAAAAGAGAAACTCCTCAGTAAGAACTTTCTGAAGATCCCCTATGGATCAGGCTTAGAAACTGTTTCACTTGCCTCCGATTTACAATCCAGAGGCTCTTCCTCAAATCTGAGCTACATTTCCACCATTTCCTAAGGGCGATAGTCCTTCTCCTCCAAGAATCAGTTTACATTTATCCTCTCTGTCTCCTTTGAAATTACCACTCAAGTGGCTTTTAAAAAGCTGTAAACTCTTTCAAGATGTATTTGACCAAGTCAGTTGCCTTTTTTTTTTTTTCCTGTTTGTTTGTCCACCTTTTGTTTATTATATTCTTTTCAAATTCTTAACATGTCTTAGATATTTTTTAATTTGAGAAATGTTAGCTATCTCAGTACTAAACATTTTTCTCACCCTGCCCTATGTATTTGTATGCTTTTTTAAATTGAAGTATAGTTGACTTACAATGTTGTGTTATTTTCGATATATAGCAAAGTGATTCAGTGTTATAAATAAATATTTTTCCAGATTATTTCCCATTAGAGGTTACTATAAGATACTGAATATAGTTCCTCATGCTATACAATAATTCCTTGTTGCTTATCTATTTTATGCATAGTACTTTGTATGTGTTAATTCCATGCTCTTAACCTATCCCTCCCTCTTCCTTTTCCCCTTTGGTAACCATATGTTTGCTTTCTGTGTCTGAGTCTGTTTCTGTTTTGTGTATAGATTCATTTGTATCATATTTTAGGTTCATATATAAGTGATATCATATAATATTTGTCTTTTTCTGACTTCACTTAATGTGATATTCACTAGGTCCATCCATATAGCTGCAAATGACAATATTTAATTATTCTGCATTATTGAGTAATATTCCATTGCATATAACATATACCACAACTTATTAAGTCAATTGTCTGTTGATAGGCACTTGCGTTGTTTCAATGTCTTGCCTATTATAAATGGTACTGATATGAACATTGGGGTGAGGGGTATATAGCTTTTAGAATCAGAGTTCTTGTCTGTTCCCAGGAGTGAGATTGCTGGATCATATGATAGCTCTAGTTTTAGTTTTCTGAGGACCTCCATAGTGTTTTCTATACTGCTATTGCTAAGTCACTTCAGTCGTGTCCGACTCTGTGCAACCCCATGGACAGCAGCCCACCAGGCTCTCCCATCCATAGGATTTTCCAGGCAAGAGTACTGGAGTGGAGTGCCATTGCCTTCTCCGAGTGTTTTCTATAGTGGCTACCAATTTACATTCCCACCAACACTGTAGAAAGGTTCCTTTTTCTCCACATCCTTTCTATCTTTTATTACTTGTAGACATTTCAATGATAGCCATTCTGACTAGTGTGAAGTGATACCTTATTGTGGTTTTGATTTGCATTTCTCTAAGGAAGGCCTGGCGTGCTGCAGTTCATGGCGTCGCAAAGAGTCGGACACGACTGAGCTACTGAACTGAATTGAACTGAATAATTAATGATGTTGAACAGATTTCTTTTTCTTTTTTTATCTGCATGTTGGCCATCTGTATGTCATCTTTGGAGAAATGTCTAGTTAGGTCTACTGCCCATATTTGACAGAGAAGGCAGTGACACCCCACTCCAGTATTCCTGCCTGGAAAATCCCATGGACAGAGGAGCCTGGTGAGCTGCAGTCCATGGGGTTGCTGAGAGTCAGACATGACTGAGTGATTTAACTTTCACCCTTCACTTTCATACACTGGAGAAGGAAATGACACCCCACTCCAGTGTTCTTGCCTGGAGAATCCCAGGGATGGGGGAGCCTGGTGGGCTGCCATCTATGGGGTCTCACAGAGTTGGACACAACTGAAGCAACTTAGCAGCAGCAGCCCATATTTGATGGGATTTCCTTTTGATATTGAGTTGTATGAGATGTTTGTGTATTTTAGATATTAGCCTCTCATTTGTATAATTTGTGATTTTTTTGATGGTTTATTTTGCTATGCAAAAGTTTTAAAATTGTATTAGGTATCAATTCTTTATTTTTACTTTTATTTCTTTAGTCTTAGGATACTGATTAAGAAAATATAGCTATAATTTATATCTGAGAATGTTTTGTGTATATTCTCTTAAAGGAATTTTATGGTTTTGTGTTTTATATTTATGTTTTTAAATCACTTTGAGTTGATTTTTGTGTATGATTGGAAGAAATGTTCTATTTTGTTTTTTATTTACATGTAACTTTCCAGCTTTCCTAACAGCACTTGTTGAAGATACTGTCTTTGCTCCACTGTATATTCCTGTCTCCTTTGTCATAAATTAATTGACACTAGATGTCAGTATATTTCTGGGTTCTCTATTCTATTCCATTTATTTATATATCTGGTTTTGTACTGATATCACACTGTTTTGATTACTGTAGCTTTTCAGTACTGTTTAAGTCTGGAAAATTTATGCCTCCAGCTTTTTTATTTTTCCTCAGGATGGCTTTGACAATCCTGGGTCTTTTGTATTTCATATAAATTTTAGGGTTATTTATTCTAGTTCTGTGGAAAATGTCACAAGTATTTTAATAAAGATTGCATTAAAACTATAGATTGCTTTGGTAGCTTGGACATTATAACAATATTCATTCTTCCAATCCAGATCTTGGAATATCTTTCCATTTCTTTAAATCATCTTCAGTTTCCTTTATCAGTGTTTTATAGTTTTCAGTGTAGAGGTCTTTTACCTCCTGGTTAAGTTTATGCTTAGGTACCTTTTTGACATGATTTTATATGGAAGCTTTTGTTTTGTTTTGCTTTGCTTTTTTCACTTTCTCTTTCTGATATTCCATTGTTAGTGTAAATAAATGCAGTAGATTCCTAGTACATTAACCTTGTCTCCTGTTCTGTGCTAAGTCACTTCAGTTGTGTCCAACTCTATGACCTTAGGGACTGTAGCCCACCAGGCTCCTCCGTCAATGGGATTCTCCTGGCAAGAGTACTGGAATGGGTTGCCATGCCCTCCTCCTGGGGATTTTTCTGACCCAGGGATTGAACCCACGTGTCTTATGTCTTCCTCATTAGCAGGTGGGTTCTTTACTACTAGTGCCACCTGAGAAGCCCCGCATATCTGTGTAAGTAAATCTAATTCCTATTTTGTAATGACAACACAAATCCAAGGATAACCCGTAAGGAAACTTTTTTCCCTCAAAAATCTAGATACGTAATTCAATAACCTGAATGGGATTGTTATACTGGGCATATTTCTTACCCATTAGTCGGCCAGACCAATAATGAAAATGACCACAACTTGTAACTGAGGACACTGAGTAACTGGAATTGTTCCAAGAGTGGGAAACACCATAATGACTGCAAAAGCAAGTGCAGACTTCCTGACCCCAGCCTGATACTAATTTTGGGGTTATTAATAAGCATCTTCCTTAATACTTGCTGAATTCACTAATTGCTTCTAACAGTTTTTGTGTAGATACTTCAGGGTTCTCTTTATAGGTTACCATGTCATCCTGCATATAGTGACGGTTTTACCTTTTCCTTTCCAGTTTGGATACCTTTACTTTCTTTTTCATGTCTGATTGTTGTGACTAGGGCTTCCAATACAGTGTTGAGTAGAAGTGGTGAGAGTGGGTATACTTGCCTTGGTCCTGAATTTAGTGGGAAGTCTTTCAGTTTTTTTTTTTTAATTTAATATAATTTAGTATTAAGTTGGTTGTGGGTTTGTCATACACGCCTTTTATAATGTTGAGATATATTCCCTGTATATACACTTTGGTGAGAGTTTTTATAATGAATGAAAGTTAATTTCATCCAATGTTTTTTATGTAACTATTGAGGAAATTTTTTGTTTTTTGTCTTTCCTTTTGTTAATGTGGTGTATTACATTGATTGGTTTCTGTGTATTGAACTATGCTTTTGACCCTGGAATCAATCCAACCTGATCACAGGGTTCAAATTTTGTGTATTGTTGGATTTGGTTTGCTAATATTTTATTGAGAATTTTTGTATCTATCCATCAAAGATACTGGCCTTTAATATCATTTCTTTTTTGTAGTATCTTTGCCTGGAGTTTTACTATCAGAATGATGATGGATTCATAGAATTAATTTGAGCATGTTGCCTCCTCTTCAATATTTTGGAATAGTTTGAGAAGGATACATGTAAGTATTTCTTGTTAAGTTTGGTAGAATTCCTCAGTGAAACTGTCCAGTTCTGGAATTTTGTTTACAGAAAAGTTTCTCTTTTATAAAATTACAGATTATATTTCACTTCTAGTGATTGTTCTGTTCAAATCATTTCTGTTCTTGACTCAATTTTGGCATGCTGATGTTTCTAGACAATAGTCCATTTCTTCTGGGTTGTCTAGTTTGTTGGCATGTAACTGTTAATGTTATTTCTTATGACTTTTTGTAGCTTTATGGTATCAGTTGTTAATTTCTCCTTTCACTTATTTGTTTATTTGTCTTTTATCTCTTATCTCTTATTATCTTGTTGAACCTGACTAGAGTTTTGTTTTGGTTTTGTTTGTTTGTTTGTTTTCCTATATCAATTCAGTTCAGTCACTCAGTCATGTCCGACTCTTTGTGACACCAGGGACTTCAGCGCACCAGGCTTCCGTGTCCATCAGCAACTCCCAGAGCTGGCTCAAACTCATTGTCCATCAAGTTGGCAATGCCATCCAACCATCTCATCCTCTGTCATCCCCTTATCCTCCTGCCTTCAATCTTTCCCAGCATCAGGGTCTTTTCTAAGGATTCAGTTCTTCCAATCAGGTGCCCAAAGTATTGGAGCTTCAGCATCAGTCCTTCCAATGAACATTCAGGACTGATTTCCTTTAGGATTGACTGGTTGGATCTCCTGGAAGTCTGAGGGACTGTCAAAAGTCTATGCTAACACCACAGTTCAAAGGCATCTGTTCTTCACTGCTCAGCTTTCTTTATGGTCCAGCTCTTAACATCCATACATGACTACTGGAAAAACCATAGCTTTGATTAGATTGACCTTTGTCAGCAAAGTAATGTCTCTGNGGAAGTCTGAGGGACTGTCAAAAGTCTATGCTAACACCACAGTTCAAAGGCATCTGTTCTTCACTGCTCAGCTTTCTTTATGGTCCAGCTCTTAACATCCATACATGACTACTGGAAAAACCATAGCTTTGATTAGATTGACCTTTGTCAGCAAAGTAATGTCTCTGCTTTTTAATATACTGTCTAGTTTTGTCAGAGCTTTTCTTCCAAGGAGCAAGCCTCTTTTAATTTAATGGCCGTGACATTATTCCTATATTTTTTCCCCCCAAAAAATCCTGTTCTTAATTGTACTGTTCTTTTCTACTCTTTTTAGAGCTCTGTTCTAATGAAAAGCTCTCTGATCTTTATTATTTCCTTTCTTCTACTGACTTTTTTTTCCTGTTTCTAATTCCTTTAGATGGTAGGTTATTTTGTTTATTTTTGATTTTTCTCATTTCTCAAGGACCTCTTATATAAATGAACTTTCTTCTTAGAACGCTTTTGCTGCATCCAATAAATATTGTGAGGTTATATTTTCATTATTGTTTGTCTGGAGGTATTTTCTGATTTCTTTCTTGATTTCATTGTTGACTCATTGTTTTTATTTTTTTTTTCATAGTATGTTTGATTTCAGTGAGTTGATTATTCCCCTCCCCCCCCCTTTTTTTACTGTAATTGATTTCTGGTTTCATAACATTGTTGTCAGAAAAGATGCTTGGAATGATTTCTACCTTCAATTTGTTGAGGTTTGTTATGTGACTTAGTATGTTTTCTATCCTAGAGAATGTGCCATGTGCACTTCTAGAGAATGTGTATTCTGCTGTTTTTGGATGTAAGGTCCTATATGTATCTCTTATGTCCAACTGATCCTTTGTGTCATTTAGGACCTCTGTTGCCCTACTGATGCTCTGTCTGTAAGATCTGTCCATTGATGCCAGTGGGTTGCTCCAGTCTCCTATTATTCTTGTATTCCTATCAGTTTCTCCCTTTATGCTTGTTAGTATTTGTTTTAAATTTCTAAGTGCTCTAATTGGCATATATATGTTAATATATATATAATATTGCTTTCTTGTATCAATCTCTTTATATAACATCATCCTTTGTCTCTCTTTAATTGTATTTTGTCAATATCTTTTCTATCCCATCATTTTCAGGATCTTTGTGTCTTTCACCCTAAATTGAGTTTCTTGTAGGCAGCATATTGTAGGGTTTCGACTTTTTATCCTGTCACTTCTGTCTTTTCATTTGAACATTTAATCCACTGACTTTTAAAGTGTTTCTTGATAGGTATGTAAATATTCCCATTTTTAAACTTTGTTTTCCAGTTGATATTGTAGTTCTTTATTCCTTTTTCATTGTTTTTTTCCTTTTGTTATTTGAAGGTTTTCTTCTGGGTTATTTAGTCTGATAGTCACTGCTTCTAGATTACTTTTTATCTCAGGATTGAGTTGTCTAATTTTGATGAGTTTAGTTTTATTCTTTCTAGTTCCTTGTAATAGTGATCTGCATTTCTATTGATATTCTTTCTTAGTTCCTTTAATATTTTTATTATCTCCTTTTCGAATTCAAGGTTGAGTAGACTGATGTGGTCTGTTTCATTACTTGTTCTTTCAGGGGATTTCTCTTGTTCTTTTAATTGGGAGTACTTCCTCTGCTTTTTCATCTTACTTAATTTTCTCTATCTTTATGAATTTAGGAGAAACAATTGTCTTCCATGGTCTCATAGGGGCATTTTTATGTGAGAGTATATAGACTGTGTGAGTCCAGTAGTTTTGTGCAAGAGCTGTTTTCAGTATGGCTTTCCACGTCTTTCCTCAGAGCATGCTTGCTGTTATCCCTCTGATAGAAGATCTAATTCATATTCTTATATCCAGAGCCTGTGCTGGATGTTGGGTGGGACTTGCTTTGTTGCTCTCTCAGCCCTGTAGGGGTCAGGGTCTGCTTCCCAGTTTATTGGAATATAAGCTCTGAGGGTCAGGTTAGATCAAGACGTCTCACCTTTTGAGTGCATACCCTACACCAAAGCTGATGACTAGTAAGGCAAGTGATAATCTATGTGATTATAGGAAGCATACATGCCACCTTTGCCAGCTTCCATGGTTCTGCCCAGAGTCAGCCCAAAGTTACATCCTTTTTCCCCTTGTGTCCATCCCTAGACTGTGGTGTGGAGTTGGCTAGTGTATGGAGCTGAGGCACTGTATTTGCAGGATTCAGAGTGGTTGTGCTACTGTCTGGGGCCTGGGCTGCCCTGTGGCCGATCTCCCCCGGAACACAGATCTGTCCTAAGCTGTTCCCTTGAAGAAACAAACTGCAGTGTACTCCTTCCCAGGGTCTGTCTGCCTGAGACATGAATTTCTGTGATACCTCCAGCGTGAACATGTACTAGTGAGCTGGGATGCCCCCAACATGTGATCCTTGAGAATCAGCTCTGGTCAGCCCCTGTTATGAGAGTACTAACAATGGGCTCTTTAGTTCCTTCCAGACCACACCCCAAGTCTTCTCCCAGGACTCATCTGCCTGAGATCCAGTGCTTAGTTGCTGCCTCTATCTGTACCCCTACTCAATCTGTATTTTGCATTGGGAAGTGCAGGCAGGTGGCAGCTGCCAGCCCCAGCCTCTCTCTGCTCTAATCATTAGCAAGTCACCATGTGCTCACTACTAGTGAGTTGAGACTAGGCTTCTCCAGTCCCCTCTATCTAATCCGGCAAATTTCCCATGATGAGGATCTGCCCCTATGTACTTTTTCTCTTTTACAGATTTCTCCCAGGTGCGTTGGTCTCATCCTCTTTTTTTTGTTTTCTCCTACCTGGTTACTGGTTACATGGAGATCTTTCTTGCAGCTTTGTTTGTATTGGAGATCATCTGCAAGATCTGTGACAGTTATTGTTGTTTCTTTGTGTGTATGTGAGAACTGTTTGTTGGCTGATTTTCTGTGAGAACTGATCCACATGTAAATGTCCTTCTGATGTTTGCTCTTGGAGGGAATGGACTCCACTGCCGGGGTCCTGCCCCGGCGGGTCCAGGAAATTCGAAGCGGGGACGGCGTCGGCGAGGAAAAAACTTATTTATTCAGAAATATAAGATTAGATTAGGGAATAATAGTATAGTGGGAAAATTAAGATGGAGAAAAGAGGCTGAATAACTTGGTTTACGGGGAAAACCAATAAAACCTCGAGNCACAGAGTCCAAAAGGCTGTTCTATACATCTGTGTCTCTCTTGCTGTCTTGCGTACAGGTTTAACACCATCAGGTCGATTACTTTTTAAAAGTATTTTGTAAGTATAACAATCTAACATTTTTTTAAAGAGTAACAAACCAGTATGTAACTGAAAAATGCTTTGGTTAAATTAAGAGTATAATCTGTAGAATATGATTTAATAAATTGTATTAAGAGATTGTGGTAGATTATTGATGTAATGACCAGTTTTTTTTAATGTATCAAATAGATTTTCATATTTGTAACCACGTATCTATGTTTTTCATAGAAAATTCTAGCTTTTACTTCTGTAACATCTTAAAGTATGGAAATATCTTGTATTATTCTCTTAAAAAGTTATTTAATTTTGGCTGAATTCAACATTTCAAAATTTTACTTGAAAAACATTTTTCTATAAATAATAATGATAATAATTTCATACATATTTTGTCTGTATGTAACCTAAGAGCCAGTATTGTAGGATTTTTTTAAGACTCTAAAACAGATGGAAAATAACAGAAAGGAAAATATTATTCCATGTATTTGCATGTCTTACATGTTCTTCATGAAATAGACCAAACTATCATGAATTCATAGCAAAAGTATTACATGTTTTTGATTTTTAATAAAAAAGGGGAAATTCTACTATTTCCCCATGCTTACAAAGATATTGTAGCATACAAGGGTTCACACAAGAGGAAACAAATCATCTGTAAATATGGAATACTGTCAGAAAAGTTTAGATATTACTGACTTGTAAGACTGGTTATTTGTACTGATAGTTTCTCTAAAACATTTCCAACCTGAGTGAAAAATAAATCATTATTTACTGATGAAAGATGATACAACTTTGA
This sequence comes from Neotragus moschatus, assembly GCA_006410615.1. Taxonomy (NCBI): domain Eukaryota; kingdom Metazoa; phylum Chordata; class Mammalia; order Artiodactyla; family Bovidae; genus Neotragus; species Neotragus moschatus. The sequence continues at coordinate 847,743 of SJYA01002930.1, forward strand.
AAGAGGCAGACAAACTGTGCAATAGTTTCTTACTACTGGAAAGAAACTCCCATTAGGGTACAGTCTGTGGGATGAAAAACAAAATAGCATTACCTTTGACTTGTAATTGATTTTAGTTGTTAGAAGTTACTAAACTAATCAATAACAGTAATGATGGCAGAAACTAGGGTCTCACGTTTGGAAGTTCACTAAAAAATATTATCTATATTCAAAGCAATATGAAGGTAACAGGTACAAGCTCTCAGCCGTAAAATCTCTCTCCGAAGAGCCACAGTGATGTGCCAATCAACATATGTCCAAAGCAATGGATGATATGTGGACTCTTCCAATTGTGTACAGTTGTATAAAGTGGTAGTAAAATAAAAACTCTGAATTTCAGTGAGACCACTTTTGGCTGTTCGTATAGCAGAGCCAACTATCATGGATAAAGTAAGCAAGTATATTTGCTCACACAACTAGAAGTCCAAAGGTATGACTGATTCAATGTAGCTAAATCCATTGGAACTAATCCGTATCTCTTCAATTTCCCTTAGAAAGAATTCATCTGTCTTCATTCCGAAGGTAGCCTCCCTCATGAGAACAGAATAACTATGGACTGTCAAGTCTTCACAGTCGCATAACACGAAACCTACAGAATGAAAAGTTATTTCTTCTGGTGATTTATTTTAGGAAATAGAAAACTTCTCTATCTTTAGCTCCCAGCAAACCCCTATTTCACTTTATTGTCTTGGAGTCAGTCGTATGCCAATCCTGGAGCCAAAGGGATTTCTGTAGTTAATTGATTTAGGGATTACCATTGGATTTATCAGGCTCATCCCTGGACCTGTAGATGGAGGAAGCTTTCCATTTTGTATGAAAGAAATATGATAACCTGAAAAAAAAAAAAATCAGACTACTCCCACAAGTAGAAATAAAATAGTTCCATATACTGGCAAATAAAAATATTACTAAGCTCTATTTTTCAGCTATACCGAAGCAACAAAAAATAAATATTAAAGGAAAGTATAAATTTTATCTATAAAAATAATTGTCAAAAAAGCCAATATTTGGGTAAAATCTGCTGTCTCTTCACACATTCCTTCTTCAGTGAGGTCTTGTCCTCCTTGATATTATATTCTAATTAGAAAAAGTCAATAATTAGGTGAACCAAATAACTACATAATGCTAAAGCTCTATGAAAGAAATAAACAGGGAATTATGATAGATAAATAGATGAAAAGTCAGACTGCTTTTTGGACAATGCTCAGAAAAAGATTACCGGAGAAGACATTTAAATTTGAATATGAATTTTGAAAAACAGATAAAGAACAATGGAGTAGAGAAGATGGCTTGAGAAAGAGGAAATAGACCTGGTGAAAGCTCCAGGATATACACACACATTCTGGCCTATAGAATCAGGACTGATTCTATTAAGGGTGAAAGTGGGATGCGTGCTAAGTAGTTTCAGTCGTGTCTGACTCTGCAACCCTATGGACAGTAGCTCACCAGGCTCCTCTGTCCACAGGATTCTCCAGGCAAGAATATTGGAGTGGGTTGCCATATCCGACTCCAGGGCATCTTCCTGACCCAGGGATCGAACCCACATCTCTTACATCTTCAGCATTAATAGGCAGGTTCTTTACCACTAGTGCTACCTGGGAAAGTGGGGTAGAAAATATTTAAAACAATTAAATGAATGCAAAATAACAAGGATGTAAAGTTGATCAGTGCTTTCAACTCAGGAAAGAGTTGAGTAAGATGGAAATGATGGGAATAGGGAAAGGGTGGAAATATTTAAAATGCTCAGGAAAGAGCTTCAAAAAAAGATGAAATTTGAACAAATACCAAAAGGAAATTAAAGAATAAATCATTCATAGATCTGGGGGGAAAGTGGGTTAGGTAAAGGGAAATGCAAATACAAAGATGCAAGATGAGAGCTTGGCTGATTATTTCTGATAAAATCAGAAGATGAGGTAACTAAAGCAAAATGAGCAAGTTGGGAGAGAAGAAGGAGCTTAAGATTTGTAGGAATTTGTAGGTCTTGGTAAGAACTTTGACTTTTAGTCTAAATAAAACCATTGCAGGATGAGTTAAGTGACAGCAATTATGATCTACATGATCTGACAGATTTAAAAGATCACTCAGGCTGTTGTAAATTAGAATGCAAGAGGGCAAGGCCAAAGAAGGGTCCTTATTAGGATGCTGTTGAAAAACCTAAGTAGGAGATAACAGTAGATTAGGACAAAGTAACAGTGGAGGTGGTTAGGAATTGTTGAATTCTGGATATGTGTTAAAGCAAAATAGGAAAGGAAAGGATTTGATGATAAATTAAGTGTGGGTTTGAGAAAGAATGTCTAATCTATTAGGAATAAGATGAGAAGTTTTAAATTCTAAGGGAAATGGCTATTTCCAAGTTATATAAATAAGGTACAAGATAACAGTTTTTGCATGTATTTTAATTGTTCATGTATTTTTCAATAAATTTTATTATTTTTAACAAAGAGATGCTCATAGTAGTGAGTCTAATTTTATTTCTAGAAATAAGTTATTCTGTATTAAGTAAACAATGAGCAACTAGACCAACATTATATTTACAAGTATTTCTAACAGAGTAGCATACTTCTTTGTGTAAATTCTGTAGAGATGTACAATGACTTAGAAAATGAAGAAACTACAAAGAAATGAGTGAAGAAAAATGAGAAAAAAATTAAGTGATCTTAAAATATTTGTAATTATATACTAAAAGTAGGTAAATCCAAAGGTTTTTTTTCTTTTTAGTTTAACTTTTTATTGATGTATAATATATGCACAGGGAAAAATTCTTGTATCATAAGCAAACAATTAATGATTGCTCACTTGCTAATTCCAGCCTTGAAACTCGTATTTACCATTTTGTTGCTTTTTCAAACCTTATAACTCCTGTAACCTTTTTGTTGCTCTTTCAGTGTACTCTTTTGTATCTGGTTCCTTTAGATCAGCATAACATTGGAAAGATTTATCTATACTGATGTGCAGAATTGTGGATTTCATCAGTGTATTTGTGGTAAAATGTGTTTCCAAAGATGGAGAGTGTAGTACATCATAGTCCACATAGTCTGTAAAATGGCCTTTCTACTTTCAAAGGATGGAGTCTACTTCTCCTCCCCTTGAATCATGGTGACCTTATTCTCTTCCTTGTAATCAATACTATGGGACTTAAGGGATAGTCCATATTTGTGGCTAAGACAGAAGAAATTTTTTAGCTTTTACAAAGAAAGTCTACCTCTTTGAATACTCCCTCTAGGGACTCTACCTTCTTAGAATGAAGCAGAAATGCTCAGAGAAGTGCAAGCCACATATGTATGTTCTAACTGAGATGCCTTCTAGTAATTCCAATTAGACATTAAACTTGTGAGTGAAGAAGGCTTCAGAACTTTCTGATTCCCAGACATTGAAGTTATCCCTAGTCATGCAAGTCAAGCAGAGAAACTTCATCCCCACTGTAGCCAATTCAATTGTTGATTCATAGTATCTATGATCATGTTTGTTATTTTAATCTACTAAATTTGAAGTGCTTTTGTGTGCAGTAATAGACAATTGGAACATGTAGTATCCATTCTTTGAATCCCACAATTTATTGTCAACTATCGATGAGAATATGGATTGTACCCAGTTTGTGGCTCATGTGAAAGTGCTTCTGTGAGTATTATAGTGTCTATTAGTTGAACCTATGTGTATATTTGTGTTGTGTGTATAAGCAGGGATAGAATTAATAGGGTATTTATATAGTCAATTTAGGAGATGAATGCAAATAATTTACCAAAATAGATGTAAAAATTTGCCTGCCTACAAGAAGTGTATGAATTTGGGTTATTCAAAATCCTTTACCACATTTGATTTTTTTGATGATTCCACTTTTATTATTTTGCTTACATAAAGACAAACCTTATGTTCTTGACTTAACATATCCCTAAACACAGAGAAAGACTTAAGAGAATAGGCTGTTTTGTTTTTTTTTAAATTTTTAAATCAAAGTATAGTTGATTTACAAAGTTGTATTAGTTTCTGGTATAAAACAAAGTGATTATATATATATATATATATATATATATATTCTTTTTCATATTCTTTTCCATTACGATTTATTACAGGATATAATTACAGTTGCCTGTGCTGTATAGTGAGACTTTGTTATTTACCTATTTTATATATAGTATTTTTATGTCACAATCCAAACGTATAATTTACCTCTCCATACCCCTTTGGGAATCATAAAAATGTTTTCTATGTCTCTAAGTTTGTTTCTGTTTTGTAAATAAGTTGATTTGTGTGGTACTTAGGTTCCATAAATAAGTGATATCATATACTATTTGTTTTTGTCTGACTTACCTCGTACGATAATATCTAGGTCCATCCATCTTGCTGAAAATGGGACTACTTCATTCTTTTTTATGGTTGAATAGTATTCCAATGTGTGTATTTATCATATCTTCTTTACTCATCTGTTGAACATTTAGGTTGAATCCATGTCTTGGCTGTAGTAAACAGTACTGCTATGAGCATTGAGGTTTGTGTATCTTTCTTAAATTAATTTTTATTGGAATAATTTTTATTANGGGACTACTTCATTCTTTTTTATGGTTGAATAGTATTCCAATGTGTGTATTTATCATATCTTCTTTACTCATCTGTTGAACATTTAGGTTGAATCCATGTCTTGGCTGTAGTAAACAGTACTGCTATGAGCATTGAGGTTTGTGTATCTTTCTTAAATTAATTTTTATTGGAATAATTTTTATTAGTTACTTTATACTTTTGTGTAAGTTTCTACTGTACAGTAAAATGAATCATATATATATATATATATATATCTCCTCTCCTTTTGGATTTCCTTTCCATTCAGGTCACCATAGTGTACTAAGTAAAGTCCCCTGTGCTGTACAGTATGTTCTTATGTTCTCATCTGTTATCTATTTTATACATAGATAGTATCAATAGTATATATACGTCAATCCCAATCTCCCAATTTATCCCAACCCCCCCCAATTCCGCCTTGGTATTCATACATTTGTTCTGTATGTCTGTCTCCATTTCTACTTTGCAAATAGGATAATTACACCATTTTTCTAGATTTCACATATAAATATGTCAATATACAATATTTGTTGTTCTCTCTCTGATTTAGAATAATCTATACCATTTTTCTAGATTGAACATATATATGTCAAAATACAATATTTGTTTTTCTCTTTCTGACTTACTTCACTTTGTATGCCACTCTCTAGGTCCATTCACATCTCTACAAATGATTCAGCTCCATTCCTTTTTATGGCTGAGTAATACTCCCCTCATGTATGTATGTACTATATCTTCTTTATCCATTCACCTGTCAATGGGCATTTAATTTTCTTCCCCTTCCTGAGTCCATGCTCCTAACCCCACTTTCCATTAGCCAGCACCCCTTCAATACAGGTGACTCATGACTCAGGCTAGAAAGTATGAAGTTATGATGTAGACCATGTGTGTAATTCTTATTTTTTCCTGTCTTCTACACACTGTTTGCTGCATTCTCCTTTTATCCTCCATATGTCTGATTTTGTTGAGGTTGATTTCCCAACCATGCAAGGTTTTTTTATGCATGTGGTCTCTCCTTTCACCTTCAGCTTCCCACCAGAGTTGCTAGTCTTCTTTTTGTTCTTCTTGTCTTTTTTTCCTTCTTTCTTTCATCCTTCCTGGTTGTGAGGAGATTTTTCTTATCTTTTTAAGTGTCTAAAGACTTCTGCAAATATTAAGCAGGTGCTCTATGAGAATGAAAAGGACATCTTTCTTGGGTGTTAGTTCTAAAAGGTCTTGTAGGTCTTCATAAAACCATTCAACTTCAGCTTCAGCATTACTGGTTGGGGCATAGACTTGGATAACTGTGATATTGAATGGTTTGCCTTGGAGATGAACAGAGATCATTCTGTCATTTTTGAGATTGCATCCAAGTACTGCATTTTGGACTCTTTTGTTGACCATGATGGCTGCTCCACTTCTTCTGAGGGATTCCTGNTGCTGGGAGGGATTGGGGGCAGGAGGAGAAGGGGACGACAGAGGATGAGATGGTTGGATGGCATCACTTGGACATGAGTCTGAGTGAACTCCGGGAGTTGGTGATGGACAGGGAGGCCTGGCATTCTGCAATTCACGGGGTCACAAAGAGTCGGACACAAATGAGTGATTGAACTGAACTGAGTTGCATATATCTCAACTACATTATTTTATTTAATAGAATGTATGGTATAGTATACATGCTTTTATAGATCTGTAGGCTAAAGGTCAATGAAATTAATATGCTTATTAATAGGAATAAAAAGTAGTGTGAACAGGACTAAATTCCAGCTGACTTTAAATGCTTCATCTGCCTTTCCTCACTACTTTGATCTCACTAATGATGTGATAGTGGTTCACAGTTAAATACTAACACTGAACAGATCTTCCCTGTGGCTCAGCAATCCCCACTTTTAGGTTATATATGACATAGAAACGTGTCCATGCATTCACTGAACACACATGCAACTAAATATTCATGCAGGTGTAACTTCCAGTATGAAAACAGCTAGAAATAACTTAGATTGTCCAACAAGAGAATCAATAAATTGTCATATATGCACCCAATGGAATATAATACAATGCAAAATTTTAAATTATTGGTCCTTGAAACCACATGGACAAACCAAATAATGTTGGAAGAAGCCATTCAAAAATAAAGAGTACAGCATGATCCAATTCTTACGAATACCCAAGTAGGCTACACTAAACCACAGGGTGGCGGGTGGACTGCAGCAGGATGTTGGGTTCTGGACGCTACTTCTGTGCTACTTACTGACCCAGCTTATGGTTATATGGTGTGTTCACTTTGTGAAAATTCATGAACTTATAATGTGCATTTTCCTGTATATATGCAGAATCCTTATATAAAATTTACCTCCTATTTCCCCAAAATGGGTAAATGCAATAAACAGATATAGGAAGCAGGATATTATATGAAAGAGAATATATTTCCTCTGACTTTATTATTTTCATATATGCTCTCAAATGTAAAATGACAAAGTAAAATAGTATAATATATAAGTAATTTATATGGCATCTGGTTAAGAATTTGTAACATAATGTTTAAATAATATATCACATAATATTTCAAGACTACTATTTTCTGTTTTCTAAACATAAGTGAACTTTTACGTGGGACTTCCTTGTTCTTTTAAATATCCCAAAGATGTTTAGTGCTTAGAGATGACATATCTTTTCTTTACGTCTATTCAGATGTCCTAGTTGCTTTGAATTAATTAAGATTATAGGTGTTTTCACTATTATATCCTGAGACAAATATAATATAGAAGACAGCTACAGATCTTTGACTTTACCCCCAGAAAAAAAAGACATTAAAAAAAAAATAAGTGTTCATGTATTTAGCACACTTTACTGAAGAATAGCAATATGGAAAAATGAGGTGAGGCATAAATCTCCTTGTTTCTAAAAAAAATCTCTATACAAATATTCCTATACACGAGAATTTAATAACAGATTCAGCAATACACTTTGGATTCTCTGACACTAATCTGTAATATTTGTGTTTAGGAGAAGGAAGAGGCCATTTAACATAATTTTTCAAGTAGAAAGTAAATTCCCATATTATAAATACCAATAACTACATGATAGTAACTACATATGCACTTAATTTATAAAAATCTAATGAAAACCACTAGACCTTTCAGGTATAACCTAAATCAAATCCCTTACAATTATACAGTGGAAGTGACAAGTAGAGTCAAGGGATTAGAGACTTCCCTTTCACTTTTTCACTTTCATGCATTGGAGAAGGAAATGGCAACCCACTCCAGTGTTCTTGCCTGGAGAATCCCAGGGACGAGGGAGCCTGGTGGGCTGCCGTCTATGGGGCCACACAGAGTCAGACACGACTGAAGCGACTTAGCAGCAGCAGCAGAGATGATAGAGTGCCTGAAGAACCATGTACAGAGGTGACATTGAACAGAAGGCAGTGACCAAGAGCATCCCCAGGAAAAAGAAATGCAAAAAGGCAAAAAGATTGTCTAAGGGAGGCTTACAAATAGCTGAAAAAAAGCAAAGAAGCTAAAAGCAAAGGAGAAAAGAAAAGATAGGCATCTGAAAGCAGAGTTCCAAAGAACAGCAAGGAGAGATAAGAAAGCCTTCCTCAGGGATTAATGCAAAGATATAAAGGAAAACAACAGAATGCACAAGATTAGCGATCTCTTCAAGAAAATTGGAGATACCAAGGGAACATTTCATGCAAAGATAGGCACAGTAAATGACAGAAATGGTATGAACCTAACAGAAGTAGAAGATATTAAAAAGAGGTGGCAAGAATACACAGAAGAACTATACAAAAAAGATAACCAGGTAACTATGATGGTGTGATCACTAACCTAGAGTCAGATATCCTGGAGTGCAAAGTCAAGTGGGCCATAGCATCACTATGAACAAAGCTAGTGGAGGTGATGGAATTCCAGTTGAGCTATTTCAAATCCTAAAGGATGATGCTGTGAAAGTGCTGCACTCAATATGCCAGCAAATTTGGAAAACTCAGCAATGACCACAGAACTGGAAAATGTCACTTTTCATTCCTATCCCAAAGAAAGGAAATGCCAAAGAATGTTCAAACTATGGCACAATTGCACTCATCTCATATGCTAGCAAAGTAATGCTCAAAGTACTCCAGGCCAGGCTTCAAAAGTATGTGAATTGAGAACTTCCAGATATTCAAGCTGGATTTAGAAGAGGCAGAAGAACCAGAGATCAAATCGCCAGCATCCATTGGATCATAGAAAAAGCAAGTGTTTCAGAAAAACATTTCCTTCTGCTTCATTGACTATGCCAAAGCCTTTGACTGTGTGGATCACAATAAACTGTAGAAAATTCAAGGGACTGGACTACCAGACCACATGACCTGCCTCCTAAGAAATCTGTATGCCGATCAAGAAGCAAGAATTAGAACCAGACATGGAACAATGGACTGGTTCCAATTTGGGAAAGGAGTATGTAAAGACTGTATATTCTCACCCTACTTATTTAACTTATATGCAGAGTTCATCATGCAAAATGCTGGACTGGATGAAGCACAAACTGGAATCGGGATAGCAGGGAGAAATATCAATAACCTCAGATATGCAGATGACACCACATTTATGGAAGAAAACAGAGTAACTAAAAGGCCTCTTGATGAAAATGAAAGGAGAGTGAAAAAGCTGACTTAAAACTCAACATGAAAAAACAAAGATCATATAATAATTATTGTTTAATACAGTTGACATTTGTTAAGATTTATTCACAAATTTTGCAATTCATTTTTCCTCCATTTCTTCTTATATCATTTTTCTTCTGCCAGAAGGACAGTCTTTTGAATTTCCTTTAATAATGGCAAGCTCTGTGTAGGTTTGGAAACATCTTTGTGAGTATATATTTCTGTTTTGAAACTTTTTTTCTCAGCTTTTTGGCTTCTATTGTTGTTTGAAAGTGATCTAGCAGACTGACTACTATCACTCCTTGAAGAATATTTTTTTCCCCTTTGACTGATTTTAGAATTTTATTTTTGAATGTTTATTGTCCAGTTTCATTTTCTCATCCTTAAATCCATATGTTGTTCTATTTATCTAACTTCAGATTCTTTGTACTTTTTGAATCTGTGACTTTTGTCCTTCAGTTTTGGAATATTCTCACCCATTGTTTCTTCAATATTACACTTGACACATACCTGCTACTGACCTTTTACTGTAGTTAGGTTTTTGTAGTTATTCATCATGGTGCCTAACTTCTTTTAAATATTCCCAGTGTTTGTCACTCTCTGCTCTATTCTGGATAGTTTAGCAGCTCTCTTTTTCTGGTCCTTTGTTCTGTTATGAACTGCATTTGTATGCATGCATGCGTGTGTGTGTGTGTGTGTGTGTGTGTGTGTGTCTGCTCAGTAATGTCCAGCTCTTTGCAACCTCATATTCTTCAGCCCTCCAGGCTCCCCTGTCCAGGGAATTTTCCAGGCAATAACTCTGGAGTTAGTTGCCATTTCTTACTTCATTCTCCCTGTGACTGGAAGTTTTCCAGTTTATTTTATCGGATTAGCACTTTGACAATCAAGTTATGAATTTTCAGAGAGCCGAAAATCTTGTTGCAGATGAACACCGTGGAAGTAGAAAGTCAAAACATGACATGAAAATCAAAATGAGCTTGTAAACCCATTTATTCTGTTTTTCTTTTGGATTATTCCATATTTAATTTATTCAATCTATGTCCCCATTTTCCCCCATATAAGATAGGTCACTATATATAGTGTCTATTTCCTGCTGAGGTTTTGAAGACTAAGAAAATTAAAGTAAGCAGAGCTATCTATTTTCTGTATCAGATAGGTATGATATTTGAGGCTTGATAGGTCTATGTTTGCTGCAGTTCCTAAGTCATGTCCAACTCTTCACTCCCCCATGGATCGCAACATGCCAGGCTTCCCTATCCTTCACTGTCTCCTGGAGTTTGCTCAAATTCATGTCCATTGAGTCAGTGATGCTACCTAACCATCTCATCCCCTGTTGCCCTCATCTCCTCCTACCCTTAGTCTTTTCCAGCATCAGGGTCTTTTCCAATGAGTCAGCTCTTTATATCAGGTAGCCAGAGTGTTGGAGTTTCAGCATCAGTCCTTCCAATGAATACTCAGAGTTGATTTCCTTTAGGATTGTCTGGTTGGATCTGCTTGAAGTCCAAGGTACTCTCAAGCGTTTCCTCCAGCACCACAATTTGAAGGCATCAATTCTTTGGCACTTTAAAAACTAATTTTTATTATGGTGCTTCTTATACAGGTACTCTGTTATTTTTTTATTATAGGCTTAAAGTTTTCCTTGAAAAAGTTTTATTGGACTACTTTCAGTCCTAGGATAAAGTATTATTTCTCCAGAGACTTCCTACTTTTGCATTCCAGTTCCCCATAATGAGAAGGACATATTTTGGGGGTGTTAGTTCTAGAAGGTCTTGTAGGTCTTCATAGAACCATTCAGCTTCTTCAGCATTACTGGTCAGGGCATAGACTGGGATTACCATGATATTGAGTGGTTTGCCTTGGAAATGACCAGAGATCATTCTGTTGTTTTTGAGATTGCATTTTCAGACTCTGTATTTTCAGACTACTGCATTTCAGACTCTTTTGTTGACTATGATGTCTACTCCATTTCTTCTAAGGGATTCTTGCCCACAGTAGTAGTCTGAGTTAAACTCACCCATTCCAGTCCATTTTAGTTCACTGATTCCTAAAATGTTTACGTTCACTCTTGCTATCTCCTGTTTGACCACTTCCAATTTGCCTTGATTCGTGGACCTAGCATTCTGTGGTATCTCCAGTTTTCTTGTAGAGATCTCTCTAGCCTTTCAGATTCTATTGACTTCCCTTTATTTCTTTGCATTATTCACTTAAGAATGCTTTCTTATCTCTCCTTGCTATTCTCTGGAATTCTGCCTTCAGATGGGTATATCTTTCCCTTTCTCCTTTAACTTTCACTTCTCTTCTTTTCTCAGCTATTTGTAAGACCTCCTCAGACAACCACTTTGCCCATTTATGTTTTTTTTTCCCCCTTGGGGATGCTTTTGGTCATCACCTCCTCTTCAGTGTTACAAACCTTCATCCATAGTTCTTCAGGTACTCTGTCTATAGGATGTAATCCTTGAATCTTTTCATCACCTCCACTTTTTAATCAGAAGAGAATTGATTTAGCTCGTGCCTGAAAGATCTAGTGGTTTTCTCTACCTTTTTCAATTTAAGCCTGAATTTTGCAATAAGGAGCTGATGCTCTGAGCCACAGTCGGCTCCAGTTCTTGTTTTTGCCGACTGTATAGCGCTTTTCCATCTTTGGCTACAAAGAGTATAATCAGTCTATTTTTTTGTGTTGACTATCTGGTGATGTCCATGTGTAGTGTCAACTCATGTGTTGTTGGAAGATATTTGCTATGACTAGTGTGTTCTCTTGATAGAACTGTTAGCTTTGCCCTGCTTCATTTTGCACTCCAAGACCAAACTCGCCTGTTTCAGGTGTCTCCTGACTTCCTACTTTTGCATTTGATTCCCTTGTGACTTAAAGGATATCTTTTTTTTTTTTTTTTTTTTTTGGTGTTAGCTCTAGAAAGTCTTGTAGGTCTTCATGGAACCATTTGACTTCAGCCTCTTTTGCATTAGTGGTTGGAGCATAGGCTTGGATTACTGTGATGTGGAATGGTTTGCCTTGGAATCAAACAAAGATCATTCTGTTGTTTTTGAGATCATACCCAAGTACTGCATTTCAGACTCTTTTTTTTTTTTTTTTTGACTATGAAAGCTATTCCATTTCTTCTAAGGGGTTTCTTGCCCACAGTAGTAGATATAATGGTCATCTGAATTGAATTTGCCCATTCATGTCCATTTTTGTTCACTGATTCCTAAAATGTCAGTGTTCACTCTTGCCATCTTCTGTTTGACCACATTCAGTTTACCTTGATTTATGGACCTAACATTCCAGATACCTATACAATATTGTTCTTTACAGCATCAGACTTTACTTTCACCACCAGACCCATCCACAACTGGGTGTCGTTTCTGCTTTGGTTTAGCCTCTTCATTCTTTCTGGAGCTCTTTCTCCACTCTTCCTCAGCAGCATATTGGACACCTTCTGACCTGAGGGGCCTCTTCTTTTGGTAATATATATATATATATATATATATATATATATTGCTGTTTCATAGTGTTAATGGGGGCCTCCAGGCAAGAATACTGAAGTTATGAAATACTTCAAATCATGGGCTTCCTGGGTGGTTCAGTGGTAAAGAACCTGCCTGTCAATGCAGGGGATGCAGGAGATGTAGGTTTGATCCCTGGATAGGGACAATCCCCTGGAGAAGAAAATAGAAATTCACTCCAATATTCTTGCCTGGAAAATTTCATGGACAGAGGAATCTGATGGGCTTCAGTCCATGGGGTCACAAAGAGTTAAAAATTACTAAGTGACTAAGCACACCCACATATAAATACATATATGTTCAGATGAGCAAATAATGGAATAACACAGAAAAGAAAATTGATTAGTTAACAACAGATATTAATTGAGTACTTTACTGTAACTAGGCACAGGATTAAGTACTGTGGTCATAGGCACTTGACAGAGTGGTGTGATGTGTGTGTGGTTCTCTAATAGGAAGAAGGGAAGAGGTGTGGTATAACTCCTGTCTTTAGTTCCCCCATTGTTTCCTCAGATAGTTTAATCAGCCCAGAACAGTGTGTCCGTCCATCCAGGACAAAGTCCATGATACGTGCTAGCAGGTGTTTGTATCCCAGAACTTGTGTATTAAGAGGAATCATCAGTGTCGACCTGTCTTCACACTCTGCTTGTTTATGACAGGGAAGTGAAACTCCAAAGAGGAACCTATTTTTTATACATCAGTGAATTTGTTTTTGAAAAGTTTTGCTGGAGAAACTGCTCTCTTTAGGCACTAAAATAGGATATTTTTTTAAAAACCAGATTTGTGAATCAGCATCTTATCTTTCAAAGGATTCTAATTTGCTAGAATATATCCCTGGTGGCTCAGACGGTAAAGCATCTGTCTACAATGCAGGAGACCTGGTTTCGATCCCTGGGTCGGGAAGATCCCCTAGAGAAGGAAATGGCAATCCACTCTAGTACTACTGCCTGGAAAATCCCATGGATAGAGGAGCCTGGTAGGCTACAGTCCATGGGGTTGCAAAGAGTTGGACACAACTAAGCAACTTCACTTTCAGAATATATTTTATAAACACCATTTTCCCAGGTACCTGGGTAGCTCAAGTGGTAAAGAATCTGCCTATAATGCAGGAGACCTGATTTTGATCCCTGGGCTGGGAAGATCCCCCTGGAGAAGGGCACAGAAACCCACTTCAGTATTCTCCAGTATCCTTAAGAGAATCTTGGAGAATTTCATGGACAGAGGAACCTGGTTCCATGGAATCACAAAGAGTCAGACACGATTCAGCAACTAACTTTCACTTTCAGTCATCTTTTCCATTGAGACTTAAGGAAATACAGGGAAAGATTTTTCTCTGACTCATTATTCTCATAAATCATATCTAATATTTGGTCCTCAACTCTACTCATTTTCCAATGTCTTCTATCAATTGTTTAACTCTTTTATTGAAAGATCTAAATTGTGAGCCTAAGCCAAAATCCTGGTGCTGTATTGCCATCAAACTTATTATATATTGAGTTATATAGATTTAGATGTGAAAATCCAAGGTAATTTTATGTGAAGGAAATAATACAGCTTCTCCAAAGTTCCTTATTTTATATAACTATTCAGATGAGAATATTACCCAAATTGAAATGCATAACACATTGTCAGTTTTGCCTAAAATTTTCTTAAGAAAAGCAGGAAGATATATTCAATGGAGAAATATAACAGTATTAATACAGTGTTAATATTTATTGCTTTTTTTAAACTACATTTTCACCTCTGTTGGAAAATAAAATCAGTTGTTCTTCATTCTTTCCCACTATCTAAATCTCCACTTTTTAAATTTTTTAATTAAAAACTATCATTTTAATTTTAAAGAATGGATAAAAATTAACTGGTGTTACCTGTAATTCAGATAGATTCTTAAGTATATTTTAATAAAATATCACTTAGTTTCTAAAGCATTATTGTGAAAATACAGATTTTTTTTCCACTGATAATTTCTGTCACAATGATATGAAAAAAATGTTAGCTAGTAATCTATCAGATAATTCTATAATTAATAAAAGTTTTAACCCAACCATTTTAGAAGGAAAAAAAGCTTAAACAACTACTTACATGGAAGTCATTCATTTTCTTTTTTTTAATTTATTTATTTTAATTAGAGGCTAATTACTTTACAATACTGTATTGGTTTTGCCATACATCAACATGAATCTGCCACAGGTATACACGTGTTCCCCATCCTGAACCTCCCTCCCTCCTCCCTCCCCGTACCATCCCTCTGGGTCATTCATTTTCACACTCAGAATATTATGCTACTGCGTGTTATTTATGAGCTGATGAGAAAACATACTTTTTTTGCCATGTTGATTTTTTAAACCTCTGGTGAGATTTGAAGCATTTCTTTCCCTTTGGAATTGAATATATATTTTTGATTTAAATGGTTTTGCAGTTTCTCTTATAAATCATTTCTCAGGCATTCATAGATCGTGCATGAAATATTTGCGATAGGGAAATGCCTCAAAAAAAGTTGTGTTTTTTTTTTTTAAGATAAGCCTTTCTTGTTAAAATGGGGGGGGGGGGGAAATGACAGTCTATTGGTTGAAGAGGAAAGCAGGTTCTTAAAGTCCAAGCCAAAAGCAATTAGGTGTGCAGGAAGTTGTAATCAACAATATTAATGTATGGAAAATAATGTTACTGTAACGAAGATGATTAACTGAGATATCTAGAAAATAGAGCTCTGAAAGAGCAACAAGTTGCCACTACTTATTCAACACAGCCCCTGTCCAGTTGTGAAGGATGCGAGTGTTGTGAATACTCTATAATCTCCTGGGAGGTGGTCTCTGCTACGTGACACAAAGAGTTCTGTATACTTATCATATGCTTACACATGTTCACGACATCACTTTGTGACTTTTTTATTCTTTTTCATAAAGCTTTTCCAATTTTAGAAATGACAGGCCCTCCCTCAAAAGAGGGCAGAAAAATTTCAGTAATATTTTAAAAATATAAATTTATTTATTTTAATTGGAGGTTAATTACTTTACAATATTGTATTGGTTTTGCTGATCTTGTGAAATGTTGATATTTGACCATACAGTTTATTTATCATTCTTTAATGTTTGTAAGAATTTTGTCCATACAGTTTATTCATCATTCTTTAATATCTTTAAGAATTTAGTTAAATACAACCAATCCTCCCATCGGCATTCAAGTGAAATCAAGAGGCTTGATTGGGGTTTTTGCATATATATGGTAAAAAAGAACTGAGACACATGGATAATTACGTCTACCCTAAGAGACTTTGCCCTGGAGGGCAGCTAATTCTTCATTCACTTCTATTATGTATCTAAAGCATACATATGCCATGGTCTCTAGAGTATCTTTTTATTTATTGGACCCTGTATGTCCAAAAATAAAATACTTGGGGATTCTGGAAGGTGTAATGTAGGACTAGAACAGCTCCTATCTGTCATTGCAAACCCATCAAAATTCACTCTGTATAACTGAGAAGAGTGGGGAATGCAAATAAATCTCATGATATTTATAATTGGACGGTGAGGCAGGGAGGTGAATTTCAGAAGCTCTCCTATTCAATGTAAATAAAATGAATCAACAATTCTAAAAAACAATGCAAGGGATATCTCAAAGCAATAGATGGTCAAATACCAATTAATGTCATGGGAAGTGTATAGTGAGGCTTCAGAGAAGAAGGAAATTACATGTTATGATGATGATCAAAAGCAGGTTCAGATAAGTAGGGTTTAGAGAGGCACAGTAGGGAATTTGAAGGACAAGGTATGAGTTGACACTCTACCAGGACATAGAAGATAGATTCTGATCTGTCTCTAAACAGAGCAAATCATAGTCTGTGCTGAGGGACTCACTCCCAGGTAGGACATCAGTTCAGTTCAGTTCAGTCGCTCGGTCATGTCTGACTCTTTGCGACCCCATGAATCGCAGCACGCCAGGCTTCCCTGTCCATCACCATCTCCCGGAGTTCACTCAGACTCACACCCATCGAGTCAGTGATGCCATCCAGCCATCTCATCCTCTGTCGTCCCCTTCTCCTCCTGCCCCCAATCCCTCCCAGCATCAGAGACTTTTCCAATGAGTCAACTCTTTGCATGAGGTGGCCAAAGTACCGGAGTTTCAGCTTTAGCATCATTCCTTCCAAAGACATCCCAGGGCTGATCTCCTTCAGAATGGACTGGTGGGACACAGTGCCAAATAAATAGTCTATCTTCCTTTCTGATATGAGAGATCTTACCGGAAGTCCACTTCTATGAAGTCCAATCCTCCAAATTATTTCAAATTCCTATTTGGAAAGGATAAATCATATATCAACTGCAGGAGACAATTCCTGGGTATCCCATGTCACTTCAGCTCCCAATAAAAGACAGGCTTTATTATCTAAGTATACTAAACTGCCCTAATGTTTTCAATATTCTCGGCTGATTCTAAGCTTTGTTTGTTTTAATAGGAAAGTATATACTCTTTACCTTTTCAACATGAAGATAGATGACAGTCTGGGGGGAGTTTTTAATTGCAGGAAGAACATTTAGTGTGAGACGTACCCTCTTAAATGTTTAAGTGCACATAGAGTACTGTTATCTATTGGTTCAGTGTTGTACAACAGATCTCTAGAACTTACTCATCTTGCCTAATAGAAACTATATCCACTGAAGAGCACCTTTCATTTCCCTCCCCTCCCCTTGGCCTCTGGGAACTGTTCTGCTCCGTTTCCATAAACTTAGTGATTTTAGATATGTCGTCTAAGGGGAATCGTGATGGACAGGGAGGCCTGGCGTGCTGTGATTCATGGGGTCGCAGAGAGTCGGACACGACTGGGCGACTGAACTGCACTGAGCTGGAAAGGGGATTGGGCACTGTTCTTCCGTGCTCTTCTGTGAATGACTTTAGCCATGGTCAGGAAAGTGCTGTAATAGCTGATGAACTGGGCCTCTGACTAGGTGAGCCACACTGATTGAAGGGCATCTTTCTCCTCAGTACAGAAATACACCTCAAGACTCAATAGATAAGCCTCAAATTTTAACCAGCATTAATTCTTTCTGGCCCCACCACTATCTCTTACTATTTCCAGAACTGTCACTGAACTGGTCAAGCGTGCTTTTTCTTTTTCTTTTTTTAAACTAGAAACATGCTGTCTATGATTTGGCAAGAACAGCAGGTAATTAAGCACAACCATGTTTTTTGTTTTCTTGTTTTTCCCTATCTGTGTATTTTGAGTAGAAAGAGGTAAGAAGTGCTATTCTTGCCCCCCCGAAATAGCCAGTGGCTTACTTTTATATCTCTGTTTACAGTGTCGTGTGAGAGATATTCCAGTGTTCTTTGTTTCCCTCAGCTGTTTGCTGCTGTTAATTATTTATGATAGGAGATGACTCTGCCAAAAATATTTCTTAAAATAGCTTGTTTGTTACATGAGCACCAAAATATACCTATAAACATATGAAAGCAAACTTTGAAGTCCTGAGATGCCACATATTTCTATGAAATATTCTTTTCTAGCATTTAAACTTAATTTTCAAAGGTGATTTCTTTGTATATCCATACATTGCTTATAGTAAATTATATTTTTAAATTAACAAATAGCCAATCTTAATTAATAGGCTTCCCTGGTGGCTCAGATGGTAAACAATCTGCCTGCAATGCAGGAGACCCAGATTCGATCCCTGGGCAGGGAAGATCCCCTGGAGAAGGGAATGGCAACCCACTCCAGTATGCTTGCCTGGAGATTTCCACGGACAGAGTTGCCTGGCAGGCTATAGCCCTTGGGGTTGCAAAGTGTCAAACACCACTGAGTGACTCAGTTCAAATCAGTCGTGTCTGATGACTCTCAGTCATGTCCAACTGAGCGACTAACAGACAAAAAATTAACAAAAAAGAGCATTCCTCTATGACCTAATTTGTACAGCAAGGGCATTTAGAATCCTTTGCTTAGATACAGTGTTGCCCCTTTGCCGATGGCAATAGCTATGAAATAGAATATTTCAGCACCTTGAGTGACATTGTGATATCCCTCTGTCTGCTTTGGCTATATGTTAAGAGACTAAAATTTTTGAGAAAAAAGAAAAAGTTTAAAAGTTGGCAGCCCCTGGCAATATTCATTAAAGCGCATGGCACAGAAGTTGAAAGGCTCATCTTGGAACTGTAGTCAGCATTAACACAACGGGGCTCCAGCACTTTCCCAGAAAATGTGACACCTCCAGGCATTCTTTGAATTCTGATTGCCAGCCAAAGCCAAGCACCAAAGGCCAGAAAGAGTGAGAAAAATTGATCTTCTGTCAGCAACCTAAATGACCCTATAATCTTTCTGTACTTGAAAATTGTTAGTAAGCTGTGAAAAGGCTTGGGAAAAGGAAATTTGGTAGAAACATCTTTCCTGAGATCCTTCCAAGATACTCACTAGTCAACAGATTCCTTAAGAGAAATGTGTACCCATGCACACAGTAAGCGGCACAGTACTTTGTGTTAGCAATATCAGAGGTACTATGCACGTAAGGGCAGAATTCTATTTAATTCTTAAAACAACACTATGAGGTGAAAATGTCAGTTGCTCAGCTGTGTCCAACTTTTTGCAACTCTATGAACTATGGTTCACTAGGTTCTTTTGTCCATGGAATTCTCCAGGCAGAAATACTCGAGTGGTAGCCATTCCCTTCTTCAAGGGATCTTCCCAACCAAGCAATCGGACTCAGGTCTTCTGCATTGCAGGCAGATTCTTTACCATCTGAGTCACCAGGGAAACCATTTTACAAATGATGAAACTGAGGTGAGATGAAATTAAGTAACTTCCTTAAGCCTGCCTTGCTAATAGATGACAAAGTGGAGCTCGAACCAAATAGTCTAATGCCAAATCTTGCTTACCCAGCTTCTAGAATACATTGCCTTAAAATAACATCAAAATAGAATATTCTAAGCTCTTATCTGTCCTATGCCAGAGGCTATTTTTTCCTTTAAATATGCCCCAGAATGACTATTTATGGAAAACCTAAGTAAGTGTTGAGAAGGGTCAATCATTTGACAGCAAATAAACTGACTAATTATATGATATCCCCTTTGCTCAAGAATATCATTTAATCTTTGGTACTCTCTAAAAACATGTAATTTCTTTCCCACCAACATTTTTCTAATTGTCCCTTTTTGTTGTTCCTTACCAATAGGAAGAGGCTTTTATTATTATTATTGGAGTTTTCCTCAAACAGAGAAATCCTTGGAAATAGTTATGCTCCTTCAATATTTTAGAAAGAATAGGTTCATTAAGCAGATATTGTACATTTTCTAAGTAGAACACTTGATACCATGCCATTGATGAGGAAAGTAAGGAATCCATTTGCTCTGCCAGAAACTGCATTAATTCTTGTAAAAAGTGGCAGCAGTTCAATAATACAGGGAGACACTCTGAAGTTCTACCAGGAGAAAAATATAAATACTGGATTGAACATTTATGCTCAACTAAATGGGTTTAGAACTGAAAAAAAAATATTTATGACACAACACTTTGGGCTGGGAATTTTAAAGATACATATAGACATAAAATATGTCTATGGAATATTATGGTCTCATTCATTTTCATTCTTTATTTTAGATAACTTTTTAATAATAGTCAATAGACTTAACTCATTGTTTGAATTGAATTTTATATGTTTATTTTAGCAGAATCACTTATGATATAAATTGTTTTCTTTTAAAAAAAAGTGTCAGTGATTTAGCCCGACTCCCTTTACAAGCCTATTTTAAATTTATCAAAGACTTATAATTCAAAAGAGCAAGTATTTAGGTCATTGCTAGGCACATTAACAGCAGCATTATCTTGCCACCAAGTGGTAGTTTTTGAATTGCATCGTAAGAGCTTGTAATTTCACTAGTATGTCTTGATATTTATATTATCCTTAGTTTTTGGCTGAGAAACCATCAAACCCATTAAGAAAGTGAAATTAATAATAGCTATAATGTGAGCTTTTCCAAAAATATTTATATTTAAAGTGTTTACGATAAAAGGACTTGGTATTTGCGCCTCTCAATTTGTTGGATTGATTTGAATTCCACCAAGTTTTAAAGTTCCAAGATAAACAGAAGGTGGATAGGTGTAAGTACTCTAAGAGCTTCATTAAGCACTTTGAATTTGAAGGCATGGTATCATTCTTTAATCTCTGTTAAGGATTGAATACTGTCCTTCCAAAAGATGCTATGACATCTTTCCCTCCCAGTTCAGTTCAGTTCAGTCTCTCAGTCGTGTCCAACTCTTTGTGACCCCATGGACTGCTGCACACCAGGCTTCCCTGTCCATCATCAATTCACAGAGCTTGCTCAAACTCATGTCCATCCAGTCAGTGATGCCATCCAACCGTCTCATCCTCTGTCATCCTCTTCTCCTCCTGCTTTCAGTCTTTCCCAGCATCAGGATCTTTTCCAATGAATCAGTTCTTCACATCAGGTGGCCAAAGTATTGGAGTTCCAGCTTCAGCATCAGTCCTTCGAATGAATATTCCAGACTGATTTCTTTTAGGGTTGACTGGTTGGATCTCCTTGTGGTCTAAGGGACTCCCAAGAGTCTTCTCCAACACCACAGTTCAAAAGCACCAATTATTCAGCACTCAGCTTTCTTTGCAGTACCTCAGAATATGACTTTATTTGGAAACAGAGTCATTGCAGATCAAATTAGGTAAGATAAGGTCAAACTGGAATAGAGATATCCCCTAATCCAGTGTCAATATTGCCCTTCTGAGAAGAGGGGAATTTAGATTGGATTGATACATCTGTAAACCAGGAAGCAGGGAGGATGATTGGTTTCAGAGAGCATTAATGACATTGTGATTTTGGACTTGTAATCTCCAGGCTTCCCTGTCCTTCATTATCTCCTGGAGTTTGCTCAAACTCACGTCCATTGAGTTGGTGATGCCATCAAACCATCTTATCTTCTATCACCCTCTTCTCCTCCTGCCCTCAATCTTTCTCAGCATCATGATCTTTTCCAATGAGTTGGCTCTTCACATCAGGTGGCCAAAGTATTGGAGCTTCAGCTTCAGTCCTTAGGATGGTGGCAAGTTCTGCTCCCTGACTAGTACTCCTATGGTTAATTATTTTCATGCCTGATAGGGGTTATGGGTATCATTCTCAAGGTTTTCTTCTCACTCAGGTTCTGTACCAAAGCCTTTGGTTTTTATCACCCAGGTGTTCACACAATCTTTCCCTTTCAGACCATCCCCAGATTCACTGTCATTTGTCAAGTAGTCTCTCTTGCTCTGGCCTAGACCATGGTAATAGCTTCTTACCAATACTTTTCTCTATCTACTTCCTCATCACAGTAATTATTTTAGAATTTAGACTTGTTTCTTGTCATTTGGCTGCTTAAAGACTGTCACTAATACATCATTGTCCAAAGGTACAAAATCCAAGCTTTGAGGAACTTCATTAACATCAGAATATTTATTTTCATTCCTTGCAAGAAAAATGTCATCAACTGTATAAGAGAAAGCAACCAGATGCAGACTGACTTGATAGGACTGCATTGCAGTTAATCCATGCTGGTAACTAACTTCATGAAATTGAGGGAGTTTTACCATATTTAGTAACAGGACCATGTAATCAGTCTATCTAGTTAAATTATAGAACAGGACTTCCTGCTCTCCAATCCCACAATTTATTTTGGTGAAAGGGATTAGCAGCACAAATACTTCCCTCTTTGATCTTTTGCATTTTGGCTAAATATGTCTCCTGAAGATACAGGAAGGCACAGCACCAGGGAGATTATATTAATATATACAATATATTAAGTGAAGTATGTCAGGCAGAGAAAGACAAATATATGATGTCACTTACATGCAGAGTCTAAAAAATGCTACAAATGAATATATTAATATATACAGTATATTATATATACAATATATATAATGTTAACTATATTAACATATATATTATATATAATTATAATATATATATATACAAAGTTTATATATATGTATAGTATATATATATATAGTATATATATATGTATAGTATATATATATATATAAAACACAATTTTTACAACACTTTTTATGTTTCCTCTTTAATACTAATACTTAACACTACAGCTATATATGCATTTTTCCTCTATAATCTTATAGTAAGACTTCTTATATTAAGAAAGGTAAGCTTAATACAGCATAAAAACACAATGTAGAAGTAAGAAAATATACTTACTAAGAAATCATTGTAAAACAAAGTGTGACTGACTTGCAAATGTCTTATTAAGCTGCCATTGAAGCTGCTTCGATTCTCATTAGGTACTAAATGGCAAAGTGGACAGAACTGGAAATAAACAATATCAAGAGTTCAAGAAAGNCTAGGGTATTTGTGTGAGAATTTTTGATAAGAGAAAGGAAGAGAGAATAAAGTTCATAACCCTCACTTGCCAAGACACCTACTCTGAAAGGAGATCTCTTGGGTAAATTTAGTTTAAACTTGTTAAAATCAATTTATAATAGTATTTCTCTAAAAGTTATTTTGAAATATGATGGCACAACAAGTTTTTGACCCTAATAAGATGGTGTAAAGAGAGGAAAAATTACTGAAAGCTAACTTCGGAGTCATTACAGAACAAAAAGTCAGAATTATACATTTATTAGAAGCTCAATTTTCTATTCCAAGTAAAGTAAAATGGGATATTTATTTCAGAATATATAAACATCACATATGTTTCCCAAATTGTGATTGTACCAGAACACTGCCAATGTACTTTAAAATCATTACCAATTAGAAATTATTTAAGGAAGTACATGCAGTGGTTTAACAACCAGAAAAATATCTGTTCTAGCCTTTGCATAATTATTGTTTTAACAATATCTCCAGGGGCTGTTAGTACCTCTGATATTAAAGCAATTTTGAATCAAATATTAGTTTTCACTGTGATTTTAGAATAGCCATGATATGTTGTTTGTCTGTTTGTTTGTTTTTTCTTTCTTGGGAAAATTTTATTTCCTTAATGTAGCCACTTCAAATTAGTCATGTCTATAGATGGCATCTTCCACAAAATATATGGTTCCTTATGAGTGTATTATAAAGACATAATATAGTAGTAAATACTTTAGGGCAGTGTGTAAATACAATTACAATAACTGTATTCTCATTTACCTTTGATAATGTATCCCCTAATAATAATACAAATAAAATATTTTACATGCAGAAAGAATATTATGCAAAATATTCTCATATTTTCCTATATGATAGGTTTTATTCTATTAGTAATATAGAAGAGAAAATGATACTGTCCAATTAAGACTTGATAAAATTACATAGAAAATTAGAGTCATTATCTTTTCTCATATTTTGCTGTGATTATTTGATATAAAACATCACTTTCCTAAAGCAATTTAAGATAATAAAAATATAATCTAAAGGTAATATATAAGCAATATATTGTATTATATTACAATATAATGTAAATTAGTATGTGAATTACATGTTATAAAATTTTATGAATTTCCTGCAAGTGGACTGCACATTCAGCTTCGAATACTTGGAACAGCAACACAAACATGTGAGTATGATCAACTTCAAATAATCCATTTCTCATCACAAACAGCACTATTCCTATGACAGAAACCAGAAGGAAATGCTACCTTTAAGAAATCTGAGTGATCTAATGAAAGATGCAAGTAACAGTACTCTTCAAGTAACTAAATAATGAATTTTACATGGCTGTTTCCGACAGTTACAGTAGTAACAAGAACTTAAATAACATGTTTATGTGTCAGGCACTGTCTCAAGCTCTTTATATATTTTTATTCATTAAATCCATCATAGTTCTGTGGAATAAGTACTATTAATATTTTCATTTAGCAGATAAGGGAACTAAAAATCAGAGAGGTTCCATAACTTTCCCAAGGGCACACAGCTGGTAAATTTGTTGTTCTCATAGCTACATCAATCACTTCCTAAAATTTTATAAAACTAAAGCACTATTACTGAATGGAAGAAACCTGATTTATCAGGAGGCAACAATAATTAATTCAATTAGTTATTTCTCTTTAAAGTACTTATCTTTGTAAGGCATTGAATTGATCCTAGAGTACTATTAGGAACAGCTAGCCCAGGGGCCCCTTAGTACACACCAGGCCTCTGCAAGGATTTTTAAAAGAACCTGATAATTAACTGAAAAACTGTACCCCATCTAGTGAGAAACTAACAGAACAAATGGCCTAGTAAAGAGTGGAACATAGACCCTAAAGAAACACCCGCCCTTTGATGAGCAACTTTGTTCACTATATGAGCTGCAAAATCCTGCCGAATGGCCCTGAAATGGACATAAGCATTACTCTCCCCAAGCTTTGGCCAAATGAGAAATACAGATGATTAGAAGACCAAAAACAGAAAGTGTGGTAATAATTACAACTGAGTAAAGACCTGTACTATGTGAGTTATGGCATAAGGACACATAAGAGCATGTCTTGGGCTGAGATGTGAAAACAAATTTAAAAAGATAGGAATATCAGCATTTGCAAGGCTGACAGCAAAAAGAAAGCGTCAATGGTAGAGATTTCAGAAAAAGAAAAAGTCAGGATGATAGCCTAAATGTAGTGAGGAAGAGGATGAGAAAGGTAATTGATTTTTCTTTATTTTAAAGAGAATGGAAAATTATTAATGATGTTTAAACCTAAATTTGATTTATCTTTACAGTGCCACTATAAAATATTGTTTTTTTTTTTTAAATGCTACATGTTTTGCTTTTTTTTTAAATTTAAATTAATTTCTTTATTTGACTGAGCTGGGTCTTTGTTGCTGCATAGGGGCTTTCTCTAGTTGCAGCAAGCAGGGGCTACTCTCCAGTTACAGGGTGCAGGCTTCTCAATGTGGTGGCTTCTCTTGTTAAGGAGCATGGGCTCCGAGTGTGCAGTCTTAAGTATTAATAGTTGTGATACATGGACTCAATAGTTGCAGCTTGTAGACTCTAGAGTACAGGCATAGGAGTTGTGGTGCAAGCTAGTTGGTCTATAGCAGTGATTGAACCCGTATCCCCTGCATTGGGAGGCAGATTCTTTACCATCAGACCACCAAAAAAGTCCAAACTATTAGCTTCTTATAAAGTATTAAAATACTCCTGGACATGTTAGTGAGGTCATATGCAAAACACAAAACAATACCGAAACATAACCATAAAGAGGCTATCAGAGGTGAATATCATAATCTCACCATCCTAATAACCATACTAAAAAGTGGTAATTTTAAAAATGTTGAAACAACTGAAATAAAGTGCTGAATGAAGTTCAGTGTAGACGGTAGATTTGTTAAATGCATTTTCTGTATGTATTGAGATGATCACGACTTTTATTCTTTTTGTTAACACAGTATATCACATTAAATTACTTTTGGATGTTAACTCATCCTTGGATTCAAGGAATAAATCTCACTTGGCCATATGTATGACCTCTTTCAATACATTGTTGAATTCAGTTTGCTAATAGTGTGTTGAAGATTTTTGCATTTTTGTTCCTCAAAGATATTGGCCTGTAAATTCCCTTTTCTGGTTTTGGTGCTAGGGTAATGCTGGCCTTTTAAAATGAGTGTGGAAGTGTTCCATCTTCCTTGATCATTTGCAAGAGTTTGAGAAAGATTAGTTTTTCATAAAATGTTGGGTGGAATTCAGCAGTGAAATCATCTGGTCCTGAACTTTTGTTTATGGGTGGTTTTTGATTACTGACTCAATCTCTTTACTAGTAATGGGTCTATTTATATTTTCTATTTTGTCATGATTGATTCTTGATAAGTTGTATATTTCTAGGAATTTATTCACTTTTTTTCTAGATTGTCCAGTTTCTTGGCATATAACTGTTCATGGTATTCTCTTATAGTTGTATTTCTGAAATATCAGTTGTAATAACTCTCTACCTTCATTTCTTATTTTATTGGGCAACTTTTTTTTTTTTTTGATGTGTCTGGCTAATAGATTATCAACTTTATCTTTTCAAAGAAACATTCTCTTAGAGTCAATTCAGTTGTTCAGTTGTGTCTAACTCTTTGTGACCCCGTAGATGGCAGCACACCAGGCCTCCTCATCCATCATCAACTCCTGGAGCTTGCTCAAACTCACGTCCAACAAGTCAGTGATGCCATCCAACCATCTCATCCTCTCTTATCCCCTTCTCCTCCTGCCTTCAGTCTTTCACAGCATCAGGGTGAATGAGTCAGTTCTTTGCATCAAGTGGCCAAATTATTGTAGCTTCAGCATCAGTCCTTTCAATGAATATTCAGGACTGATTTCCTTTAAGATTGATTGGTTTAATCTCCTTGAAGTCCAAGGGGCAAGAGTCTTCTCCCCACCGCAGTTCAAAAGCATGAATTCTTGGACGTTCAGCCTTATTTATGGTCCAACTTTCACATCAATACATGACTACTGGAAAAACCAAAACTTTGAATAGATGGACCTTTATCAGCAAAGTAATGTCTCTGCTTTTGAATATGCTGTCTAGGTTGGTCATAGCTTTTCTTCTAAGGAGTAAACATCTTTTAATTTCATGGCTGCAGTCACCATCTGTGATTTGGGAGCCCAAGAAAAATGAAGACTGTTACTATTGCCGTTGTTTCCCCATCTGTTAACCATGAAGCGGTGGGACCGGATGCCATGATCTTGCTGCTGCTGCTGCTAAGTCGCTTCAGTCGTGTCCAACTCTGTGCGACCCCATAGACAGCAGCCCACCAGGCTCCCCCGCCCCTGGGATTCTCCAGGCAAGAACACTGGAGTGGGCTGCCATTTCCTTCTCCAATGCATGGAAGTGAAGAGTGAAAGTGAAGTCTCTCGGTCGTGTCTGACTCTTAGCGACCCCATGGACTGCAGCCCACCAGGCTCCTCCGTCCATGGGATTTTCCAGGCAAGAGTACTGGAGTGGGGTGCCATTGCCTTCTCCACTATGATCTTAGTTTTTTTAATTTTGAGTTTTTAGCCAGCTTTTTTCACTCTCCTCTATCACTTATATCAAGAGGCTCTTTCATTCCTCTTTGCTTTCTACCATAAGGATGATGTCATCTGCATATCTGAGGTTATTGATATTACTCCAGGCAATCTTGATTCCAGCTTGTACTTCATCCAGCCCGGCACTTCACATGATGTACTCTGCATATAAGGTAAATAAGCAGGGTGACAATATACAGACTTGATGTACTTTCCCAGTTTGGAAACAATCTGTTTTTCCATGTCCAGTTCTAACTGTTGCTTCTTGACCTGCATACAGATTTCTCAGGAGATCAGTAAGATAGTCTGGTAATCCCATCTCCTTAAGAATGTTCCACGGTTTGTTGTGATCTATAGGGTCAAGGGATTTAGAATAGTCAATAAAGCAGAAGTAGATGTTTTTCTAGAAATCTTGCTTTTTCTGTGTTCAACAGATGTTGACAATCGATCTCTGGTTCCTCTGCCTTTTCTTAACTCTAGCTTAAACATCTGGAATTTCTCAGTTCATGTACTGCTGCAACCTCTTGGAAAATTTTGAGCATTACTTTGCTATCATGTGAGATGAATGCAATTGTGTGGTAGTCTGAACATTCTTTGGCATTGCCTTTGTTTGGGATTGGAATGAAAACTGACTTTTCCAGTCCTGTGGCCATTGCTGAGTTTTCCACATTTGCTGGCATATTGAGTGCAGCCCCTTCACAATATCATCTTTTAGGATTTGAAATAGCTCAACTGAAATTCCATCACCTCCACTCGCTTTGTTTGTAGTGACGCTTCCTAAGGCCCACTTGTCTTCACATTTCAGGGTGTCTGGCTCTAGGTGAGTGATCACACCATCATGGTTATCTGAGTCAATAAGATCTTTTTTATACAGTTCTTCTGTGTATTCTTTCCACCTCTTCTTAATTTCTTCTGCTTCTGTTAGATCCATACCATTTCTGTCCTTTATTGTGCCCATCTTTGCACAAAATGCTCCCTTAGTATCTCTGATTTTCTTAAAGAGATCTCTAGTCTTTCCCATTCTATTGTTTTCCTCTATTTCTTTGCATTGATCACTGAGGAAGTCTTTCTCATCTTTCCTTTCTATTCTTTGGAACTCTGCATTCAGATGGACATGTCTTTTCTTTTCTGCTTTGCCTTTAGCTTCTTTTCTTTTTTCAGCTATTTTTAAGGCCCTCTCAGACAATTGTTTTGCCTATTTGCATTTCTTTTCCTTGGGGGTAGTTTTGATCACCACCTCCTGTACAGTGTTATGAACCTCCATCCATAGTTCTTCAGGCTCTGATCTATCAGCTCTGATCCCTTGAATCTACTTGTCACTTCCATTGTATAATCTTAAGGGATTTGATTTAGGTCATTTGATTTAGATCTAATGCTTTCCCCTACTTTCTTCAATTTAAGTCTGATTTTGCAATAAGGAGTTCATGATCTGAGCCACAGTCATGTCCTGGTCTTGTTTTTGCTGACTGTATAGAGCTTCTGCCATTGTGCTGATGTGGAAGTTCAAGTCTGTTTTTATTAACTAGGCTTTCTAGGGCAAAACAAACCAAATCCTTAACATTTTTTAAATATACATGTTTATTCTATACAAATATTTCAAAATGAGTGATGGTGTTAGCAGCTTTGGTAAGAAGACATTCTTCTGAAAAGCCTAGTATATTTCAAGTATTCAAAGTTTAGCTGCTTCTTCTGTATATTCAAATTGAATTCTTATGAGCCTCTCTCTCAGGCGTATAGATGCATTTATTCTTTATTAGCTGATCAGAATAAAGACTTCTTTAATGTTAAGAAACTTTATAATTGACTGTGTTATATCTTAGGAAAAGATTTTGTGTTAATATAATATTAGCACAAGAAATAAAGGCTCTTTTATTTTACAGATAAAATACTTAAGTTCATAAAGAACTTTGCAACTTCTCTTTTACAACTTTTTCCATAGATGAAAAAAAAATCCAGAACAAAAAATACATGAAAACAATTCCTGTGTGGCAAAATGGATGAAAAAAAAAAAAATTCCAAAACCTTTCCACTAGGCAGACCTTTAAGAAATGGTAATTTCTTACCCTAATAAAAATATGTACATATTTTACTCTTTCTTCAGTTATAAGACATACAGGCCCCTGTGGGCCGCTACTTCCTTTCCCACTTAACTTTGTGATTCTAACTTTGTGACCTCCCTCACTTCCCCACCTGCCATGGGGTTCCTTAAACAAAAGAAACACTAGCAAGCATCTGAAAGTTTATTATCCTATTTCACCATATGAAGCTTTCACAGATTTTTTTCACACTGAAACAGTGGCATGCCAGATAGTACCCCAGTTGCAAAAAGGCAGGGGTCCAACTAGAACCAGATATACAAGGCTTTGACTCTGGAGGAAAAACATTCTGCCATGAACTCCAAGACCAAATCGGACTAAATATTTCAGATTCCTATTTGAAAGATAAGAAACAGAATAATGAAGATTTGACCATCTTTTTAATCAATTTTCAGTCATTATTTATGTTTGTTTTTTTAAATTTTCTATCTTCTGAAAGATAAAGATACTTAGGTCATTAGACATTAACATATATGAGTTCTGAAAACAAAGCCATTCTGCCATAAATCAGTAAGAATTCACTGATCAGGAAAGGGCAGAGGTTTCAAAGCTGCACTCATTAATTTTCTTGATCCATGAGCTGTTTCCTAATCGAGTGAGTGTAACTTCTCAGTGGGATTTTCATAAGAGTCAGTTATAATTCTCAAAATGTTAAAAATATAATACTCAAGGGAAAAAAATCATATATCAAAATTTCAGTTACTTGATGAGGGAACCAGCAGGATGCAAGCCTAGTCCAAAAATGATTCAAGAATGGACATTTTGTATCGTTCATGAATAAAATGGAAAAGTTTCAAAAAACTGATTTTTTGTTTCAATAAGTTTCTAAAAACTGATTTTTGATAAACATTTGAGGTTACCATCTCTTTATTGAGCACAAAAAATCATACTTTATCTGATTTATATGATTATGAAGTATACAAGCTGCAAATTATTGTTCAAAGTTTCATTCCTCTGAAGAGTGAGACAGCCTCACTCACTCAGGCAGCCTTGTTAGAAAATGATCTCATATATGTAGTCTTTAAAGATTAGTCATTTTTTAACCTTATATTTAAATTTGGATAATTTTTATTAACATAGATAATGTCCTTTTACTACGAAATAGATAAATGTCCTTTTACTACGAAAAATAATCATGTACCCCTAATACATGCCTGATAAGAACCCATTAATTCACAGCCCTAGTTAGGTATTGTTATTTAGTCACTAAGTCATGTCTGACTCTTTTGTGACCCTGTTGACTATAACCCGCCAGGCTCATGGGTCCATGGGATTTTCCAGGCAAGAATACTGGAGTGGGTAGCCACTTCCTCCTCCAATGGCTTTTCCCAACCCAGGAAGCAAACCCATGTCTCCTGCATTGGCAGGAGGATTATTTATCTCTGAGTCACTAGGGAAGCCCAAGTTAAGTATTAAGAAATTGTAAAATAATTATGTTTTAATCCTTTGTTCATACAAATCACTGATCCAAACTGTCTTCTTGCCCAGAGGAAACTAATCACCAGAATGTTGAGTTTATAATTTTTTGGTTATATTTTTTGTACAAATATATACATGCCCAGCCATATACTGTTTGGCTTTATATAATTTGCTCTTTTTATTTAGTGGTATTATATTATTTTCTTTTCTGACTGAATAAGAAATGTATTCATTTTGATGCATACAACTATATTTCATTAAAGTTCACTGTATGAACATGCTGTAATTTATTTGTCCATTTCCCTATTGATGGAAACAAAATGTTTTCAGTTTTTTTCCTATTATAAACAGAATTTTTCGGGCATATTAGAGATATTCATCGCCTGGTACACAAGCCTATTAATTAAGGAGTATAATTCACAGGTTGCTTACCTTCTCAATTTTATAAGATAATATCAAAATTGTAGTCCAACTGATCAGATTTTTTAATTCACAAAGTATTTGAGCATTGTTTTTATTTATTCCACATCTTCACGTGACAATCTTGTTACATATGTAAAAGAATACATATGAAAATGTCAATACTCTTTAATGATCACCAGGAAAGTACATGCAGTAAAATACCCTGAGTTTATTACTCGCTGCAGTGGAGTGGAACACAGCGCCGGGAGCTGTGGCGTGCAGTAGGAAGAGGATGCTAGAAGAGTCCTGTGATAGGCTCTGGTTGGGAAATTTGGGGGAGGTGCTCGAGAAGCAGGGGCACATTCTGTCAGAAAGTGACACATCGCATGGTTGGGCATCTCAATAATTCTTTCTCTAAGAAGGCAGACCAAAATGAGGATAGAGCTGGGATTGGTGAAGACACTTACAATGCGGATCCTTAGTGTTTTGTGAATTTTCTAGTGACCTTGTTTCTGTTTCATTGTATCATAATCTCAAAGTAATCTCACCTGATATGGGGATTTTGTCACATTGTTATATTCAATAGTAGAACAAGTGATTAAGCTGTAAGCATTAAATCTTTATATAATAACATCAAGGCTTAGCTATGAGCATTAGATTACATTCTGGATAGCAGAGGCTGCTTTTCCTTTTTCTTTTATTTTCCAACAAAACTATCACCTAGCCTAGAAAGAGGAAAATGGAATTATGCAGCTATGAGGTTCTTATATTAAACATAAGGTGGTGTAATATCACTTAAAGGTAAGATGTGATAATTTAAAGCTGTGTATAAGTCCTAAAGCAGCCATTAAGAGAACAAAACTAATAAGCCAACAAAGGAGATAAAATGGGATTGAGAAAGAGTACTAAATTTGTTTAACATTAGGCAGAAAAAGAAGAAAAATGGAACAAGAATAGATGCTACACAGAGAAAACAAAAAGGAAAATGGTAGGTAACCCCAGCAATATCCATAATCAAAATTAAGTGAATGAGCTAAATACTCAGATTAAGAGACAGAATTTATTCTAATTTATATTTTTAAAAAAATGGCCCAACTACATGCTGCCTACAAGCAAACCACATTAAACATACAACCAGAAAAGGTAAAAAGTAAGCTAATAGAAAAATACACCATCTTTCAAAAAAAAAAAAAATAGTGGTAGTTCTACTAGTATCAACATAGATTTCAGAACAAAATATAAAGAGGGTAATTGCATGATGGCAAGAGGATCAATTTGTCAAAAAAACAAACAACCTTGGACCATCCTAGGTGTTTCTGCACCGAATGATAAAGATTCACAATACTTAAGCAGAAACTGATTAAATTGAAAGAAGACAAATCCACAATAGTACTTGCAGATTTCAAAACTCTTCTCTCAAGTATAGAGAACAAATAGATAAACCAGGAAGGACTGAAAACATTGAACAACACTATTAAACAAGTTGATCAAATTGACATTTATAGAACACTTCACCCAATAATAGCAAAGTGCACATTCGTCTCCAGTGCACATAGAATATTGATCAAGAACATTCACTATATTCTTCGCCATAAAACAGAACTCAGTAAATTCCAAAGTATTCAAGTCTACAAAGTAAGTTATGTGACCATGAAGTCACTAAATGAAACATTATTAGTTGAAAGATATATCTAAAATCCCCAAATATTTGAAATTAAGCAGCATAACTCTAAATAACACACAGGTCAAAGGAGAAATCAAAAGAGTAAGAAATATTTTTAAATTTGTGAAAATGAGAATACAACATACTTAATTTGTTGGATGCAGCTAAACGTAAAAGGGAATCTATTGCATTAAACTGGAGAAGGCAATGACGCCCTACTTCAGTATTCTTACCTGGAAAATCCCATGGACAGAGGAGCCTGGTGGGCTGCAGTCCATGGGGTTGCTGAGTCCGACACAACTGAGCGACTTCACTTTCACTTTTCACTTTCCTGCACTGGAGAAGGAAATGGCAACCCACTTCAGTGTTCTTGCCTGGAGAATCCCGGGGATGGGGAAGCCTGGTGGGCTGCCGTCTGTGGGGTCGCACAGAGTCAGACATGACTGAAGTGACTTAGCAGCATTGCATTAAACATCTAAATCAGAATAAAATAAAGCTTTCAAATCAATGTGTGTAGATATTAATTACCTTGAGAAACTGGAGAAATAAGACCAGATAAACCACAAAGTAAGCAAATAAAAGGAAATTTAAAAAAATCAAAGTAGAAATCAGCAATAAAGAAAACAACAAAAAGACTCAATGAAAACTGTAGTTTTTTGTTTTTTTCAGAAAATTAATATAACCAGCTAACCTTTGTCCATGAGAGAGAGAAGGCATACAAATATCAGAAACAAAAATATCAGAAATCAGTTACTGCACCAAAAATGCAAACTGCTTAGAGGAATTTTAGGCAAAAAAAAATTCCGGGGACTGTTACTGAAAACTATACAATTTTGCTTAAAGACATTACAGGAAACCTAAATAGTGAGATACACTATTTATGTATCAGGAAACCAAAATATATTTGTTATTTCAATTCTTCCTAAAGTCAACCATATATTCAACACAATCCCAGTCAAAATTCTAGTAGACTTTTTGTAGAACTCCACCAACTGAAATTCATATTGAAATACAAAGGACCAGAAAAATTGTCACGGTTTGTATGTCCCTTTGAACAGCCCACCGAGTGCTAGCTATTTTGTCAAAAACTATTCAGGATGTTTTTGTGAAGGCATTTTTTAATGAGACTGAGATTGGAATGGTCATGACTCTCCTTAATGTGGGTAAGCCTCATCCAGTCAGTTGCAGATCTGAAGAGGGACCTTTCTCCAGGTAAGAGACAATTCTACTGACTGCCTTAGGAATGAGACAGTACTTTATTCTTGCCTTAGAGCTCAACCTGAAACACTGGTTCTTTCCACATATCAAGCCTGCCAGCCTTGGCGTGGATGGCTTATTGACTCGATATGCAGACCTTGGGAACTGTCAGGAGACAGACACACACAGACACACACACCCTGTTCAGTCTGTGTCTCGGAAGAACCCTAATACAGTAGCTAAAAGAGCTGTCATAAAATGGCGAGGTTGGAAATGTGTTATTTAAAGTTACAGTAACCAATAATATGTGGTCCTGGTATAAAGACAGAAAACTAAATCAATATAGACTTCAAAACTAGAGCTCATAGTTCAGAATAGAGAGTTCACAATGAAATCCATACATATGTGGTCAGCTTACATTCGTCAAAAGCGCAAATGCACCATGGTAGACAAAGAATAGTCTTTTCAACAAACCGGGCACAACCCATGACTATGTAACTTCTAGAACAAAATATAATAGGAAATTTTGTGATCTTTTTAAGGCAAAACATTTCTTTCATGTGACATAAAACCCATAATCACTAAAAGAAAATGGATAAATTATTCTTCAAAAATATTGAGAGCTTTTGCTCCTCAAAACATACTGTTAAGAAAATGAAAAGCAAACTACAGAATTGGAGAGAATATTTGCAAGTATTAAGTCTGATAAAATATTGGGTTGGCCAAAAAGTTTGTTTAGATTTTTCTGTACAATGTTGCAGAAAAAACCAAATAAGCTTTATGGCCAGCTCAATACATATATTCATAATATATGAAGATTTCCGAAAGTTCAACTATAAGAAAGCAAAAAGAAATATTTTAAATGAGCAGATGATTTGTCAGATACTTTGCCAAAGATGATATACAAATGACAAATGAGCACAGGAATATTTAAAAATCAGTCATTAGGAAATGTCAATTATGCCACAAGGAGGTTTCATTTTATGCTATCAGTGAAAAACTTCAGTAACAGCCTCTCAGAAAGTTCCCAGAACTGTTCTGCCCATTAGACCCTAAAGCACAGTTATATAAAGTTTTGAGAAAAGGGGCTATGCATTAAGTGACACGTTATTGACCGCTTACACAATCCAGGTCTTCATGTACAAAGCGAGTAGTAGGTCACGGGTCATTGTGGCCCCTTACAAGGTTAAGCAGGAAGATGATTGCCTAAGGAGTCACCTTGTCGATGCTGGAGAAAGTTGTTCTTTATGGGTGAACGAGTGTTTCTGCTGAGATGAAGGTCTGGTCAATGAATGACGCAGGTACACAAGGCACAGTAGAAGGGAGAGAGGAGGCCAAGGAGCAAGAAAAAAGACTTTTATGTTTAAATTTTGATTTGTCTTTCATCTATATCTGTTAAAATGGTTTAAGTTCTAATTAATAACAACAACAACAAAATACCAAATGTGTGAGGATATTGTACAAGCAGAATGCTCATATACCTAAAATAGTATGATTGCTTTGGGGTAAGGGATAAGGTAACAGTTTGGAACATCAGAAAAGATAAACCTATGATTACCACATGACTCTGGCTTTGTATTACAAGGTGTTTACTCAAGAGGTATGAAAGAATGTTTCCACATGAAGACTGCTATGCAAAATTTCACAGAATTGATTTGTAATAGTTTAGAATTACAAGCAACGTGGGTTTCCTTCAGCTGATGAATTGACAAAAATGTGCTTTATAAATATGATGAAGTAAGACCTAATCATAAAGTGTCAAAAAACACACTGGTATGTGTAACAGCATGAATCAATTTCAAGATAGTTGAGTGAAAGGAGTCAGATCCATTCTCCCAAAATAAAGAGAGCATACTAATGATTCTATTTGTGTACCATTCTTGGAAATGTAAACCAATACACTAATATAATCACATAAAGTATGGCTGTGGGTAACTGAGGACTGGTGTGGAGAGTTTGATGCAGGTGGATACAGAGATGGAGAATGGCAGGGTGAACAGAGGAATTACAAAGGGCCTAAGGAAACTTTTGGAGGTGATGGAGAGCTTCATTATCTTGATGGTGGTAACGACGCTGTGTGTTTACTAATACATCAGACTTACCAAATTGTGCACATTAAATGTGTGCATGTCAACTCTACTTCAGTAAAGCTTTTAAAGTAATTTACGCGTCTTATATGACAGATGAAGTAGAGCATCCTAAATGGCTAGTGAAATAAAGCATCCCTTATATATGTATCAGCTTTAGGTTTCTGTCAATTCTCTGAGACACCAGCTCTGTCTTTCGACTTTATCTGGCTCAAGGACCAACGTGCAGTTTCCCCTTAGAACTATAATGGCCCCAGTTGTTTTTTCCCTGCTTTATTGAGGTATGATTGACAAGTGAAATTGCAAATGTGAGAGCATACAAGGGATGATTTGATAGACACGTATATTATGAAATGGTTGCCACAACATCAACTAACGCATCCACTATCTCACACTATTGCCTTTTGTGTCTGT
The DNA here is from genome assembly GCA_006410615.1 of Neotragus moschatus. Taxonomy (NCBI): domain Eukaryota; kingdom Metazoa; phylum Chordata; class Mammalia; order Artiodactyla; family Bovidae; genus Neotragus; species Neotragus moschatus. The sequence goes on from SJYA01002930.1 coordinate 884,659, forward strand.
GTGGTGAGAAGGCTCCAAATTCTGTTTTGCCGTGCTAGGTTTTGCCCCTGAGGGAGCAACACTCTCTTCTGCATTTAATTCACTCTTTTAACTTACCTTTTACTTTCTAGAATTGGATACACTGGGTTTTTGCAGGGCTTTAGTGTGTTTGTTTATTTCTCTTGGATGTTTTGCTGATAAGTTCTTAGAAGCTTGGCAATGCATTTATATCCTGGGCTTCCCTAGTGGCTGAGCAGTAAAGAATCCGCCTGGCAATGCAGGAGACATGGGTTTGATCTCTGGGTTGGGAAGATCCCCTGGAGAAGCAAATGGCAACTCACTCTAGTATTCTTGCCTGGGAAATCCCATAGTCCATGGGGTCGAAAGGGTCAGACACAACTTAGTGCCCGAACAGCATCCAACTCCTAAATGATTTACTTTTCATAATACCCAGAATGCTATGTTATCGTAAATATATGTCCTGGAAAGAGCTGAGTGTGTGTATGTATAAAATGCTGAAGACAGGTTCGTGTGGTTCTCCTGGAAGCCTGGAAGAACAAGAGAGGACTGACATAGTCAATAACTTCATACAAATTTCAAATGTATAATGGCAATATTTTCATATGAGATTATTTACAAACTGATCATAGAGATTATGCTAAGAAATACCTTTTTTTCTTTTTAGCTGAAAGATGGGAATTCACAGAAGTTGGCATGGAAGAAAAGATTAAACGAAGAACAAAATTATTCTAGATCATAAAGTGGGGCGAGAGATAGAGGGAGCCAGGGAGGGAGATAGAGGCTGAGAGGGATGAAGAGGTTTAAAAACTAGGAAACCTATGAAAAAGCAGATATTCAGGAAAAGCAGAATCTAAATCATGGGATTACGATATGTTTTGAATCTCAGATTTAACACATTAAATGTAAATTGGTAAAATTACATGTCACATATGAAATCCAATTTTTCTTCTATAAACTGGCACTGTTAATTGTGCTTAATATATACTTTTGTTGTGGTGAATTAAGTGAGCTAAAGCAGGGACGTTACTTTGCCAACAAAGGTCCGTCTAGTCAAGGCTATGGTTTTTCCAGTGGTCACATATGGATGTGAGAGTTGGACTGTGAAGAAGGCTGAGCACTGAAGAATTGATGCTTTAGAACTGCGGTGTTGGAGAAGACTCTTGAGAGTCCCTTGGACTGCAAGGAGATCCAACCAGTCCATTCTGAAGGAGATCGGCCCTGGGATTTCTTTGGAGGGAATGATGATGAGGCTGAAACGCCAGTACTTTGGCCACCTCATGCGAAGAGTTGACTCATTGGAAAAGACTCTGATGCTGGGAGGGGTTGGGGGCAGGAGAAGGGGACGACCGAGGATGAGATGGCTGGATGGCATCACTGACTGGATGGACGTGAGTCTGAGTGAACTCCGGGAGTTGGTGATGGACAGGGAGGCCTGGCGTGCTGCGATTCATGGGGTCGCCAAGAGTCGGACACGACTGAATGACTGAACTGAACTGAAGGCAGGGACTGCCCAGTGTTTTGCCCTACAGTATGTAGTACATTCCATCAGGGATGGAAATACATGCCACAAGTGCACACGTAAGACAAGTGCACATGTGTGCACACACGTACACACAGACATAATACAATAATGAAACAAAACTTACATGANATGACTGAACTGAACTGAAGGCAGGGACTGCCCAGTGTTTTGCCCTACAGTATGTAGTACATTCCATCAGGGATGGAAATGCATGCCACAAGTGCACACGTAACACAAGTGCACATGTGTGCACACACGTACACACAGACATAATACAATAATGAAACAAAACTTACATGAATACTGCTTAATCTTTCTGAAAGTGATAAACTCAGAAATTATATATTTTTTCATACTATTATCTTAGAAGCTTCCCTGGTAGTTCAGCTGGTAAAGAATCTGCCTGCAATGTGGGAGACCTGGGTTCTATCCCTGGGTTGGGGAGATCCCCTGGAGAAGGGGAAGGTTGTACACTTCAGTATTCTGGACTGGAGAATTCCATGGACTGTCTAGATCATGGGGTCACAAAGAGTTGTACACAGTTGAGCAACTTTCCCTTTCATTGTTAGTGTTGTTTGAGACACTAAGATGAATCCATGATTCACTAGAGGTTATAAACCTCAGTTTTAAAGGCATAAAGTACTGATGACAGTACCTGATTTATTCCAGGAAATTTTCCATAAAGTTTTATGTCTTAGTTGTACCATATTTTTCATTCTTTTTACTTTTGTTTATTGTCTTTTTTTTAAGTTGAAGTATAGTTTATTTATATTAATTTCAGATGTACAATATAGTAACTCAATATTTTTATAGAACATATTCCATTTAAAGATATTACAGTTCAGTTCACTCACTCAGTCATGTCCGATTCCTTGCGACCCCATGAATCGCAGCACGCCAGGCCTCCCTATCCATCACCAATTCCCGGAGTTCACCCAGCCTCATGTGCATAGAGTCGGTAATGCCATCCAGCCATCTCATTCTCTGTCTTCCCCTTCTTCTCCTGCCCCAAATCCCTCCCAGCATCAGAGTCTTTTCCAATGAGTCAACTCTTCACATGNTGGTCTAGGAGAAACTCTTACCAGTGCAATAAGGAAAAGAAATAAAAAAATATCCAAATTAGCTATAAGTAAAACCACTTTTGTTTTCATAGATGACATGATTGAACATGTTGCAATTCCTCACAAATCTACCAAAGGAAAAAAAGAAACCTGGTAGAACTAGTAAGTTATTTTAGTAAGATTTCAGGATACAAAATTAGTGTGTAAAAATCAATTGTATTTATTTGCATATTATTGCTATTTTTTATATTCAGTTCAGTTCAGTTCAGTCGCTCAGTCATGTCCAACTCTTTGTGACCCCATGAATCACAGCACGCCAGGCCTCCCTGTCCATCACCAGCTCCCGGAGTTCACTCAGACTCACGCCCATCGAGTCAGTGATGCCATCCAGCCATCTCATCCTCTGTCGTCCCTTTCTCCTCCTGCTCCCAATCCCTCCCAGAATCAGAGTCTTTTCCAATGAGTCAACTCTTCGTATGAGATGACCAAAGTACTGGAGTTTCTTAGCAATAAGCAAATAGAAATTAGGATAATAACTAAGACACCATTTGCAATAGCATCCCCAAACATAAAATACATGAAATCTCTACTATGAAAAATAGAAATATTTTTATGAGAAATTGATGAACAAATGGATTAATTTACTTTGTTTAGGGCTTCCCTTGTGGCTCAACTTGTAAAGAATCCGCCTACAATGCAGGAGACCTGGGTTCGATACCTGGGTTGGAAAGATCCCCTGGAGAAGGGAACAGCTACCCACTGCAGTATTCTGGCCTGGAGGATTCCATGGAGTGTATAGTCCATGGGGTCACAAAAGTTGGGCATGGCTGAGCAACTTTCAAAAGGAATCCACCTTGTTTATAGCTTGGAAGATAGAATATTGTTACAATTTCAACTCTCTCCAAGTTGATTTCTAGAGTCAATGAAATCTCAGCATAAGCAATATTGCTTTTGAGTCAATATTATTAAAATGTCACTTCTCTCCAAAATGATTTATAGATTCAATTAAATCCTAATAAAAATCCCAGAAAGCTTTCTTGTAGTAAATTTCAAGCTGATTCTAAAATTTATATGGATATCTAAGTGCCTGGAATGGCCAAAAATTTTTTGAAAAAGAAGAGTTAAGTTAGAAAACTTACTGATCTCAACATTTACCGTAAAGCTGTAGTAATCAAGACAGAGTATATTGGCATAAGTTTAGAAACATAGATCAATGGAACATAATAGAGAGCCCCAAAATAGGCCCACATATGTAAGGTCAATTGATTTTCAATAAAGATGCCAGGGTAATTCAATATGGAAAGGATTACTTTTTCAACAAATGGTCTGGAACAACTCATTATCGACATAGAAAAGAAATGAACCTCAACCCCCTATCACACACTAACATTAACGTGAGATGGATCATAGCCCTAAATGCTAAAACTATAAAGCTTTTAGAATAAATTTTGTAACCTTCAGGTAGAAAAAAATTTCTTAAGACACAAAACATGAATATAAAATGTTTGAATTGGGCTGCATTAGAATTTAAAGCTTCTGTTCATCATAATATACTAGTAAGAAAATGCAAAGGCAAACCCCAGACTGGTAGAAAATATCAATATATATCTGACAAAGGATAGCTTTCCAGAATATATATATATATATATATTAAAAAAGCCTCTTGTGACTCATTAGTAGAACCAATAAAAAGTCTGCACAAAAATGGACAAATCTGAACAAACGCTTCACCAAAGATGATAGACAGCCAATATATTCATGAAAAGATCACTCCTGTCATTATCATTAAGGAAATGAAAATTAAAACCATCCCATGATATTGCTACACCATTAGAACACGAGAGGAGGTATAGTTAAAATCAGCGACAACACCAGCTGTTGGCACACGACGCACCTGGCACCCTGGTACACTGCTGATGGGAATGTAAAATTTTACGGCCACTTTGGAAAAGAGTTTTGGCAGTTTCTCATACAGTGAAACATATATTTACCATATGATCAAGCCGTTCACTCTTAGGTATTTATCCAAGAGAAATGAAGGCATATGTGCACATACAGAATTGCTCATGAATATTCCTCTCACTTTTATTTGATGGAATCCAAACTGAGAACAGCACGAATGTCTATCAACAGGTGAATGTACAAGTGAAAGCATTAACAATGGAATGGTATTCATTAAAATTAGTAAACCGCTAAATGGCAACCCACTCCAGTACTCTTGCCTGGAAAATTCCACGGACTAAGGAGCCTGGTAGACTACAGTCCATGGGGCCACAAAGAGTCGGACACGACTGAGCGACTTCACTTCACTTTAAGGCACAGCAACATGGATCGATCTCAAAACAAGTATAGTCAGTGAAAGAAGTCAGACACAAAGGTGTAGATATTGTATGGCATTCAGTGTAATGAAACTCTAGGAAAGAAGAAAAGTGTCCCATGTATCTACAGAAAACAGATCCCTGGCTCCCCGAATACAGTGATGGGGTGAGATCAACTGGGGAGAAGAGCGAGGCAATAATCTTTTGGAGTGATGGCAATGCTCATTATTTTGATTTTAGTGTTGAGAAGCTCAGTGAACACGTTTGTCTAAAGTCATTGAATGCACCCTTAAGGTGAGAAAAGTAAATTATAGCCCATTAAAATTGTCATTGTGTGTAGTATTTGCTGTTTTTGAAGGCTAGGGTCTTGGACTCAGTGCAGGGAAACTTCATAGGTGTTGACAGTTTCTTCATTGTATGAAGCCTTTTCTGTACTGGGTACTGTGTCAGGCATTCTTGTGACAAAAACATTTATATCAAAACTGTGATGGAACATAGTGGGTTGAGGGAAAAAATAAGAAATGAGGAAGGACAGGGTATTTGTGAGTTGATTTAGTCAACAAATATTTACTGACCATCTTATCTGTGCCAGCATGTCCTAGGNGTATGAAGCCTTTTCTGTACTGGGTACTGTGTCAGACATTCTTGTGACAAAAACATTTATATCAAAACTGTGATGGAACATAGTGGGTTGAGGGAAAAAATAAGAAATGAGGAAGGACAGGGTATTTGTGAGTTGATTTAGTCAACAAATATTTACTGACCATCTTATCTGTGCCAGCATGTCCTAGGTGGCCTTCCCAGGTGGCTCAGTGGTAAGGAATCCACCTGCCAATGAAGGAGATGCAGGGGACACAGATTCAATTCAGGGGGTCAGGAAGATCCCCTGGAGGAGGAAATGGCAACCCACTCCAGTACTCTTGCCAGGAAAAATCCCATGGACAGGGCTGCAGTCCATGGGGTCACAAAGAGTCAGACATGACCGAGCAACTGAGGATGAACATGCATGTCCTAGGTACCCAACATATGAAGGTGAGTATAAATTGTCCTTGACCTGTAAGAACTCATAGTCTACCACAGTGCAAACTAAAGTACAGTCTTATAAATGCTGTAATAGAAATGCAAACAACTTTCGTGGGGTGTGCAATCAGCTTCCCAATGGGTTTATCGCCAGGAGGCGACATTTGCATTTGTTTTTTAAGTTAAATCCCCAGTGGTTAAGTCAGATGCTTTGGAACCATACAGATATAGGTGGGAATCCTGGCTCTGCTGCTTACTCCTGCCATTATGGCTCATTCACGTTGTTGCACAGCAGAAACCCACACAACAAAGCAATTATGCTCCAATTATAAATAAATTTAAAAGGCAACAACAAAAGCAGACTGACAGATATAGAGAACAGACTTGTAGTTGCTGAGGGAGGTGGGGAGAGGAGGACTGGGAGTTTGGGATTTGCAGATGCAAACAATTACATATCAGATGGACAAACAGCAAGATTCTACTGCATAGCACAGGGGAGTGTACACAGTACCCTCTGATAGGCCATATGGAAAAGAATATGATAATGGATAATTATATGTATAATCGAGTCACTTTGCTGAACAGCAAAAATAAATACAACATTATAAACCAATTATATGTCAATAAAATTTAAAATAATGAAAACATACAAATAAGTGAGAAAATAGGGGGCCACGAGGTAATGGTACATATTGGGTCTGATAATTACAGTATCAGGCACGGATATGCTCCAGTAGGTGATTGGTGTTGTATTAGGAAGGGTGTAGGCTAAGCTGCTCTAACAGAGACAAAGAAAAGGTGAGCGGAAGAAGAGTATTTGGGGCAGGAGTTGTCCATAAACGAAAGCATGAAAGCACTGTTTGGAGCATGTGAGAAGTCCAGCCATGTGAGAGAGTTGGGGAATTGCAGCAGGGCAGAGGAGAATATATAACTTGTAGGTCAGGGTACAGTCAGACGATGATGTACTTACTGTGTTAAGGACTTTGAACTCTATGTTGTAACGGTGCATTCTTATTGCAGGTTCCTAAGAAGGCCAGTGATCTAGTTAGGAAGGCTAGTCTGGATATGGTATAGAGGATGACTTGCGAGAGTTAAGGGCAGAGAGTCTAGCAACTTGGTTATTGCAGTCATTCAACCAAGAGATTGTGAAAGTATGTATCAAGGTGGTGGCTGGCGCATAGAAAGTTCTGATCTGAGATGTCTTTAAAGAAGTAGTCGGTAGGACTTGGTGACTCCTTGAAGAAGGACCTTAGTGACAGGGACCAGTTGAGGATGAGTCTGAGATTGCTAGCTTGGGTGTCTGGATGGATGGTGTTGAAATAAATCTCTAGACCCAAGATGGAGTCCCTCCTGCCTGGGATGCCATGTCATCAAACCAAACATTAGATAACTTTGCATCTTTGTAAATGCTCTGCTCGAGCAGAGGTGCAGTATAACTGTGTTCAGTCATCGAGTCCCCCAACACCAAACACCAAGCTCACTTTCTCACTGCAAACACGGCTGGCTATATTTTCTATTTGTCTTTTCCTTGCTTCTTATTCTTTATCCTGTAAAAGTTTCTTGCCTTCTGCCTTACTTTGCAGTCTCTGAGACTGCCCACTTCCACGATGTATTAAAGTTTGCTTGTATCCCCTAAATAAAGTTTGTATCTTGCCATTAGTGGATACAGGAAACCCACGAGCAAGAGAAGAATTCTGTAGTGAGTCAAGAAGTATGAACAGTGGATGCTGTTTTTCTGGAAAACAGTTATTTTTGAAAGTGTTTTGGTTGAATTTAAGGGGAGTGTCCTCCAGTATATGTACAATTATTTATCAATTGTATACATGCAGCATTATTCTAACATTTAAAACCACTAGACCATTCAGGTATGACCTAAATCAAATCCCTTATGGTTATACAGTGGAAATGAGAAATAGATTTAAGGGCCTAGATCTGCTAGATGGAGTGCCTGATGAACTATGGAGTGAGGTTCATGACATTGTACAGGAGACAGGGATCAAGACTATCCCCATGGNTTTTGCTTTTTTGCATTTCTTTTCCATGGGGATGGTCTTGGTCCCTGTCTCCTGTACAATGTCATGAACTTCTGTCCATAGTTCATCAGGCACTGTGTCTATCAGAGCTAGGCCCTTAAATCTATTTATCACTTCCACCGCATAATCATAAGGAATTTGATTTAGGTCATACTTGAATGGTCTAATGGTTTTCCCTACTTTCTTCAATCTCAGGGTACCTCTATTTTTCATTTTTATAAGGAACTTTGCTACTTTTCTCCATAGTGGCTATTTCAAATCTACATTCCCACCTTCAGTGTATAGTGGCTCCCTTTTCTACCTGCCCTCTGGAGCATTCTTCCTGTGTGGGTCTTGTGATGACTGGTGTCAGGGGAAATCGCCTCATTATGATTGGCAGTTTTTTCTAATCATTAGGGAGGCTGAGCATCTTTTCGGGTGATTTTCTTTGAGACAGGAAAGTTTAGCTCTTGAAATTGGCTTCTAGAGAGTCAGTGCTGTTTTGATTTTGTTTTCCATTACCTGCCTTGGGACATTTCTTGAGGGAAGGGGTTCAAGGGCAGCCCAGAGAACTTGTGACCCCGAAGTGCCTGGCAGTGCGGGTTTTAAAGTTGTAGTTCTCAGATGTGGCCACAAGGCGGCAGCACATCTTCATGCCCCACTCCTACCTCAGGCAACCAGAGCCTTAAGTCATTATACAGTGTATTTTTGTGGCTTATCAACTATACATATTTCTTAATCTCATACCCCTAATTCACCCCTGTCTTTTCCCTCTCCTCACTGGTAACGAGCTTATTCTGTTTATCTGTGAGTCTGTTTCTGTATAGCTCAACTTACTGGGATATTTTAAAAATTCCACACGTAAATGATAACATAGAGGATTTGTCTTTCTCTGACTTATGGCCCTAAGCATGATAACCTCTATATTCATTTGTGTCACTGAATATGGCAGAATTTCATTCTTCTTAATGTTTGAGCAACATTTCATTGCATATATATATATATGTGTGTGTATATATATATAAAACACTTCTTTATCATTCGTCTGTTAATGGAAATTTAGATGGCTTCCATATCATGACTGTTGTAAATAATACAATGAATACTGGGGCATGTGTATCTTTTTGAATTAGTAGTGCAATAGTTCGGAGAAGGCGATGGCACCCCACTCCAGTATTCTTGCCCGGAAAATCCAATGGACAGAGGAGCCTGGTAGGCTGCAGTCCATGGGGTTGCGAAGAGTCGGACACGACTGAGCGACTTCACTTTCAGTTTTCATTTTCATACATTGGAGAAGGAAATGGCAACCCACTCCAGTGTTCTTGCCTGGAGAATCCCAGGGATGGCGGAGCCTGGTGGGCTGCCGTCTATGGGGCCACACAGAGTTGGACACGACTGAAGCGACTTAGCAGCAGCAGCCGCAGTGCAATAGTTGGAATTTTTAGTTTTGGGGTGAACATTCAACCTGTTTTCCACAGTAGCAACACAAATTTATCTTCCCACCTACAGTGTACAAGGTCCCTTTTCTCCACATCCTCACCAACATTTGTTATCTTTGGTCTTTATTATGATAACCAGTATGACGGATGTCCGCTGATAACTCATCGTGGTTTTGGTTTGCATTTTTCTGATGGTTAACCATGTTGATCATCTTTTTATGTACTTGTTGACCATCTGTATGTCTTCTTTGATCATTTTTGTTTGTATGAAATATCATTTTCCCTCCATGCACTTTCAATCTGCGTCTGTTTTTAGCTCTGAGTCTTTTGTAGGCAGCGTATAAATAGGTCTTGTTTATTATGCAATCAGACACCTTCTGTCTTCTGATCCTACCGTTTAGTGCATTGGTGTTTTAAGTGATTATTGATATGTATATACTTGCCATTGTGTTANCGCAGTGCAATAGTTGGAATTTTTAGTTTTGGGGTGAACATTCAACCTGTTTTCCACAGTAGCAACACAAATTTATCTTCCCACCTACAGTGTACAAGGTCCCTTTTCTCCACATCCTCACCAACATTTGTTATCTTTGGTCTTTATTATGATAACCAGTATGACGGATGTCCGCTGATAACTCATCGTGGTTTTGGTTTGCATTTTTCTGATGGTTAACCATGTTGATCATCTTTTTATGTACTTGTTGACCATCTGTATGTCTTCTTTGATCATTTTTGTTTGTATGAAATATCATTTTCCCTCCATGCACTTTCAATCTGCGTCTGTTTTTAGCTCTGAGTCTTTTGTAGGCAGCGTATAAATAGGTCTTGTTTATTATGCAATCAGACACCTTCTGTCTTCTGATCCTACCGTTTAGTGCATTGGTGTTTTAAGTGATTATTGATATGTATATACTTGCCATTGTGTTACTTAATACCATGTGTTAATAGTTCTAATAGTTCTTCTCTGTTCTTCTTGTAGGTTTTTCCTTGTGGTTTGATGATTTTCTTTAGCAGTATGTTTGTGTTGCTTCCTTTCTAGTCTTTGTATATCTATCATAGGTTTTCGATTTGTGATTTCCATGGGTTTCATATATGTTGACCTATATCTACATGTTTTAAACTGGTAGTCATTCTACATTTTGTTTTTTACTTCCTTCCTCCACATTTTGAATTTCTGGTGTCATATTTTCCATTTTTATGCTTATCATTTAACCCTTTATTGTGGTTGTTGGTTTTCCAATTTTTTTCTTTTAAAGCTTGGACTAACATTTATGTGGTTAATCCACAGCCTTTACTATACATTTGCCTTCACTAGTGGTTTTTGTTTTCTTTTCCTATAAATTCTTAATTCTTGTAACCCTCTTTTCCCACTTAGAGAAGACTCTTTAAAAAAATTTTTTTAGGGTCAGTTTAGTATTGATGAATTCTTTAAATTTTTGCTTGTTTGAGTAGGGTTTTTTTTTTTTTTTAATATGTACTTTAACTCTGAATAATAATCTTGCTGGCTAGAAACTACCCTAGGTTGTAGGGTTTTTCCTTTCGGGACTTTAAATGTATCATGGTGTCATGCCATTGCCTTCTGACCTGTAAAGTTTCTGCTGAAAAATCAGCTGATAGTCTCATAGGGATTCTTTTTGCATGACTTTTATTTTTCCTTGCTATCTTTAGAATTCTCTCTTTATCTTTAACTTTTGACGTTTTAGTAATAATTTGGTGTGGTCTCTTTAGGTTCATCTTGTTTGGGACTCTCTGTGTTTCCTGTGAAAGTGAAAGTCGCTCAGTCGTGTCCGATTCTTTGTGACTCCAAGGGCTATATAGTCCATGGAATTCTCCAGGCCAGAATACGGGAGTGGGTATTCTTCTCAGGGGATCTTCCCAATGCAGGGATTGAACCCAGGCCTCCCACATTGCAGGTGGATGCTTTACCATCTGAGCCACCAGGGATATATTTGTTTTTTTCTATAGGTTCCAGAAGTTTCAAGCCATGATTGTACGAACACATTTTTTACCCCTTTCTCTCTCTTCTCTTTCTGGGATATCTATAATGTTAATATTGATATATTTGTTTTTGTCCCAGAAATCCCTTCAGCTCTCTCTCACTCTCTATTTTAATATGTCTTTCTTATTGCTATCCTATTAAATGATTTCCATTATTCTGTCTTCCTGATCAGCATGCCTTCTTCTGTACCATGTAGTCTGTTTTCAATGCCTTCTAGTGTGTCTTTCATTTCAGTTATTGTGTTCTTCAATTCTGACTGCTTCATTTTTATAATTTTCTAGTTTCTATCAAAATCCTCATTGCGTTCAATTATTCTTTTTCATAGTTCTATTACTGTTCTTGTTACTGATGTTCAAACACTTTATCTGGTAAATTGTCTCTTTCATTAGTTGTTTTTTTCAAGGGTTTTTCATGTCTTTCACTAGAAACAAATTTCACTGTCTCCTGACTTTGCTTAATTTTCTCTGTGTCCATGGCATTAGATGAAATATTTACCACTTGCAGACTTGAAGAGGTGTCCTTGTGTGGGTGGTCCTGTGTAGTGGTCTTTGTAGGCTTTGTGTGCGTGGTCCTGTGCAGTCTTCGTGTGCCAGGGGCTTTGCTGGGAGAGTTGGATCTGCAGTGAGAAGCAGTCATGTCTTCCCTCACAGTGTGCTGGCAGTTATCATCTTGGTGGAAGCTGAACATGACTTTTTAAATTGTCTACAGAATATTAAAAAGACAAAGTGCTTCATATTATAAAAATTGTTTTAAGCATCTGAATAAGTTAAATAAGATTATATGATGTTGCAATATCATACACTTCCTAATATTCACAAGTATTTATTACTGAGGCAAGTGGGTCAGAACTTTTTTGTATTTCAATTTTACTCTCTACATTAAATTATTTACCAGGTTTTTTTTTTTTTTTTTTTGCCTTAAATGCTATCTGTGGAATCAAACCTGAATTTGTGGCTATGTTTAGCAACCTTATACCATTCAAATGTGTTTTATTTCTGTTTTCCCAGTGCCTAAAACACAAGACATACTATAGAGTTCAATAACCTTAAGTGGCTGGACATTTTAAATAAGTCCTCAAGATAAATGTGGTTTACAATTTTAATGTTACTAAATATTTAGAAAGAAATAGTGCAATTAATGTCCTAGGATAAGATCAATAAATAATCCATGCACAGTGGTACTAAATGTGAAGTTTCAATATGTTGCTTAATGTATTTTTCTTTAGAAATAATTGATCCCATTGGACAAAGAACTCTTCTGGAAGTGGGACAGTGTCTTTTTCATCTTTATATCTCTCTAGCACTCAGCAGAGTTCCCAGAATGCATAAGACACTGAATAGAAGTATTTTAAACAACAGAATCAATAGATTTCAAAATATATTAAATAAATAGAAAAATAACAGTTTAGAAACAACTGCATATTAGCAATTGATGATCATGTTATTACCAACCATTTTGTTTAGAGAGTCCATCTCCAAACATGAGTGTTAGGCAATATAGCAGGTATTTTGTTGAGTTTCAGTGTTTTTTTTTTTTAATTTTGAAAATATCTGCCAACTTCTTGAAATATATGAAATTATATTAAATACTTCAGGAATATAAATAAAAGAAAAAATATATAGGTTTATTAATAGAAAAAATATTTATTATGCTAGATAATAGTCATTTGTTTCATATTTTTTTTAAATTAAAAAATAACCACAGAACAGAGTTCCTGATTTATTGGTATATATTTGTTCCTTATTCTTAAATGCATAGGCCATTTTAGTTTATAAAATTTCTACTGGTTGTATCCATATTCTGCATACAATTGAATCCTTATTCACAAAATATAACAAGTGTTCTGTCATATTTTCACATGTACTTGGCGAGTGTTTTAATTACAACAACATAGTCTAATAAAATGACTTTCTACTACTCATTTAACTACTTTATATAAGAAATTTTGGCATTTTTAATATAAAATCATTATTAAATGTATCAAATCTGTTTCCTCATCTATACAATGAAAAAATTAGTGGTATATGAACTGTAGGATTTTTTTAATGTAAGGAAAACTAGATGATTCATTTAAAACACTGAGAAGAGTGCTCAGCACACAATTTTTAATGAATAAATGTGTTGACTATAATCAGTATTATTCTAATAGTGTTTTTTTTTATTAGGTAAGCACAATGAATTGTGGAAAATTCTGAGAGAGATGGGAATACCAGACCACCTGACCTGCCTCTTGAGAAACCTAGACGCAGGTCAGGAAGCAACAGTTAGAACTGGACATGGAACAACAGACTGGTTCCAAATAGGAAAAGGAGTACATCAAGGCTGTATATTGTCACCCTNAAAAAAAAAAAAAACTTTTACTGAAGTATAGTGACTTACAATGTTGTGTTAGTTTCAAGTGTACCAAAAACCAACTGGTCTTTCATTCAATATTTATTAATCAAATATTTGACTTCCTACCATGGGTGAAGCATGGTTCCAGGTGATTTGAAATAGATGGGTGAGCCACATAAAGACATAGGATAAACAGTAATTTATATATTAATAATTTATATAATTTTCCAGAAAAGACTAAGTGTAACAGAACGAAAAAACAGTAGAGTAGGATGATGGGGGCTTCCTACGGAGGCTAGTGGTAAAGAATCTGTCTGCCAAAGCAGGAGATGCAAGAGAAGCAGTTTTGATCCTTGGGTAAGGAAGATCCCTGGAATAGGAAAAGGCAACCCAGTTTAGTATTCTTGCCTGGAAAATTCCATGGACAGAAGAGCCTGGCAGGTTACAGTCCATTGGGTCCCCAAAGAATCAGACATGACTGAGGGACTGAGCGCACCTGCACACACTGAAAGGATGAGGAGGGTGAAGGGGACATGGTTACAATTTCTGATAGGATTATCTGGGGAGCCATACTGAAACTGAACAATTTCAGCAAAGAGTTGAAGACGGTGAGGGAGTTAGCTGTGCAGACAACTGAAGGAGAAACTTTCAGAGAAGAGAGGAGCTAGAACAAAGGTGTGACTGAGGACATCTGCTATGCTGGATTAGAGTAATGGAGGGGAGCTCAAATGGGGATCAACTCAAGTAGGGCATGGTAGCTGGGCTTTGGTTGTCCTTGGCAGGAACTAGGGAGTCATTGCATGGCATTGGACAGAGGAGTAACATGATCGCACCTGTTTTCAGAGGATCATGTGTTTCGAATAGACATTAGAGGATTCTGTCAGATTCATTCAACTCAGTTCAGTTCAGTCGCTCAGTTATGTCTGACTCTTTACAACCCCATGGACTGCAGCAGGCCAGGCTTCCCTGTCCATCGCCAGCTCCCGGAGTTTACTCAAATCATGTCCATTGAGTCAGTGATGTGATCCAACCATCTCACCCTCTGTTGTCCCCTTCTTTTCCGGCCTTCAATCTTTCCCAGCATCAGGGTCTTTTCCAATGAGCCAGTTCTTTACATCTGNTGCAGCAGGCCAGGCTTCCCTGTCCATCGCCAGCTCCCGGAGTTTACTCAAATCATGTCCATTGAGTCAGTGATGTGATCCAACCATCTCACCCTCTGTTGTCCCCTTCTTTTCCGGCCTTCAATCTTTCCCAGCATCAGGGTCTTTTCCAATGAGCCAGTTCTTTACATCTGGTGGCCAAAGTATCGGAACTTCAGCTTCAGCATCAGTCCTTCCAATGAATATTCAGGACTGATTTCCTTTAGGATTGACTGGTTGGATCTCCTTGCAGTGCAAGGGACTCTCAAGAGTCTTCTCCAAAACCACAGTTCAAAAGTATCAGTTCTTCAGCGCTCAGCTTTCTTTATGGTCCAACTCTCATATCCACACATGACCACTAGAAAAACTATAGGTTTGACTGCTGCTGCTAAGTCGCTTCAGTTGTGTCCGACTCTGTGTGACCCCATAGATGGCAGCTCACCAGGCTCCCTCGTCCCTGGGATTATCCAGGCAAGAATACTTGAGTGGGTTGTCATTTCCTTCTCCAATGCATGAAAGTGAAAAGTGAAAGTGAAGTCACGCAATCGTGTCTGACTCATAGCAATCCCATGTACTACAGCCCACCAGGCTCTTCCATCCATGGGATTTTCCAGGCAAGAATACTGGAGTGGGGTGCCATTGCTTTCTCCATTTTGAGTAGATGGACCTTTGTCGTCAAAGTAATGTCTCTGCTTTTTAATATGCTGTCTAGGTTGGTCATAGTTTTTCTTTCAAGGATCCATTAAAAGACTATAATCTAAGTGAGAGACATTGACTTGGGCTAATGTGTAGCAATGGAAGTGGTAAGTAGTAGTTAAGGTACTGGCTAGTCTTTGAAAGTAGACCCAAGAGCATTTTTGACAAATAAGGTGTGGCACATTTTATTAATAAAATACATTTCATTTGGTATAATTTTCCCAACTCACTTGATTGAAGAAGTTTCAAGAATTAACTTAAAATTTTCAATTTTTCTAATGAAAGGGCCAACATGCAGTGTGTATATATTAGTTAGCTGGTGTTGCCATAACAAATATCAGAAACTGAGTGGTTTAAACAACAGAAAGTACCCTGCATCCCAATACTGGGCACATACCCTGGGAAAACCATAGTTCAAAAGGACATATGGACCCCAATGCTCAGTGCCAAGACATGGAAACAACCAAGATGTCCATCAACAGATGAATGGATGAAGAAGTGTGTTACATATATACAAAGGAATATTACTCAGAAGGGAGTAATATTTGAAGGGAGTGAATTCGAGTCAGTTTAACTGAGGTGGATGAACCTAGAGCCAGTCATATGGAGTTCAGTTCAGTTCAGTTGCTCAGTTGTTTCCAACTCTTTTGCAACTCCATGGACTGCAGCACGCCAGGCTTCCCTGTCCATCACCACTCCCAGAGCTTGCTCAAACTCGTGTCCAACCAGTCAGTGATGCCATCCAACCATCTCATCGTCTGTCGTCCCCTTTTCCTCCCACTTTCAATCTTTCCCAGCATCAGGATCTTTTCCAATGAGTCAGTTCTTCGCATCAGGTGGCCAAAGAATTGGAGTTTCAGCTTCAGCATCAGTCCTTCCAATGAATATTCAGGACTGATTTTCTTTAGGATGGATGGGTTGGCTCTCCTTGCAGTCCATATACTGCCTATACTCCTTGCAATTATACAGAGTAAAATAAGTCAAAAAGTGAAAAACAGATGTTGTATGTTAACATATATGAAATCTGGAAAGATAGTACCGATGCACCTATATGCAGGGCAGGAATGGAGATGCAGATGCGGAGAACAGACGCAGTGCGGGAAGGGGAGCGTGAGACAGATTGAGAGAGGAGCGTTAACATATATACCTGATCATGTGTAAAATAGATAACTAGTGGGAGGTTGCTGTTTAACACAGGAAGCTCAACCCACTGCTCTGAGGGGGTGAGATGGGGTAGAGGGGTAGGAGGGAGGTGCAAGAGGGAGGGGGCATAAGGGTCCTTATGGCTGATTCATGTTGTTGTATGGCAGAAACCTACACAATGCTGTAAAGCAATTATCTTTCAATTAAAAAAAATTAAAAATAAATAACAGAAAGTGATTTTCTCACAAGGCTGGGGACCAGAAGTCCCAGGTCAAGGTATCAGCAGGATTGCCTCTCCTGAGGGCTCTCTTCTTGGCTTGTGGATGGTTTTCTCTCTGTTTTCACATGTTTTTTCCTCCTTGTTTGTCTGTGTCTTGATCTCCTCCTTGGATGAAGGATATCCGTCATCAGATTGGATTAGGGCTCACCCATATCACCTCCTTTTACTGTAACTCTTTAAAAGCTCTATCTTCCAAACTGGCCACATTCTGAGGTGCTGGGGTTATGACTTCAACACATGACTTTTAGGAAACACAGTGCAATTTCTAACAGTGCTACTCTCGCACTGTCATTTTACACACGGTTGCGGATGACACAGCCTTTGGGATATGCAGCCCAGAAACAGATCCAAAAAACCCTAACTAACAGAGCATACTCATAGTTCGTAAGGAGCTGTTTCTTTAAAATGAACTCGAGTTCATTCTTAACAGTTGTTGGAAGCATCTCAGTCCTGATTCGCTATGACTCAATTTAATCAGAGGCGAGATATTTTTCATTTGTATGTGGTATTTAAAGTATAGCAATTACTAATATTTAAAATAAATAACCAATAAGATCTTACTGTACAGCATAGGGAACTCTGCTCAATGTTAAGTGGCAGCCTGGATGGGAAGGGAATTTGTGAGAGAATGGATACAGATATATATGTATGCCTGAGTCCCTTTGCTGTCCTCAAAATCATCGCAACATTTTTAATCAACCATATTCCAACATATGGATGGATGTGAGAATTGGACTATAAAGAAAGCTGAGTGCCAAAGAATTGATGCTTTTGAACTATGGTGTTGGAGAAGACTCTTGAGAGTCCCTTGGATTTCAAGGAGATCCAACCAGTCTATCTTAAAGGAAATCTGTTCTGAATATTCATTGGAAGGACTGATGTTGAAGCTGAAACTCCAATACTTTGGCCACCTGGTGCGAAGAGCGAAGAGCGGACTCATTTGAAAAGACCCTGATGCTGGGAAAGATTGAAAGTGGGAGGAGAAGGGGACGACAGACAACGAAATGGTTGGACGGCATCACTGACTCAATGGACATGAGTTGAGTGAACTCTGGGAGTTGGTGATGGACAGGGAGGCCTGGCANAGTGTGTTACATATATACAAAGGAATATTACTCAGAAGGGAGTAATATTTGAAGGGAGTGAATTCGAGTCAGTTTAACTGAGGTGGATGAACCTAGAGCCAGTCATATGGAGTTCAGTTCAGTTCAGTTGCTCAGTTGTTTCCAACTCTTTTGCAACTCCATGGACTGCAGCACGCCAGGCTTCCCTGTCCATCACCACTCCCAGAGCTTGCTCAAACTCGTGTCCAACCAGTCAGTGATGCCATCCAACCATCTCATCGTCTGTCGTCCCCTTTTCCTCCCACTTTCAATCTTTCCCAGCATCAGGATCTTTTCCAATGAGTCAGTTCTTCGCATCAGGTGGCCAAAGAATTGGAGTTTCAGCTTCAGCATCAGTCCTTCCAATGAATATTCAGGACTGATTTTCTTTAGGATGGATGGGTTGGCTCTCCTTGCAGTCCATATACTGCCTATACTCCTTGCAATTATACAGAGTAAAATAAGTCAAAAAGTGAAAAACAGATGTTGTATGTTAACATATATGAAATCTGGAAAGATAGTACCGATGCACCTATATGCAGGGCAGGAATGGAGATGCAGATGCGGAGAACAGACGCAGTGCGGGAAGGGGAGCGTGAGACAGATTGAGAGAGGAGCGTTAACATATATACCTGATCATGTGTAAAATAGATAACTAGTGGGAGGTTGCTGTTTAACACAGGAAGCTCAACTCACTGCTCTGAGGGGGTGAGATGGGGTAGAGGGGTAGGAGGGAGGTGCAAGAGGGAGGGGGCATAAGGGTCCTTATGGCTGATTCATGTTGTTGTATGGCAGAAACCTACACAATGCTGTAAAGCAATTATCTTTCAATTAAAAAAAATTAAAAATAAATAACAGAAAGTGATTTTCTCACAAGGCTGGGGACCAGAAGTCCCAGGTCAAGGTATCAGCAGGATTGCCTCTCCTGAGGCCTCTCTTCTTGGCTTGTGGATGGTTTTCTCTCTGTTTTCACATGTTTTTTCCTCCTTGTTTGTCTGTGTCTTGATCTCCTCCTTGGATGAAGGATATCCGTCATCAGATTGGATTAGGGCTCACCCATATCACCTCCTTTTACTGTAACTCTTTAAAAGCTCTATCTTCCAAACTGGCCACATTCTGAGGTGCTGGGGTTATGACTTCAACACATGACTTTTAGGAAACACAGTGCAATTTCTAACAGTGCTACTCTCGCACTGTCATTTTACACACGGTTGCGGATGACACAGCCTTTGGGATATGCAGCCCAGAAACAGATCCAAAAAACCCTAACTAACAGAGCATACTCATAGTTCGTAAGGAGCTGTTTCTTTAAAATGAACTCGAGTTCATTCTTAACAGTTGTTGGAAGCATCTCAGTCCTGATTCGCTATGACTCAATTTAATCAGAGGCGAGATATTTTTCATTTGTATGTGGTATTTAAAGTATAGCAATTACTAATATTTAAAATAAATAACCAATAAGATCTTACTGTACAGCATAGGGAACTCTGCTCAATGTTAAGTGGCAGCCTGGATGGGAAGGGAATTTGTGAGAGAATGGATACAGATATATATGTATGCCTGAGTCCCTTTGCTGTCCTCAAAATCATCGCAACATTTTTAATCAACCATATTCCAACATATGGATGGATGTGAGAATTGGACTATAAAGAAAGCTGAGTGCCAAAGAATTGATGCTTTTGAACTATGGTGTTGGAGAAGACTCTTGAGAGTCCCTTGGATTTCAAGGAGATCCAACCAGTCTATCTTAAAGGAAATCTGTTCTGAATATTCATTGGAAGGACTGATGTTGAAGCTGAAACTCCAATACTTTGGCCACCTGGTGCGAAGAGCGAAGAGCGGACTCATTTGAAAAGACCCTGATGCTGGGAAAGATTGAAAGTGGGAGGAGAAGGGGACGACAGACAATGAAATGGTTGGACGGCATCACTGACTCAATGGACATGAGTTGAGTGAACTCTGGGAGTTGGTGATGGACAGGGAGGCCTGGCATGCTGCAGTCCATGGGGTTGCAAAGAGTTGGACACAACTAAGTGACTGAACTGAACTGAACTACAATAATAAAATAAAAAGTTTTTTTTAAAAATAAAGTATAGCCATTTCTAGAAAGAATGTTGAGTTAGGAGTAATTTTTAAACATCTAATTTTTTTTTGTCTCTGATAAGGATATCTGCTTATTATTTTAGAAGACTCCATTGTTATAAAAATAAATGATACAGAAGGGAGACACTTCTGAATTCTTGCCTGAGTGTGTTCAAGGTACCTAGGTGATGTAGGAAGGATGTAGTAGCTGAAATGTTTCTACCTGCTGACATTTCAGTACATCCCTGAGGTTTAACCAAGGGGCTATTTTAGAGATTGCTCTGACCACCCACAGGGTGTGATTAGTTTCGGTTATGGCCACGATTTGTTGGCCCAAGTTGATGGATTTCTGAGTATCCAGTTTAAGTGCACCATCTCAGCCTCTATCAGGTAAGTAAGTAAAGCCACACAAGCCTCAGAAAAGTTCCATTCCATCCGGTGGGTCAGTTCAGGGAGACTTGATGTGTTTGCTGCTGGCTGTCCTCTGACCCACAGCCTGTCTGCTCCTGGATGGGGAGAATTCGATGCCCTTCAAAATATAGAGTATATTGATCTGTTTTTGAGGCCACAAATGCCAAAGCCCCGTCAGCTAATGGGCCTTCAGAAGGTTAAATATGGATTTGGAGCGGATCACCAGCTGCCCACCAGCATTTTCTAGGTGGTCTGACATGCAGAGACAGGGAAGGAAGACGCTCAGGGGCGGGTTTCTATGTGTACTGATGCATCTTTGGGGGCAAACATTACGTCCTTTGTATTTGACCTGGCTCTGCAGTACCCCGTCTTTTCATTAGTCAATGTCATCCCTGGAAATTTAGCAAAAATGGGAGGAAAATAGAAAATGTCAAAGTTTGGAAAACAGTTCCCTTTACTTTTCTGAATTGTTGTTGTTCAGTCACCAAATCGTGTCTGACTCTTTGCGAGCCCATAGACTGCACATGCCAGGCCTCGCGGTCCCTCACTGTCTCCTGTAGCTTGCCCAAACTCATGTCCACTGAGTCAGTGATGCCATCCAGTCATCTCATCCTCTGTCTTCCCCTTCTCCTTCTGCCTTCAGTCTTTCCCAGATCAGGGTCTTTTCCAGTGTGTCAGCTCTTTGCATCCGATGACCAAAGTATTGGAGCGTCAGCTTTAGCATCCACCCTTCCAATGAATATTCAGAGTTGATTTCCTTTAGGATTGACTGGTTTGATATCCTTGCTGTCCAGGGGACTCTCAAGAGGCTTCTTCAGCATCACAATTCAAAAGCATCAGTTCTGTGGTGCTCTGCCTTCTTTATGGTCCAACTCTCACATCCAAACATGACTACTGTTTGGACTAAAGGTCTGTATAGTCAAGGCTGTGGTCTTTCCAGTAGCCATGTATTTTTCTGAATTATACATACGTTAATCGGTGAGCCTATCACTCTCCAGTTGTGCTGCAGAAGGTGGTTTAGAGTGGTTAGGGGAGGAGAGAGAAGAAACAAAGTAGAGAGAAGGGGAGACAGTATATGAATGGTTAGAAACCTTTGATAGCAGAATGCAGAGCTTAAACTTCCTGGCGTAAAAACACCAAGAACTGACAATATGTTACTCAGTGACAGGTTTGGAAAATTCTTTGTCATTTAATCTTTCAGCTTTTCCTTTTTGTTTCCTTTTATACAGGAAGGCCAGTAAAAATACCTCTGTTGGTTTTCATTTGGAGTTTGGTTTTCTCTTTTGTCTTTATGTGGTGGTAAGCTGTACTAGGCTTGAATTTACAGGAAATACCTCAGGGGAACACCTTGGAAAATTTTCTTAATTTCTGTGTGATAAAATTTGCATAAATATGGACTGATGCATACTCAAGTGGATTTTTGCTGAAGATTTCAGCCTCAGAAGACCTAGGTGTGAATCTTAACTGTATGTCTTAGTCACATGACCAGGAATCATGCTACATCACCTCTCTCAGTTTGAAATTTTATGTGTGTAAAATGTTGGCGATCACATGGCCTGACCTTTCACAGCATTTCTTGGAGTGTAATAAGAATAATATATGAATTAACAGACTTAAAAAGCCCACCACATGTTGATTATTGGTATTAAATATTTCTATGTTTATTTGAATATTATCATTAAGATAATTTTTATTGACAAAAAGTTCTAAAACTGAATTTCAAGCACTCATTAGAAAAAGTGGAAACAATAGGATTTTGTTTTGTTTTTGATTTAAACTGTTAGCCCCAGATACAAACTCAAAAGAAATTTTTCTAAGCAGGCACATGGGTAAGTAGCTACTTAAGTGCCTTTGATTGTTCAGGCCACTGTAATTGATTTATGTCCACTTTGCTGCCTGTGTGAAGTTTGTGTGCAAATGTGGTATTATCTGATAATTACATTGTATAAAAACGTGAATGACATTGGTAATGAGAGGCTGTAAGACTGACAGGTGATGTGGTCCTGGATGGGCAGTTTTGTAGGATCAGATTTCCAAGAGACGTGTTAGTTCTCAGAATTAAATAAGAGCATCCCACCCCTCACCAGTCCCACTCTTAAAGTTGTGTGCGGGCACTTGGTTTAGGGAACTTTCTTCAGCTGCCTTTCATTTTGGGGAAGAAAATTTTAAAATGACATGTATACATTATTTCCTGGTAGCTCAGCTGGTTAAGAGTCTGTCTGCAATGCAGGAGACCCTGGTTTGATCCCTGGGTCAGGAAGATACCCTGGAGAAGGGAATGGCTACCCACTCCAGTATTCTGGCCTAGAGAATTACATGGATTGTATAGTCCATGGGGTCACAAACTGTCGGATACGACTGAGCAACTTTCACTAAAAACTATCATGTGTAAAACAGATGGCCAGCAGGAAGCTGCTATATGACACAGGGGCTCAGCTTGGTGCTCTGTGATGACCTAGAGAGATGGAGTGGGAGGTGGGTGGGAGACTCAAGAGGAAGTGGGTGTGTGTATAGATATGGGTTATTCTTTTTGTTGTATAGCAGAAACTAACGCAACATTGTAAGGCAGCTATGTGTGCTTAGGCACTCAGTCATGTCTGACTCTTTGCAACCCCATGGGCTACAACCCACCAGGCTCCTCTGTCCATTGAGATTCTCCAGACAAGAATACTGAAATAAGTTGCCATGCCCTCCTCCAGGGGATCTTCCCAACCCAGGGATCGAACTCAAGTCTCTCGAACTGCAGGTGAATTCTTTACCATCTGAGCTACCAGGGAAGCCTTTACCGTAACTTCAAAAAAAAAAGAAAAGAAAAAGAAAAAAGAAAGAATAAATTATGGCTAGGTGTAAATAAATCAGTCATTTCTCTGGAGTCTGAAAAAAAAAAAAAAAGAAACATGCTAGATTCCTCTGTCCTTCATTATCACCTGGAGTTTGCTCAAATTCATGTCCATCGAGTCAGTGATGCTATTTAACCATCTCACCCTCTTCCACCCTCTTCTTTGTCTTCAGTCTTTCCCAGCATCAGGGTTTTTTCCAATGAGTCAGCTCTTTGAATGAGGTGGCCAAAGTATTGGATCGTCAGCTTCAGCATCAGTCCTTCCAGTGAATATTCCATAAAGAATTTGTATACATGTTAGCACTTCCGAGTATACATGTTCCTGTGAGTGAGGAGCAAACATACTGTGTTTGCCTGAGCTCTCACAATACAGAGCAATGGTCTCAGTATCCTGGGGAATATGGTGTCTATGCAGGTACAAAAGGAGTGGAAAGAGAAGGAGGCAGTTGCCAGAGAACATGGGACTCAATTGGTCTTCAAAACAGCTCAACTTCTTTTCCAAGGTTTGTTTTAATAGTGAAGAAAACCACAGTGACTTCTGGATACTACCACGGAAACTTCCTGTTACAATGAATTGTCCTTCTCTTTAGCTTGCAGTAATGTTATTATATAAATACTTCATTCCCTAGTTGTCCTGGGAGTCTAGTCCTCATATGCTATTTCTTCAAGTTGTACAGCTGCAAAGCCGTATTGTCTTTATGCTTTTCTTGGTCAAAGGGTGTTTATGTGGCCCTAGTGACTTCATCCTATTGGGATGAAGTCAGAATCACTCCTACGCTGGCCTCAAGTTTCAACCGGCATTTCAGCCTGTTATAGAACTGAAGACAAATTCTCCAGGTGTAATTTTCCTACTTTCTATGATTCTTAAAATGAATGGAGAAGACTTTCCTCACGGTCCAGGGCTAAGGCTCTGAGCTCCAATGCAGGGGGCCTGGGTTAAATCCTGGGTCAGGAAACTAGACCCCATATGTGGCAACTAAGATCTGGTGCAGCCAAATTAATAAATAAGAAAAAAAAGTGGGAATTGATCAAAATGTCAGAAAAAGCCAGTCATCTTTGTGATTTTTTTTATGCACTGTGATGCAGCTTTTATAACTGGGACACGGTGGATAGCTATACTCCATCCCTTCCTTCAAGGCCACTCCTAGGTTGTGTGGGACTCCAGGTAAATATTTGTGTGTGTGTGTGTGACTTGTTTATATAATCAGTTTTATTTTCTTATAATCAATTTCATTTAAGGAGACTTTACAAACTTCGTGAACATTTGAGGCATAGTGATTTATCACTAAAAATTTAGACTGATGGGTAGAAGAGAGACACTAATGTGTTTGCTTATTGTCCAGGCAGAGCACTTGATTCCCCATCGTGCCCAGGCATCATCTCAGTTTAGATCCAGGAATCATCTCTTCATATTCTTTATTGTCAAATGTGCTGTTACTGGGTAATTTCATATCTCCCACTGTGAGAAAAAGATAACAAGACTACTATTACTCAAGTCCTATAGCTCTCAGGACCTGTCTGAATTGAAACTTATATATAGCTCCGCTTGACTCTGAGTATCTGATGCCATTTGTTTCGTGTTGGTTACGCCGTGATTCATGATGCTGCACCATCCATCCTGCTCCCGTGAATACTGGCTTCCGATGGCTCTTTCAAAGGTTGTTCCGGTGCTTCTTTGAAGATGACCACAAATGCACACAGTACACGGGAGAATGTGAACAGTGATTTATTTCATGCTTGCGTTAAATTTGTCATTTGAAATTTTACAGCGTGTATATATAGAACAATACCCTTTCCACCCATGTCTTCTCTGGAACTCTTTAGGCTGTAATCACAGCATTCCTAAAATATGATCTCTTTCCATGTTGATTGCACCCTTGGTTTCTACTCACAAGTACCAGTGGGGCAGATAGGGGCAAGGCCTGTAGGTAGAACAAGATGAGTTATCCAATTCATGTATGGAGTCCCTGACCCTCATCTGAAGAGCCAAAAATCACTATAGCAATTGGAGGCAAGAGAAGACTGGGATTAGAAGGGACTATTGATGTGGTAAAACAACAATCTCCAAAGCCCTTCAAGGGGATGGATGGGGCCATCCCTGAGGATTGTACTACATGTGGTATAGAGCCTGGGGGAGGGTGAGGGGACTTCCCTGAGTGCCATTAGCCAGAGGGTGCACCGGGGAAAAGATGATTGCCCTTTTGGATGCTGGAAACCAGAGGTAGCACCATGGTGGAAGTACGATGGGTGACTGAGTATGCAGGAGACCCGTTCAAACTCAAGGGTGGGCAAGCCCGGAGTGCCGAACCCATCCTGAGTCTAAGTGAGCAGGAATCACTCAAAATCTGTGTCAGCACTATTCCAGCAGCCCAAGCTCGTCCATCCCAGGAGAGCAATTGTATGTCTGTCAGCTCTTTGTGAGCATCCCTCACCAGCTGGCTTTTCTGGAAAGGCAGCCTAGCTCCAGGGCCCCAGGGCAACCTCACTGGACAAGTTTTGGAGCAACTCAGAGTGCTGAGTCCACTCTGCAGACAATGTAGAAAGTTGGAGAGAACCCTAAAGGGTAGAAATGGGGATTGGATGCCTTCTAATCTCCACCCAGCCATAGGGAGCCCATCCAGACAGCCCACACTACCAGCTCCAGCCAGGCCTTGGTACTAGAGTGGTAGGGGGAGACAGTCTTACCAAATGTCTTGAAAGGACAGAGGAGTGTGGGGCCCTGGAGCTCAGGGACCCAGGAAAGAGCTCAGCTTACCTGTGTCTAAAGTTGGTATTACCTTCTGTTTGCTTCTTGTGACACAAAGGAGTGAAAAGAATAAAACAGTAGGGTGAATATGGGAGCTATGTAAAGTGTGAAGTGTTCACGCAAGTCTGAGTCCTGAGGAGGGATGTTCCTGAGTTGACTTTTATTTAATGGACTGAAAAGTATTTTACCAAAGTATTTAATTAATAAACAACAATAGCAATAACAAAAAGAGCTCTTACAGTTACGTGTTGACTGTTCTGCATTGGAGGACTTTATTAGGTCAACTGCACAAATTAGAACATGTCATGTAGACTAGATTAAATTACTGTGTCCATTTAATTGTACAGCACTGGTAACTGTACATTGGTTGTATAAGAGAATATTTTTTTACTTAGGAAGCGCACTGTAAAGAATTTAGAGGTAAAGAACCACGTTCAGAAAAAAAAAAATTATCATCAATCAATCAATCATCTATCTGCCTTAGTTCTATAAGTTGCTGTAAAATGTTACCAGCTAGCTTAAGTAACAGAGATTTCTATCTCACAGTTTTGGAGGCTGAAAGTCAATGATGAGGATGCCAGCATGGCTGGGTTAGTGGTGGGGTCTCTTTCCCTGGCGTATAAATGCCCTTCTTCTTGCTGCATTCTCACATGGCAGGAAGGGAGCCAGCTAATTTTCTGGCCTCTTCTTATTAGGGCACTAATCCCATTCATGAGGGCTCCACCATCATGACCTAATTACTTCCCAAAGATCCTATCTTCAAGTACCATCACATTGGGATTATGACTTTGAATATTCAGGTTTGAGGGTGGGGACACAAACATTCATCCATTGCTTTATCTGTCATCAGTCATCCATCATCAATCATCTATCAAGCAGGGGCCCCCAGCTTCCAGGATCTAATGCCTGATGATATGAGGTGGCGCTGATGTAGTAACAATAGAAATAAAATGAATAATAAATATAATGCTCTGGAGCCTATTATACGGAGTGAAGTAAGTCAGAAAGAAAAACACCAATACAGTACACTAATGCNAAGATCCTATCTTCAAGTACCATCACATTGGGATTACGACTTTGAATATTCAGGTTTGGGGGTGGGGACACAAACATTCATCCATTGCTTTATCTGTCATCAGTCATCCATCATCAATCATCTATCAAGCAGGGGCCCCCAGCTTCCAGGATCTAATGCCTGATGATATGAGGTGGCGCTGATGTAGTAACAATAGAAATAAAATGAATAATAAATATAATGCTCTGGAGCCTATTATACGGAGTGAAGTAAGTCAGAAAGAAAAACACCAATACAGTACACTAATGCATATATATGGAATTTAGAAAGATGGTAATGATCATCTTGTATGCGAGACAGCAAAAGAGACACAGATGCTTAGAACAGTCTTTTGGACTCTGTGGGAGAGGGTGAAGGTGGGATGATTTGGGAGAATGGCCTTGAAACATGTATAATATCATGTATGCAATGAATCGCCAGTCCAGGTTCTATGCATGATACTGGATGCTTGGGGCTGGTGCACTGGGATAACCCAGAGGGACGGTACGGGGAGGGAGGAAGGAGGGGGGTTCAGGATGGGGAACACGTGTATACCTGTGGCGGATTCATGTTGGTGTATGGCAAAACCAATACAATATTGTAAAGTAATTAGCCTCCAATTAAAATAAATAAATTTATATTTAAAAAAATATAATGCTCTTGAATCATCCCCAAACCATCTCCCCCACCCCTGTGTCTTCCACAAAACCAGTCTCTGGTGCCAGAAAAGTTGGGGACCACTGATCTGTAGCAAATGGGGGACATTTTTAACAACAGTAGAATCTGTGAAGATTAAATAAGTGATTTTGTACTATTTACAGTCTTCCTGCAACTTTTGGTAACTCTGAGACTATTTTCAGATAAAAAGCTTAAAAAGTGGCCTCAGCATCTTGTATCAATTTTGGTGAAGTTAGATATCCTAGTGCTTCCTTTCCACTTATTTCTTCTCCTTCCCCCTTCCTGCGCCCCCTCCCTCTTTTCTCATCCTCTGTCTCTCTGTCTTTTTTGGTCTCTCTTTCCTCTTCTCCTCTCCCTCTTTCCTGTTTCCCTGTTTTCATGGCATACAGGTCAGGAACTTGCAGCTTACTGGCATGTTCCAAGATGATAATAGTTTCAGATTGAAGCATTAAAGGGAAATGCTGACTAAATCCAGGATAGGTGTTTGTCTGGGAGAAACGGCAACAGGGATGACGGGAGATGCGATGATCTGGAACTTATGTTGGGAGTCTGTAGCTGGTGACAAAATTGTGTAGAGAACTTGAGTAAATAATTGTGCTAATGACTACACTTTAAAAAACTTGACAGGAA
Organism: Neotragus moschatus; assembly: GCA_006410615.1. NCBI lineage: Eukaryota > Metazoa > Chordata > Mammalia > Artiodactyla > Bovidae > Neotragus > Neotragus moschatus. Next base: position 913,165 of record SJYA01002930.1, read on the forward strand.
TGGAATCTGGAAAAATGGCACAGATAAACCAACGCATGGCAGGAACAGAGACGGATGCAGAGGGCCGTCTTGAGGACACAGCGGGAAAAGGAGAAGGTGGGATGAACTGAGAGAGTACCATGCCATTTATGCACTGCTGCTGCTGAGTCGCTTCAGTCGTGCCCGACTCTGTGCGACCCCAGAGACGGCAGCCCACCAGGCTCCCCCGTCCCTGGGATTTTCTCCAGGCAAGAACACTGGAGTGGGTTGCCATTTCCTTCTCCAGTGCATGAAAGTGAAAAGTGAAAGTGAAGTCGCTCAGTCGTGTCTGACTTTTAGCGACTCCATGGACTGCAGCCCACCAGGCTGCTGCGTCCATGGGATTGAGTGGGGTGCCATTGCCTTCTCTGATTAATACATTACCATGTGTAAAATAGATAGCTGGTGGGAAGCTGATATATAGTAATGATACAAGCAGCCCAAGCTGGCACTCTGTGACACCCTAGAGGGGTGGGAGAGAGACTCAAGAGGGAGAGAATATATATATACACACACACATGGATAATTTGAGTTGTTGTATGGCAGAAACCAACACGGCCCTGTAAAGCAATTACCCTCCAATTTAAAGAATGCAGGAAAACCCATGCTTTATTATGATTTCAAAATCATCACGTTTCTAAACTAATTGTTGTCTGGAGTATCACAGCACATCATGGGGGTTAGTAACATGGGCTCTGGGGAAAGACAGCCTGGGTTTAAACACAGCCTTTTCCATTTACCACCTGGCTGATCTTAAACTGTTTAACATTTTTGTTTCTCAGATTCCTCATCTCTTTATAAATTTTTAATGAAATCATAAAATTTTAGAAGAAGTTATAATAAGTACTATTTTCGATTCCAATAATATTTATGGTAGGTGTAGTACTTTTACTCATATGTTATAAGATGTTGTCAGTTTGGGGAATAATTTTGAGCAAGCCTGTGGAAGTGGGGGTAAAGGAAGAAGTCAACAATCCCCCTTTGCCCCCTCTCCCTCCCCCCTCCCCTCTCCCTCCTCCCTTGCCCCAGTTCCCCTCTGATCCATCTCTTTGTAGGCCAGGTGGAATGCGGGACAGGCGACTATTGAGATGGACTTTGCAGATTTCAAAGGGAACAATAGGATCCCAAAATAGCAGAGGTCAGGTGGCAGCCCTTATTCACTTATTTTTATCACATTAATACGTGCTGGATGGCCAGTTTTCCCGTTTTTATTTTCCATGCTGATGGGCTGTGTTAATTTTGGGGGGATGGGCTCAAACTTCACACAACAATCTTTGCCACGTTAATTTCAGCGGTCCGTGTTGTCACTCATGCCCATCCGGAAGTGGAGATGGTTTGTCTGTCCAGTGGGGCTCCGCATACACAAGTACGACTGGATTTTACTGGTGGATCTTTTCCAGGTTGCTAGCGTTGTACTTTCCAAAATGCGCTGAATAGCTGTTTGCAATTTGTCTCTGCTGACTCCACGGGGCTCAGTTTCGAATCGCTCCTAATCCACTAATGAACCTTTATTAAAGTGGGAGAGAGGTTGAATTAGTCTTTGGACGCATTATTAAAATAAAGTCAGAGAAGTGAAAAATGAAAAGCGAATAATAAAGGAACACTTTGTCTCGCCTCCACATATTTTATAATTTTTTTTGAGAGATGTCAATATTAGTAGGTTACTTTTCATTAGTTTTTACTTTTGTTTTAGCTTAGTTTTGTTTTACTATGTATGAAGAGACTCTCATTCCAAACTTTCCTCTTTTTTCTTTTTGATTTAAAGTTCAGGTTGAATAGGCTGAAAGCCCATGTGGATTTAAATATCAGCCTTTTATGATTCTGAAAACGAATCTGCTGGATCAAACAGTAATTATGAAGCAGGCTGACGGTTATTACTGCCCTCCTCCCAGCTCCTCTGCCACCCACTCATGATGCCCTGTGTCTAGGACACCCTGAGTCTACAACGGCTTATGCTGAACTGCAAAGGAACCATCATGTACCTTTTCAGAAATGTCCACTCATCCTTAAAGTCACAAATCAAGGAAGAGATGGCTTGCAGATATGCAATTCAACTTGTGACACCAGCCAAGCTTTATTCTGAAATGTTCCTGTTTTTCTACTACTTTCGTTGTTCACTGCTTCTGCTCGTTACGTATTCATTCAACTGTTGGGTAAATGACATTCTGTTAGACCCGGAAGATATACTGATGAGTATTTCAAGGAACTTGCATTCTGTCACGTAATTTGTTTCATAAGAAGCAATAATAATTTTTAGTCATTAAAGTAAAAGAGAGAAACTTAGGTATAATATTGTGCTTAGTACTTGTTTTTGTCAGCTTCTGTTTCTTCACCAACTTCTTAATTGGGAAAAAAATGGTCATCATAAAAATCTAATCTCAAATTTAGCCATGAGTGTTGGATTTTTCCTTTTCTATCTGTCTACAAATCTCCACCTCTTCTTCTTCTCTCTATATGTCTATATCTTTATATATTTATCCTTAGATCTATATCTGTATAGATAAATAGATGTTTTTCTATGTTTATATGTGTATCTTCTTTTATCTATGTATATTAATACATGTAATTTCTTTTGAATGAACTATATCCTTCACCTATGAGAAGTTTCTAATTAAATCAGTAATTTTTCTAGTCATAATTTAAAATTATATGACATTTGATACTTTATAGAATGCCTTTATAATACATTATCTCATATGACCCTTACCAGGAAAAGTGATTACCTTCAAATGAAAAAATAGTGGCTCAGAGCGGTTATTTGTATAAGGTCAGAAAGCTAGTTAGTTATCTCAGATATCAGTATCTATCTAAGATTAGAAAGGTAGTTAATGATGACGTTGAAGTATGGAGAAAAATGGTCTTTCTGTTTCACTTATTTATTCTATGAATAGCTGTTGAGCAATTTTGTATAGTAGGCATTATTTTTGATGTTTGGATTCAGCAGGGAGCAAAAGAGAGAAAATCTCTTGGTCTTATAGAACTTATATTCTAGTGAGGGAGATAAAAATACATCATATTAAATAAAAATATAGAACAATAATAAGGAAGAAGTAGGAAGAGACAGTGTGGGATGGGTGATAAGGAGTCGTAGCTTATAAGTTTAAATAAGATGATCATAAAGGTCTTACTAGGATGGAGATATTTGGGCAAGTGGTTTAACGGAGGCAGAGAACAAGTCATAGTGGTATCTGGAAGAACAGCAGAAGGGTGAACAGTGCAGTGGCAAGGAAGCAGCAGGTAGCTGGAACAGAGTGAAAAAGGGTTTCTTCAGGAGGGAAGATCTAAGAAGTCAAGCGTTGAGTGGGAAGGGACAGATGAAGGTGGTGCTGGAGGCCCTGGAGGTTATCATCAGAACTTTCACTTTACTCTGGGTCTTGTTGAGGTCCATGGGGTAGTTTAAGCAGAAGAGTAAACATGCCTTATCGTTTGGCTTATTTTTTAAAAAGATCATTCTGGTAGATGCCTTGAGAGAAACCAGTGGATGGCATGGGTGGGCACAGGGAACCTCGTTGTGAGGGTTTTGTAAATGGGGCACATGTCCAGTGAGCCGAGGACCTGTGGGATCGGGTTTTATATTCTAGTTTAGACTTTTCCTTCCACCAACTGTTGAAGCATCTTGGGACAATCACTTAGTGTTTCACTAGGAAGGGAAATAGAACCAAGTGGTTAGTATACATTTGAGCCAGTTTCCTGTCACTCCCTATGATTAGTAGCCTACTAGGTTCCCCAAGTTTGGTTTTCTTTTCATTTCCTAATTCCAGAGTGTGTGCCTCTGCTCACCCCACCTCTATCCTTTCTTATTTCTCAGATGTGGACTATTTTTAAAGTTTTACTGATTTTTTTTTTTTTTTTAACAATATTGCTTCCATTTTATGTTTTGGCTTTTTGGCTGAGAGGCATGTGGGATCCTAGATCCCCGATCAGGGACTGAACCCATACCCTTGGCATTGGAAGGTGAAGTCTTAATCACTGGATAGCCGGGGAAGTCCCCCTCCTCTGTCCTTACAGTCTCTTTACTATCAGTTCTCCTTTCCTGAACTTCCTCAGTGCATGCAGAAGACCGGAGGCAATGGACAACAGTTTTGCTGGGTCTTGAGCTATTCTGGAATTGTAGGTTGTAATGCACAACCTATGTCTTGCATTAAAGAAATAAAAACTTGTTGTTGCTGTTATTGTTGCTGTTCAGTTGCTCAGTTGTGTCCGACTTTGGGATCCCATGGACTGCAGCACGCCAGACTTCCCAGTCCTTCACTATCTCCCTGGGTTTGCTCAAAGTCATGTCCATTGAGTTGATGATGCCATCCAACCATCTCATCCCCTTCTACTACCCTCAGTCTTCCCAAGCATCAGGGTCTTTTTCAATAAGTCCACTCTTCACATCAGATGGCCAAAGTATTGGAGCTTCAGCTTCAGCACCAGTCCTTCCAATGAATATTTAGTGTTGATTTCCTTAAGAATTGACTGTCTAAGGGACTCTCAGGAGTCTTCTCCAGCACCACAGTTCGAAAGCATCCATTCTTCTTGTAGAGATATTGTAAAGTTTAAAATAATAAAAAAAAGTCAACTTGAACAGCCTCCCTAATCAGTGAACTATTTAATATTACAAAATTTATGGTTCAGTTCAGTTCAGTCACTCAGTCATGTCCGACTCTTTGTAACCCCATGAATTGCAGCACACCAGGCCTCCCTGTCCATCACCAACTACTATACTGTATTAATAGACGATAGACCACAGTGTCAGCAGGTCTGGCACTGAAGTAGGCTATGTGCATACACATATCAGCTCTGTTTTGGTTTCATTTCACTTTAGCTATTTGCTTTGGTGTCTGCAAAAACCTGTGTGCACATTTTTATGAGCCTGGACAATTTACTGCCAAGCTTACTTGAATTCTAAAATGTTTCCAGTTTCTGAAAACCACAAATTATTTACCAAATAGGCAAGGAAATAGAGGTCATGAGTTCATTTCTTACATAATTTTAAACTTCCTTTCTGAGTCCTGACATCTCCCAGCAGGCAGTGATGTGTTTTTAAGCAGCTTCAATAAAGGAGAGGAAAGAACGGGAAGGGATGCAAGTCGTTAAGTGCTGTACTGCTCTGCTTGCTTCTCTTGATGCTACACGCCAAGAATCCAAGTCAGAAGAGTGGAAGGGACATATGAAGTAGCCCTCCCTTTCCAATTTTATCTTGTTCAGAAAGAGTTAAGCAGAAAATGCTGAAAAAACTATCTTTGGGGATGTAAAATTATTAGAACTCTTTAAAATAGTCATTTATTAAACAATGTCCCACAGGTTTCAGGGTGTTGTGTTTTCTGAGGACATCATCACTCTAATACCAAAACCTGACAAAGTTCCCACAAAAAAAGAAAACTCCAGGCCAATATCACTGATGAATATAGATGTAAAAATCCTCAACAAAATTCTAGCAATCAGAATCCAACAACACATTAAACAGATCATACACCATGACCAAGTGGGCTTTATCCCAGGGATGCAAGGATTCTTAAATATCCGCAAATCAATCAATGTAATTCACCACATTAACAAATTGAAAAATAAAAGCCATATGATTATCTCAATAGATGCAGAGAAGGCCTTTGACAAAATTCAACATCCATTTATGATAAAAACTCTCCAGAAAGCAGGAATAGAAGGAACATATCTCAACATAATAAAAGCTATATATGACAAACCCATAGCAAACATTATCCTCAATGGTGAAAAATTGAAAGCATTTCCCCTAAAGTCAGGTACAAGTCAAGGGTTCCCACTTTCACCGCTACTCTTCAACATAGTTTTGGAAGTTTTGGCCACAGCAATCAGAGCAGAAAAAGAAATAAAAGGAATCCAAATTGGAAAAGAAGTCAAACTCTCACTGTTTGCAGATGACATGATCCTCTACATAGAAAACCCTAAAGACTCCACCAGAAAATTACTAGAGCTAATCAATGAATATAGTAAAGTTGCAGGATATAAAATCAACACACAGAAATCCCTTGCATTCTTATACACTAATAATGAGAAAGTAGTAAAAGAAATTAAGGAAACAATTCCATTCACCATTGCAACAAAAAGAATTAAATACTTAGGAATATTTCTACCTAAAGAAACTAAAGACCTATATATAGAAAACTATAAAACTCTGATGAAGGTAATCAAAGAGGACACAAATAGATGGAGAAATATACCATGTTCATGGATTGGAAGAATCAATATTGTGAAAATGAGTATACTTCCCAAAGCAATCTACAGATTCAATGCTATTCCTATCAAGCTACCAGCGGTATTTTTCACAGAGCTAGAACAAATAATTTCAAGATTTGTATGGAAATACAAAAAACCTCGAATAGCCAAAGCCATCTTGAGAAAGAAGAATGGAACTGGAGGAATCAACCTGCCTGACTTCAGGCTCTACTACAAAGCCACAGTCATCAAAACAGTATGGTACTGGCACAAAGACAGAAATATAGATCAATGGAACAAAATAGAAAGCCCAGAGATAAATCCACACACCTATGGACACCTTATCTTCGACAAAGGAGGCAAGAATATACAGTGGATTAAAGACAATCTCTTTAACAAGTGGTGCTGGGAAAACTGGTCAGCCACTTGTAAAAGAATGAAACTAGACCACTTTCTAACACCATACACAAAAATAAACTCAAAATGGATTAAAGATCTAAACGTAAGACAAGAAACAATAAAACTCCTAGAGGAGAACATAGGCAAAACACTCTCTGACATAAATCACAGCAGGATCCTCTATGATCCACCTCCCAGAATACTGGAAATAAAAGCAAAAATAAACAAGTGGGATCTAATTAAAATTAAAAGCTTCTGCACAACAAAGGAAACTATAAACAAAGTGAAAAGACAGCCTTCAGAATGGGAGAAAATAATAGCAAATGAAGCAACTGACAAACAACTAATCTCAAAAATATACAAGCAACTTATGCAGCTCAATTCCAGAAAAATAAATGACCCAATCAAAAAATGGGCCAAAGAACTAAATAGACAGTTCTCCAAAGAAGACATACGGATGGCTAACAAACACATGAAAAGGTGCTCAACATCACTCATTATCAGAGAAATGCAAATCAAAACCACAATGAGGTACCATATCACACCAGTCAGAATGGCAGCAATTCAAAAGTCTACAAGCAATAAATGCTGGAGAGGGTGTGGAGAAAAGGGAACCCTTTAACACTGTTGGTGTGAAAGCAAACTAGTACAGCCACTATCGAGAACAGTGTGGAGATTCCTTAAAAAACTACAAATACAACTGCCTTATGATCCCGCAATCCCACTGCTGGGCATACACACTGAGGAAACCAGAATTGAAAGAGACACNTGGAGAGGGTGTGGAGAAAAGGGAACCCTTTAACACTGTTGGTGTGAAAGCAAACTAGTACAGCCACTATCGAGAACAGTGTGGAGATTCCTTAAAAAACTACAAATACAACTGCCTTATGATCCCGCAATCCCACTGCTGGGCATACACACTGAGGAAACCAGAATTGAAAGAGACACATATACCCCAATGTTCATCGCAGCACTGTTTATAATAGCCAGGACATGGAAGCAACCTAGATGTCCATCAGCAGACGAATGGATAATAACGCTGTGGTACATATACACAATGGAGTATTACTCAGCCATTAAAAAGAATACAATTGAATCAGTTCTAATGAGGTGGGTGAAACCTGAGGTGATTATACAGAGTGAAGTAAGCCAGAAAGAAAAACACCAATACAGTATACTAACGCATACAAATGGAATTTATAAAGATGGTAATGATAATCCTATATGTGAGATAGCAAAAGAGACACAGATGTAAAGAACAGACTTTTGGACTCTCTGGGAGAGGGAAAGGGTGGGATGATTTGGGAGAATGACATTGAAACATGTATACTATCAGGTAAGAAATGAATTGCCAGTCTATGTTCGATACAGGATGCTTGGGGCTGGTGCACGGGGATGATCCAAAGAGATGATATGGGGTAGGCGGTGGGAGGGGGGGTTCAGGATTGGGAACTCATGTACACCCAAGGCAGATTCATGTCAATGTATGGCAAAACCAATACAGTATTATAAAGCAAAGTAAAGTAAAAATAAAAATTAAAAAAAAAACAGTGATATCCATAGGTTCCATATCCAGCTACAAACCCATGATTTCTGAGTATTAGTCAGATGTTCAGTGCTCCTCCACTAGGTTCAAATGTAAATCTTCATTTTCCAGTGACCTACAAACTAAGATGTAAGATTCCTCCATTACACACCCACAACCGACACACACTACTTGTGTAGGATGACTTCAGTAAAATCTCCTGTTCTGAAAATACCCACTTTGCAAAAAGAAGAAAGGAGTGGGCATGTTGGGGACACAGCCACTTTTCCATCACAGTTATTAAAACCCGAAGGGCAGGAATATGGAAGAGTCTCTAACTGGATGTATGGACTTCTCCTTTATTATTAGGCTTTTTATTTATTTATTTTTTTGAAATAAAAAACAAACCTGCCCATTGTCCTTTCTGGATTCTAGATTTGTTATCCATTATCCTTCATGGTCACATCAAATGACAGTGGGTGCATTTGTATTCTCATCTGCAGTGATACAGCTTCCATAACCTGCTTTCTTGCATGAAAGCTGAAGGCCCAGAGGTTGCGAGTCATTTAAGGAGTAGAAGAGTCAAAGGTATTGGAGATTTTTGTTTGTTTCTTGGGCAATATAGTTACTGAGAAACCTAAATTTCGGACTACTTACTGTCATGAAAGTCTAAGTATAATTTACTAAAGCCAAGATTTTCTTCTAAGTGTAGTTTAAAAGCAAAGTACTTCACTTATTCACTGCTTTCTCTTCTTATCTCATGCCCCACTTTCTCAATTTAATGAAAACATGTGGCCATCTCAGCACTATGTTTAAAGGAAGGATGAGTCTGGGGCATGGAGGATATTGTCTCATGGAGGGCACTTGTAGAGAGGTCCTTGAGAAATGCTCTGAGTTTATCTCCTCATATTAGTCATTGGAAAAAATTCTTTTTTCCCTAAAATTTTCAAGACTTAAATTCTTGTTTCTGGTAAACTCAGACTGTAGGCAGCAGATAGAGTCTGACACTCTTGTGACCCCTTGAACTGCAGCCTTCCAGGCTCCTCTGTCCATGGAACTTCCCAGGCAAGAGTACTGAAGTGGATTACCATTTCCTTCTCCAGGGGATCTTCTTGACCCAGGGATTGAACTTTTAGCGAGGTTTATTCACAGAAGGTGAAAGTGCTCGAGGGTTCCATGACTTAGTTGCTTTTGCAATTCTACTTAATTGTAGGTTGTCATTCAGGTTGGTTTTGTCTGAGGTTTCCTCATAATTGATTTTAGATGCCTTTCACGTAGCCATTGTAGTGATTTGCTAGGGCTGCCATAACAAAGAATCACAGACTAGGTGGCTTAAACAACAGAATTAGTTTCCTCATAATTCTGGAATAGGGCTCTGAGATTAAGGTGTCCCCAGGATTGATTTCTTTTGAGGCCAATCTTGGATTGTTGTGGTGGTTGTTCAGTCACTGAGTTGTGTCTGGCCCTTTGTGTCCCTATGAACTGCAGCATGGCAGGCTTCCCTGTCCTTCACTATCTCCCGGAGTTTACTCACACTCATGTCCATTGAGTAGGTGATGCCATCCAACTGTCTCATCCTCTGTCATCCCCTTCTCCTAGGGCCTTCAATCTTTCCCAGCATCAGGGTCTTTTCCAAAGAGTCCACTCATTGCATCAGGTGGCCAAAGTATTGGAGCTTCAGCTTCAGGATTAGTTCTTCCAATAGATGTTCAGGTTGATTTCCTTTAGAATTGACTAGTTTGACCTCCCTGCAGTCCAAGGGACTCTCAAGAGTCTTCTCCAACACCACAATCTGAGAGTGTCAGTTCTTTGGTGCTCAGCCTTGTTTGTTGTCCAGCTCTCACGTCTGTACATGACTACTGAAAAAACCATAGCTTTGACTCTACAGATCTTTGTCAGCAAAGTGATGTCTTTGCTTTTTAATACACTGCCGAGGTTTGTCATAACTATTCTTCCAAGGACCAAGTGTCTTTTAATTTTGTGGCTGCAGTCCCCGTCCAGATTGATTTTGGAATCCAAGAAAATGAAATCAGACACTTTCCATATTTTCCCCATCTGTTTGGAACGAAGTGATGGGACCAGATGCCATGATCTTAGTTTTTTTGATGTTGAGTTGTAAGCCAGCTTTTTCACACTCCTCTTTCATGCTTATCCAGAAGCTCTTTAGTTTCACTTTGCTTTTTGCGATTAGAGTGGTGTCACCTGCATATCTGCGGTTGTTGATATTTCTCTCTTGAGTCCTGCTGTGAGTCATCCAGCCCAGCAGTTTGCTTGATATACTCTGCATATAAGTTAAATAAGCAAGGGGACAAAATACAGTCTTGATGGACACCTTTCTCAATTTTGAACCAGTCATTGTTTCATGTCCAGTTCTAAGTATTCCTTGTTGTCCTGCATACAAGTTCCTCCGGAAGCAGGTACAGTGGTCTGGTTTTCCCATATCTTTCAGAATTTTCCACAGTTTGTTGTGATCCGAACAGTTTAAAGGCTTTAGCATAGTCAGTGAAGCAGAATTAGAATTTTTTTTGGAATTCCCTTGTTTTTTCTATGGTCTAACTGATGTTGGCAATTTGATCTCTGGTTCCTCTGCCTCTTTGAAACCCAGCTTGTACATTGGGTAGTTCTTGGTTCACCTGCTATTGAATCCTATCTTGAAGGATTTTGAGCATTACCTTGGTAGCATGTGAAATGAGCACAATTTTACAATAGTTTGAGCATTCTTTGGCATTGCCTTTCTTTGGGATTGGAATGAAAACTGACCTCTTCCAGTCCCGTGACCACTGCTCAGTTTTCCAAATTTGCTGGCGTATTGAGTGCAGCACTTTCACAGTATCTTTTAGGATTTGAAATAGCTCAGTTGGAATTCCATCACCTTCACTAGCATTGTAATAATGCATTCTAATGCCCACTTGACTTTGTATTCCAGGATGTCTGGTCCTAACCACCATCATGGTTAACTGGGTCACTGAGACCTTTTTTGTACAGTTCTCTGTATTCTTGCCACTGCTTCTTAATTTTTCTTCTTCCATTAGGTCCTTATCATTTCTGTCCTTTATTGTGCCCATCTTTGCATGAAATGTTCCCTTGGTATCTCCAGTTTTCTAGAAGAGATCTCTAGACTTTCCTATTCTATTGTTTTCCTCTATTCCTTTGCATTGTTCACTTAATAATGCTTTCTAACCTCTTCTTGCTATTTCCTGAACTCTGCGTTCAGATGGGTATATCTGTCCCTTTCTCCTTTGCCTTTTGCTTCTCTTTTAAACTATTTGTAAGGCCTCCTCAGACAACTACTTTGCCTTTTTGCATTTCTTTTTCTTGTGGATGGTTTTGGTCATCACCTCCTGTACAATGTTGTGAACCTCTGTCCACAATTCTTCAGATCTAATCCCTTGAATCTACTTATCAACTCCACTATATAAAAATAAGGGATTTAATTCAGGTGATACTTGAATTGTCTACCGTATCTCAGATGGTAAAGAATCTGCCTGCAATGCAGGAGACCTGGGTTTGATCCTTGGGCCAGAAAGATCCCCTAGTGACAGGAATGGCAACCTACTCCAGTATTCTTGCCTGGAGAATTCTGTAGACAGAAGAGCCTGGCAGGCTGCAGTCCATGGGGCTGACATGACTGAGCAACTAACACTTTCAAAGGGCCTAGTGGTTTTCCCTACTTTCTTCCAGGTAAGCCTGGATTTTGCAATACGGAATTCAGGTCAGAGCCACAGCTAGCTCTTGGTTTTGTTTTTGCTGACTGTATACAGCTTCTCTATCTTTAGCTGCAAAGAATGTAGTCAATCTGATTTCAGTATTGATTATCTCTGCTCATATCCATGTGTAGGAAGAGGGTGTTTGCTATGACCAGTGTATTCTCTTGGAAAAACTCTGTTAGCCTTTGCCCTGCTTCACTTTGTACACAGGGTCTTGTACTCCATGTTGTACTCTGGGCTTGTAGACGGCTCTTTGCTCTCTGTCTTTATGTTGCCTTCCCTCTATAATTAGTAAGTATTTGGGAATAGTTATTTTTATATCATGTATATATTTGTAACTCTTCTCATCCACATGAGAAACCTAGTCCCCACAACGCTTAATATATTGGATGGTTTTGAGGCAAAGTGGGACCTGGGACCTGTTACTGGAGGGTGCTTGCACCTGGACAAATGTATCCTCCAGCAATAGAATACAAAGAAGCTATAAGGAACTAAAAGTAACTGCATCCATAGGAAGTTGGGGAAAGTATGATCAATAACATACAACAAGGCCAAAAGCTAACTATCATTTCTGAGGTCCTGGGAGCAAAAGCAGGTCACCACACATCCTTACATCATCTCCTGTTCAATACCTATCTGCCCCCACATTCACCCCATTTAAGAAAGCAGCTTGCTTCCCACTCAGGAAGCAAGCCAGGAAACCTGTTAACTGTTTTCACTCCTTCATGCTGCAACATGAGTCCCAGTAAGGCCTTAAATTCCTCATCTGGTCTCTAAGCAGTTTCTATTGATTAAAATCTCCAAGAAGCCTGATTGGCATGAGGTTGTTCTGTCTCCATGGGTTCAGGACCTAAGGTGGGTGAAGATGGAATCCCATAGAGGCATGACCAGGAAAGAGGTGCCCAAATATGGTTTAAAAAATAGGAAAATAAAAGGCAGCATTCTGATGAAGGGAAACAATCCCAGTGGGTCTAGAGGGCTTCCATGAGTAGGGGCATTCTGGTGTCCATTGTCAGAACTAAAATCAGGTGAAGAGAGCATCTACATGTGATGGTACTGGAGAATAGGGACCTGCGGCCCACACAGGAAAAAGAGGTCATCCACACAGAGGACCAGCATGGTACGGTGTGAACGAACCCAAGTGCAAAGACGAGAGTGTCCAGACAGGGAGCTGGTGGGGAACCCTACTGTATATTCCATGAGCGGAAGCTGCATGAGGGGAACACACATGCTGAGGATGACCTAATGAGGTGCTGGAATCCTCCCAGAGTGAAGACGGGAGAAGGCAATGGCACCCCACTCCAGTCCTCTTCCCTGGAAAATCCCATGGACGGAGGATTCTGGTGGGCTGCAGTCCATGGGGTCTCTAAGAGTTGGACACGACTGAGTGACTTCACTTTCACTTTTCACTTGTATGCATTGGAGAAGGAAATGGCAACCCACTCCAGTGTTCTTGCCTGGAGGATCCCAGGGATGGGGCAGCTTGGTGGGCTGCCGTCTACGGGGTCGCATAGAGTTGGACATGACTGAAGGGACTTAGCAGTAGCAGCAGGCTGAAAAGGGCAATTGTATAAAGTGGAGGGTGGCTAGAGTCCTGCCTGAGATGTCAGAGTCCAAGAATGTGAGGGGAGTAGTTACAACAGAGATCACTTGACCTGCAAAGCTTAAAATATTTACTTTCTTGCCCCTTAGAGAGAAAAGTGTGATTAACTCCAGTATCTTGACTCCATTATATCACTTTCTTCAATGAATTATACTCTTAAAAATTTTTATCAGTCTTTAAACAGAGTATTTATAGTTTTCCAAAAGCTATTTCTTATGATTCTTTCCTATATAAGCCACGCGATAAACTCTTACTACTTTTTGAGATTCAGCTTAAGTATCACTTACTCTGTGAAGCATTGTTTGATCACTTCCAGCCCCTAACCAAGAAATGCCCTACTTTACTTTTGGTACTATTCTTTACTTATTCCTCTACAACTCTCTCTCACATACCACAGTTTGGGGTAAAGTACACATACATGTGTATATATTCATAGATACACACATATCACATCCCTGTATATGCATGTGTACTTTACCTTAAACTGTGATTTATGTGGGAGGGCTTTAAATATCTAAAAGATTTTTATCTACTGTATACCATGAATAATTGCTAAATGCATGAGTTAATATAACATCTAATTTTACTGCTGTCTTTGAAGGAAAAAAGGTGATATGCATAACTTTATGTTTCATCTGTCTGATGCCTGCCTATGTAAGCACCAATATCTTTTCAAATTTTATACATTTCTCTGGTCATTTTTCCCCCCTAAAAATCTATTTTATCTTTTTAATGTTTCATAAAATGACTTGATAATAATGCAGACTTTACTTGACTCAGCAGTCTCATAACAATCTTTTATCCTTCTACTGTATGATAACATCATTCCTGGAGAACTCATTTTTCCTTCATTCAATCTAAGGACTGTTAGCCAGCTCACCCTTTACCTGTCCCTAGGAGTCTTACTCTACTGTTCTATTTCATTCTGCTATAGCCTGATACTAAGTAACTAATTTTAAGTGTCCTATGAATTAATGAAACTCCAAATATAAACTAATAAATATATTGGATGTATTCTGTGAATAATCCTCATGACAAAATTTTATATACTTAAAGGCATTCTGTTGTTTTCTGCTAGATATATGACTTGGTACTAAACCCTGAAATATTATTCCTAAACATTTAACCTTGAAACAGTGCTTATGTGTATATTTTGAGTTACATTAAAAAAACCTAAGGTTTTTGTTATACTTATTTCTCTGTGCTTTAAAATTAATTTAGCAAAGATATTTCAATTGGTCTAAGTAATCTTCACAGGTGTTGAATTTTAACTCAAAAAGTTAACACTATATAGTTATCTTTCCTAGTATTTTATTTATACTGATGCATTAGTGACTCAGGAAGCAATACTGTTATTTTAAACTGTTCAGTTTGTGCTAGTCTTGTTCTTCCATCCTGGCTTCAAAATATCATGTCTTTCAGCTGTTCTACTTCCAGCTGCCAAAAATCAATGGATTTGCATCTGCTGGTCCATTTTGTTGCTCTGAATCAAAGTCCATTGGCAACTGGAAACTTAAGCAAAAATAAATTCTCTATATGATATTGCTTGTGGTGATAATAGTAACAAATATGCTTACAAAGTACATGAAGCATCTACTCTTTTTGTCATTGTTGTTGTTGTTCAGTTGCTAAGTCATGTCCAACTGTTTGTGACCCGTGAACTGCAGCATGACAGGCTTACCTGTCCTTCACCCTCTCTGAGACAGTGATAAGCATTCAAACATGATTTGTTCAAACTCATGTCCATTGAGTCAGTGATACCATCCAACCATCTCATCCTCTGTCACCCTCTTCTCTTGCCCTCAATCCTTGCCAGCATCAGTTTCTTCTCCAATGAGTCATTTCTTTGCATCAGGTGGCCAAAGTATTGGAGCTTCAGTTTCAGCACCAGTAATTCCAATGAATATTCAGGGTTAATTCCCTTTAGGATTGACTGGTTTGATCTCCTTGCTGTCCAAGGGACCTCGAGAGTCTTCTCCCGCACCATAATTTGAAGAAATCAATTGTTCAGCTCTCAGCCTTCTTTATAGTCCAACTCACACATCTGTACATGGCTACTGGAAAAAACAAAGCTTTGACTATACAGACCTTTGTCGGCAAAGTGACATCTCTGCTTTTTAATATGCTGTCTAGGTTTGTCATAGTGTTCCTTCCAAGGAGCAGCACCTTTTAATTTTGTGGCTGCAGTCTCCATCTGCAATGATTTTGAAATCTGACAGTGTTTCCACATTGTCCCCATCTATTTGCCATGAACTGATAGGACCAGATGCCATGATCTTCATTTTTTTGAATGTTGAGTCTTAAGCCAGCTTTTCACTCTCCTCTTTTACCTTCATCAAGATGCTTTCTAGTTTCTCTTCACTTTCTGCCACTGAATTGTTAGCATCTGTATATCTGAGGTTGTTGACATTTCTCCCAGCAGTCTTGATACCAGCTTGTAATTCAGCCAGACTGGCATTTGGCATGATGTATTCTACATAGAAGTTAAATAAACAGGGTGACAATATACAGCCTTGATGTACTCCTGTCCCAACGTTGAAATGGTCTATTCCATGTACAGTTCTAACTGTTGCTTCTTGTCCTGCATACCAGTTTCTCAGGAGGCAGGTAATGCGGTCTGGTATTCCCATCTGATTAAGAATATCCCAGTTTGTTGTGATCCACCCAGTCAAAGGCTTTAGCATACTCAATGAAGCAGTAGATGTTTGGGAATTCCTTTGCTTTTTCTATGACCCACGTTATGTTGGCAATTTGATCTCTGGTTCCTCTGCCTTTTCTAAATCTGGCTTGTATACCTGGAAGTTCTTGATTCACATATATATGCATATACATAATTTTAATATATGTATTGGAGTCTCCAGGCGAGAATACTGAAGTGGGTTGCCATTTCCTTCTCCATGGAATCGTTCCAACCCAGGGATTGAACCTGTGTCTCCTGCTTGGCAGGCAGATTCTTTACCAGTGAGCCCCAGGGAAGCCCGTTTATTATATCTAATGTATGTAATATATATGCTATCTATCTGTCTTTTTGTCTATGTGGTCCCAGTCACATGATCACTTGTGAGTAAAGTCATAAGTACATTATTGTGTAATTACATAATATGTACATAATACATATGTATTATGTATTTATGGAAGTTAAGTCCTAAAGTACATTATTGTCTAAGTAGAAGTAACTGAAGGAATGGTATTTTTGTCACAACAAACTTACATTCATATAATATCAATATAAACTCAAAATTTTGTAATCTCTTTTGATATTTCCTTGCAACTTAGCTAAAATTTCATGTAGAAAATCACGAATTATAGCAAGTTCTGTGATTGAAAATTTTCACAGTAGTCTTAGTTCTTCATATTTCTACATTAGCTTTTCAAAATATGCCTTTACAAGCCTTTATCTTCACAGATATCAAGTGCTATTTTCCATGGAAAATGCTGAAATTGTTAAATTTTACCTTAAAGTCGTCAATTTTTAAAATGCCTAAAATTTCCAGGTTAAAACTGAAATTGGCCATAGGTAAACTGATTGATGGAATGCATATGAGGGAAAACTCAGTAGCCCATATGCATATATTTGTCACCATTTTTGTGAACAAAGGAAAAAGACTGAATTTTTGAACCAAATTTTAGACATTTACAAAAGTGTATCCAAGTTTCTAAACTAATGTTCTTATAATGTTTTTATTATTAGTCTACTGCAAATATGATTTCTCTCAATGGGTAATGCTTATATTAGAGATCTCTTTCTTTTATTAGCGATATCTTTGGTCTGACATCTGAAAAGGACTGATAGTAAGCACCATTTAGTACAGTAATAGCAATTTTTACACACAAAACATGATTTCTAATTAAAAAGTGTTTCTCTCTTCATTCCTCACACTCGCCCTACTTATGCAATAGGTATCATTTACTATCAGCTGGAGACCTACCTAGGCAAGACATTTCACCTTATTTTAAGGAAATAATTTTGACATAAAATTTTTTCTAGCTGTATTAATGAAAAGAGACCTAGACACGTGGAAGTTCACATTTCCATTAAAGCTTTCACATATGCTGATTTTCACTGCAGATTACCTATGTAAGTAATCCAAGAAGTCCAGCATACAGGTCAGGTGGGCTTGAACTCATCTCACTGTGCTGAACATTACCTACTTTTCCTCAATTATTCATGATTTATTCTTATTAATGTCTGCGAATTCAGCATATTGGTCTGGCCTCACTAAGGTGTATTCAAGGAAACTAATGTACAGAAAAAGCAATAGCTAATGTTTATGAGTAACACTTTAAAATGTAGTGAAAGTGTTAGTTGCTCAGCCATGTCCAACTTTTGTAACCCTATGGACTGTAGTCTGCCACCAGGCTCCTCTGTCCATGGAATTCTCTAGGCAAGAATACTGGAATGGATAGCCATTCCCTTCTCCAGGGGATCTTCCTGACCCAGGCATTGAACCCAGGTCTCCTGTATTTCAGGCAGATTCTTTACCATCTGAGCCACCAGGGAAGCCCTTAAAATATAGGGGAAGTTTAAAATGTCAGGGTTTTAAAAATGGTATTATTGCTCTACTTTCTGTTTTACAGCTGATCAAATGGCACTATATAATAATTGTATTTATCCTATGTGTTATATCTTAATGTAATAATATGTAGATAAATTTCAGTTTTATTCATGAGGTAGTAATAATACATACCTAAACAAGTAAACTTGACATCCTAAGTATTCATAAAGCATGTTTTAATTTTCCTTTTCCAAGAGAAGCTTTTTCCCATACACAATTCAGTTTTTCATCAGAACAGCTTTTTCTCTACTTTATAGATGCCTATAATGATACCAGTGGCAATACTCTGAATATAGCATCTGTATATTTATGTATTTCCAGAAACAGCCACATAATAACCCATCACCGGTCCTTTTCAACATGTCAAACTGTAATTATCGGCTTAGCTGTATCTCCCAACCCTAGCCTCCTTGCATTTTGAGCATACAACTGTGCAGCTATTTACTATTGTCAAAAGGTCAGTTTGGGGGTATGTCATCAATTCTAGTGATGCTGGTGGCAAATAGTTTGCCATATTCTTTTAATGGAATTTTATAATTTGTTTTCTTACATTTTGGAGCAGGTCAGCAAATTTTCAGAGAGCAATATTCTGGATCAGATGGTTCCCCAGCCATCAAATCCGGTTTTGATATGCAAATATGTTCTTTAATCATCAAGACACCTGGAAGGCATTGATCAGGCATTTTTGAATAAAAAGAAAAAGCAGGAGGGAAGTTAATCAGTTGAAGACAAGAAACCCATGAAAAACAGGATGTTTTTGTAGAGGAAATGCTGAAACAATTTATATTATAATAGAGATGTGTGCATGCTAAGTCACTCCAGTCCTGTCCAAGTCTTTGTGACCCTAGGGGACTGTAGCCTGCCAGGCTCCTTAGTCCATGGGATTTTCCAGGCAAGAATACTGAAGTGGGTTGCCATTTCCTTCTTCCAGGATCTTCCTGATCCAGGGATCCACCCCGAATCTCTTATCTCTCCTGCACTGGCAGGCAGATTCTTTATCGCTAGTTCTACCTGGGATGCACCTATAATAGAGATATCGTTGAGTAAATGGGCATTCAGTGAAGTGAATTTTAGAAAAACTAAATGGACTATCACTGAGTGAAAGTTCTTGACTCAGGAGTCATAAAGTCCTTGGCTCAAGTCCTTAAAGTCGTCTAATGATAGTGTTGGGCACAATTCTCTCATTTGTAAAGGAGAGGAAATATTAGCAAACTCAAAATAGTGTTATATAAACTAAATGAGAAAACTGGAGTTGATTAATAATTTCTTCCTTTTACCCCCTTCAGATTTCAAGGCCTTGTCTCTGTTTAAAGTTCTTTAAAAATATATGTTTTACATGCATTAGGACATGTTCTATTTTTAAAATCATTTGATCTCTTTGTCTTATTCCTCAAATCAGAGACTTTCTTAAGTCAAAAACAATATCTTATTTCTTGATTATTTGTCAGTAGTTGCTCTTCTAGTGAATTCAAAATATTAGTTAAGAAATAAGGTTTGTGTGTGTGTGTGTTTCTTTATTGTAGTATAGTCCATCCTAAAGGAAATCAGTCCTGAACATTCATAGGAAAGACTGATGCTGAAGCTGAAACTCCAATACTTTGACCACCTAAGCAAAGAACTGACTCATTGGAAAAGACCTTGATGCTGGGCAAGATTGAAGGCAGGAGGAGAAGCGGACAACAGAAGGTGAGATGGCTGGATGGCATCACCAACTCGATGGACATGAATTTGAGTAAGCTCCAGGAGTTGGTGATAGACAGGGAACCCTGGTGTGCTGCAGTCCATGGGGTCACAAAGAGTCTGACATGACTGAGCGACTAAACTGACAGACTTACAATATTAGTTTCAGGTACGCAACAGAGTGACTTGATTTGGTTGATGTCTGCGCGAAAGGAAGACTTTCCTCTGGTGGAGAATCATTGCAATGTTAGAAAAAAAAAAAATCCTACAGACTTGGGGCTTCCCAGGTGGTAGCTCTCTCTGTGCTCTGCGTAGTCCCTCAGTCACGTCTGACTCTTTGTGACCCCATGGACTATAGGCTGCCAGGCTCCTCTGTTCATGGGGATTCTCCAGGCAAGAATACTAGAGTGGGTTGCCATGCCCTCCACCAGGGGATCTTTCCAACCTAGAAATCAAACCCAGGTCTCCCTCATTGCAAGCAGATTTTTTCACTCTCTGAGCCAGCAAGGAAGCCCAATGGTTAAGAACTCACTTCCTTGTGGGTTTGGGTCAGGAAAATCCCCTGGAGGAGGGCACAACAACCCACTCCACTGTTCTTGTCTGGAAAATCCCATGGACAGAGCAGCCCAGTGGATAACAGTCCATAGGGTCGCAAATAGTCGGACACGACTGAAGTGACTTAGCACAAATAAAATAGAATTGCAATACAAGTTTTTCCTATGAGCAACATTTCTGTAATTAACATCACTTCTTTGAGTTATTTATTTCATCAGGTTCCATGGAAAAATATAAGTAAAACACTGTTATTTTGTATTATTGATGATATTTTATTATGAGAAAGGGTAGAATTGTGCCTGTGGAAGTTTTCCCAGATAAATTAAAAATTGACCCTTTTTGGATGCATATCAATTTATAGGTACACGAAATGGAAATATAATTTCAGATTAAAAGAAGAGCATATACCTATCAATGAAGAACTGAAAGAGCAGCAAATACATAGAAAACTACAAATTTCCCAGGATTGTTGAAGTAAAGTACAGAGTAAGAAAAATGGTTGGAAGGACTAGGTGCTGTAGAATCTAATGTCTTCTTAAGGAGTTTGAATTTTTTTCCATAAATAAAACAGTACTGAAAGATTTTAAGATAGGCAGAGGCTTAGAAGTTTTGGAATTTTAAAAGATCATTTTATAATGGCTTGAAGGATGGGTTTAATGAGGAAAAAAGCAAAGCAGTTACAAGAAGTATGAGTCTGGTGTAACATAATAGCTGTGAGGATGGGGACGAGGTAAGTTTTGAAGCTATATATGACATAAATGAGCAGATTTCAATAATTGAATGAATTTAAAAAAAAGAGAACGTCATGGGTTAAGCTTCCCTGGAAACAGATCTTGTGGCAGAATTGTGTGTACACAGGTCATTTGGGAATGCTCTAGGAATGAACCAAAGGCAGGAATAAGGAAGCAGGATTCAGCAGAAGTTGGATTATTGATAGAATCTGAACAAAGATCATTCACTATGACAAGGACCTCTGAAGCTAGGATGGCAGTTCAGAATTTGGCGTGGACCAGTCTTGGAACTTCACTTTCATCTGTGAAGTAAGATCAGGGTGATGGGATTAGGGGCTTAGTTGTGAGCTGTTAGGGCTAGGGAAATAAATGCTTTAGTCCTAAGAACACTGGGGGATGTAGGCAATGTTTGACTGTATTCAGTGCAGAGAAGGAAAGGGAGAAGCAAAAAATTTTTTATAAGTTACGCAATTAAGATCATCTACGGCAATGGCAACCCAATCCAGTACTCTTGTCTAGAAAATCTTGTGGATGGAGGAGCCTGGTAGGCTGCAGTCCATGGGGCTGCAAAGCCACGAAGAGTCAGACATGACTGAGTGACTTCACTTTCACTTTTTCCTTTCATGCATTGGAGACAGAAATGGCAACCCATTCCAGTGTTCTTGCCTGGAGAATCCCAGGGACGGGGGAACCTGGTGGGCTGCCCTCTATGAGGTCACACAGAGTTGGACATGACTGAAGCAACTTAGCAGCGACAGCAGCAACAAGTGCGATTTAGAGGCAGAAGCAGAAGGGGGTGACAGAGGATGAGATGGTTGGATGGCAGAGGATGAGATGGTTGATAGCATCAGCAACTCAACTGAACTGAGTTTGACAAACTCCAGGAAATAATGAAGGACAGGGAAGCTTGGCATGCTGAAGTCCATAGGGTCGCAAATAATCGGACATGACTTAGCAACTGAACAGCAAGTGTGATTTAGGGACACTAAAAATATTTCTTTAAAATATATGTTTCTAACAATAATATTAAATATCAGCTAGTACTGGTAATTCAGGTTCTTTTTGAGAACAACCAAGAGCAACAAGACCCTTTTTGATATTGTCTTTAAGGCAACGGGAAAGACTATTAAGGTCTTCTTATGACAAGTCATTGAAATTGTGTCATTACTGCAGCACAGTAGGTCTTCCACATCTGTAGGTTCCATGTCTGCTGATTCAACCAAATCTGTATTGAATATATATGGAGAAAAAAAATCCCAGAAAATACCGAAGAACAAAACTTAAGTTTTGCCCCTAGCTGGCAACTATTTACATAGGATTTACTTAGTTTGTATTTGCAGCTATTAACATAGTGTGTGTGTGTGAGTGCTCAAGTCATGTCTGACACTTTGATACCTTGTAAATTGTGGCCTGCCAGACTCCTCTGTCCCTGGGATTTTCTAGGCAAGAATCCTGGAGTCGGTTGCCATTTCCTCCCGATCTTCCTGACTCAGGTATCCAACAGTTGTCTACTGTGTTGTTATGCCAAGGAGCTTACCACTTATGGTTTTTTTTCCAGAAATTTAATTGCTTCAGGTCTTACATTCAAGTTACATTCCATGTTGAGTTGATTTTTATGTTCATTGTAAGATATTGGTCCATTTCATTCTTTTGCATATGCTTTCCAGTTTTTTAAACATCATTAATTGAAGAGGCTGTCCATTCCCCGTTGCATATTCTTGCCTCCTTGTCATATGACATTTAACTTGTCATCAGTTAAATGACCATATAGGTGTGGATTTATTATGGGCTGTCAGTTCTTTTCCATTGATCCATGTGTCTATTTTTATGCCAGTGCAATACTACTTTGATTACTATAGCCTTGTAAATATATTTTGAAATCAGGACTGTGGTATATCAGCTTTGTTCATAAGATTGATTTGGCTAAATGGAGTGTATTGTGATACCATATAAATTTCAGAGTTGTTTGTTCTCTAT
Organism: Neotragus moschatus; assembly: GCA_006410615.1. Taxonomy (NCBI): domain Eukaryota; kingdom Metazoa; phylum Chordata; class Mammalia; order Artiodactyla; family Bovidae; genus Neotragus; species Neotragus moschatus. Next base: position 936,096 of record SJYA01002930.1, read on the forward strand.
TAAAAATGCCATTGGAATGTTGATAGGGATTATAATGAATCTGTTGTTTGATTTGTACAGTATGAACATTTGAATATTAATTCTTTCAACCTCTGAGCTCGAAATATCTTTCCATTTACTTGTGACGTATTCAATGTATTTTTATCAATGTCTTCTAGTTTTCAGTGTATAAGTTTTCACCTCCTTGGTGAAATTTGATTTTAAGTATTTTATTTTCGGGATGCAATTGTAAATAGGACTATTTCCTTAATTTTTGTTTCTGAAAATTCATTATTAATGTATAGAAAAGCAACAGATTTATGTATATACATTTTGTATCCTGCAACTTTAAGGAATCCATTCATTACTTCTAATACTTTTTTTTTTAAGTGTATTAGAATTTAGAGTTTTCAGTACATAGTATCATATCAACTTCAAAGAGTGACAGTTTTGATACTTTCTAATTTGGATGCTTTTTCTTTCTTTTTCTTGCCTAATTGCTCTGACTAGAACTTCCAATACTACGTTGAATAGAAGTGGCAATAGTGGTTATCCTTGTCCTGTCCTCATTTGAGAGAAAATGCTTTTGGTTTTTTACCATTGAGAATGATGTGGCCTTGTCATATACAGCCTTTATTATATTGAGGTTGATTCCCTGTATACTCACTTCCTTGAGAGTTTGTAATCATAAATGGATGTTGAAGTTTGTCAAAGGCTTTTTATATATCTATTGAAATAATCTGACTTTTATTCTTCCTTTTGTTAATGTGGTGTATCATGTTGGTTCATTTATAGTTTTTGAAAAATACTTGAATCCCTGGAATAAATCCCACTTGATCATGTTTCATCAATATATTATTGAATTTAGCTTGCTAATATTTTGTTAAAATTTTTTGCATCTTTGTCCAGCAGAAGTATTGGTGCATAGTTTTCTTATACTGTCCTTATCTGGACAGAAAATAACACTATAGTAAACCATAAACCAATATTCTTTATGAATATAGATGTAAAAAATCCTATATTCATAAATTAGCAAACTAACTGTAATAGCACATTAAAATGATCATACACTATGAACAAGAGAGATTCATACCTGGAATGCACCATGAGTGCAGAAGGGTTCTGATTATTGTTATTCTACCCTACTAGTTATGCTTTTATCTGTTTTGTTTAGGTTTATGGCAGTGCTGGAAATGTCAAATTATGGCTTATCATCTTTGGTTCGAATTTATGTTTTGATTAAAATTGTATTTTTCACTATAGACTCTTGTCTGAGGTCCCTGTATAAAGAAAACGATGAGAAAAATATTACCATCTCTGGTAAAATTCACAAAAAGCATTTGGTGATGATGCTGACAATAACTTCTGAAACTACTGTATCCTATGGGTTAAATTAGGATGCCCATGAAATAGTGATCAAACGATGTTAATTACATGCAGTAGTGGTTTAGTGATCTTTCAAAAATGAGTTGGCGATTAAAAATTCTCTTCCTGCAATGTCGAGCTTTCTCACAATTAAAATTTTTGACCAAAGTTATTGACAGTGGGAAAACTTGGTAGGTCATTTTTCTTCCACATCAATATAATGTGATTAGGGTTTTGTTGGACTGTTCCTTTGAAAAAGATTTAATTATGGCTTCAATAAGGATACTTTAAAATACTATCAGTTTCTTTTCTATTTTGAAGGGGGTATTTAAAGTTTATGGCTTAAAGCAATCTTTTAAAACATTTAATAGTGATAAAATTGCAACATTTTATTTCAGTTTTTTAAAATTGTATGAGTTAATTACTTTTAAAAAATCTTAATTTGATATGTTTTCAGTGTTTAAACAGGGAGGAGCCTGGTAGGCTGCAGTCCATGGGGTTGCTAAGAGTCGGACACGACTTCACTTTCAACTTTTTTCACTTTTCACTTTCATGCATTGGAGAAGGAACTAGCAACCCACTCCAGTATTCTTGCCAAGAGAATCCCAGGGATGGGGGAGCCTGATGGGCTGCCGTCTGTGGGTCACGCAGAGTCGGACACGAATGAAGTGACTTAGCAGCAGCAGCATGGTCACCCAAACACATAGGAAGTGATGTTTTGTTGTAGTTTTCTATTGTATGTTCTTGATTAGTGACGCTGAACATTTTTTATATACCCACTGGCCATTTGTATGTCTTCTTTGGAGTAATATCTATTCAGGTCCTTGATAATTTTTTAATCAGGTTACCTGTTTTTTGTTTTCAGTTTTGCTATTGATTTGTAGAAGGTTCTCATATACTTTGGAGATAAACTCTTTATCAAGTATTTGCTTGATTTTTTTTTTTCCTTTCAACAGATTACCTATTTAATCTGCTGACTGCTTACTTTGCTGTACAGATTTTTGGCTTGATGTTCCACTTGTCTCCTTTTGCTTTAGTTTCCTGTGGTTTGTTGCCAAATTCAAGCAATAATTTCTAAGGCCAATGTAATGACATTCTCTTTATTTTTTCTTCTATGAATTTGATAGTTTTAGGCCTTACATTTAAGTCTTTAATCCATTTGGAGTTGATTTAGTTCATATTTGTATACAGTGTAAAATATGGGTCCTACCAATCAAAAAATGGGCCAAAGAACTAAACAGACATTTCTCCAAAGAAGACATACGGATGGCTAACAAACACATGAAAGGATGCTCAACATCACTATTATCAGAGAAATGCAAATCAAAACCACAATGAGGTACCATCTCACTCCAGTCAGAATGGCTGCATCAATGTCTACAAGCAATAAATGCTGGAAAGGGTGTGGGGAAAAGGGAACCCTCTTACACTGTTGATGGGAATGCAAACTAGTGCAGCCACTATGGAGAATAATGTGGAGATTTCTTAAAAAACTGAAACTAGAAGTTCCATACGACCCAACAATCCCACTGCTGGGCATACACACCAAAGAAACCAGAATTGAAAGAGACACATGTACCCCAATGTTCATCACAGCACTGTTTACAATAGCCAGGACATGGAAGCAACCTAGATGTCCATCAGCAGATGAATGGATAAGAAAGCTGTGGTACATATACACAATGGACTCAGCTATTAAAAAGAATGTGTTTGACAGTTCTAATGAGGTGGATGAAATTGGAACATATTATACAGAGCGAAGTCAGAAAGAAAAACACCAATATGCATATATATGGAATTTAATGTGTTAGTATATTAATGCATATATATGGAATTTAGAAAGATGGTAATGATGACCCTATATGCGAGACAGCAAAAGAGACACAGATATAAAGAACAGACTTTTGGACTCTGTGGGAGAAGGCGAGGGTGGGATGATTTTAAAGAAGAGCATTGAAACATGTATATTACCATATGTGAAACAGATTGCCAGCCTAGGTTTGATGCATGAGACAGGGCACTCAGGGCCACTGCATTGGGACAACACTGGGAGGGGTTTCAGGATGGGGAACACTTGTATACTCATGGCTGATTTGTGTTAATGGATGGCAAAAGTCTCTACAATTTTGTAATTAGCCTCCAATTAAAATAAATAATTTTTTTAAAGATGAGGGAGAATATTAACAATATGAAGCATTAATATATATATATGTGTGTGTGTATATATATATATATATATATAGGTCCTATATTCTACTTCTTCCTTTTTAATGTGTGTGCCTTTTATTATTTTTCTTAATTATACTCACTAAATAGTTCCAGTACTATATTGAAAAGAGTTGGTAAGAATAGATAACCTTTGCTTTGTCTCCTGATCATAGAGAAATTGCTTTCCAGTATTTTGTTTTTGTTTTTACTGTTGAGTATGATTGCAGCTGCTGCTGCTATTGGTGAAATTTTTGATATTCATTGTTTGTTAGTGTTTTTACCAAGAAAAAGGTTTGAATTTTGCCAAATGCCTTTTCTGCATTTGTTGAGATGATGATGTAATTCTTATCCTTGTTCTATTAATGTGGTGAAGGTGAAGTCACTCAGTCGTGTCCGACTCTGTGACCCTGTGGACTGTAACCTACTAGGCTTCTCCATCCATGGGATTCTCCAGGCAAGAATACTGGAGTGGATTGCCATTTTCTTCTCCAGGGGATCTTCCTGACCCAGGGATCCAACCCAGGTCTCCCGCATTGCAGGCAGATGCTTTAACCTCTGAGCCACCAGGGAAGCCCGTTAATGTGGTATATCACACCAGTTCATCTCTGTATTGAACCATCCTTGTATCCCAGGAATAAATCCCACTTGGTCGGTCATGGAACATGACTCTTTTCGTATACTTAAAAGCTCGGTTTGCTAGTATTTTGTTGAAAAATTTGCATCTATATTCATCAGGGATATTGCGTTGTAGCTTTCTTATAGTATCCATTTCTGGCTTTGATAACAGGATAATGCTGGTTTCATAAAAATAAAAAGTTGGGAAATATTCCCTCATGTTCAGTTTTGGGGGAGAATTAGAGAAGGACTAGCAATCTTCTCTAAATAATTGATAACTTTACTAATGAATCCATCTGATTCTGATCTTTTCTTTGTTGGGAGGTTTCTGATTACTGATCTCCTTGTTAAGACTTAGTCTTGGTAGGTGATTGTTTCTAGAAATTTATCCATTTCTTCTAGGTTCCCCAATTTGTCAGCATTTAGTTGCTCACAGTGGACCCATGTGAGTCTCTGTATTTCTGTGATATCAGTTGCAATATCTATTTTTTTCATTTTTACTTTCATTTATTTGAATCCTCTTTACTTTATCTTGGCTAGTCTAGTTAATGTTTTGTCAATTTTGTTTAAAAAAAAATTCCAACTCTTGTTGAACTTTTTTATTGTCTTTCTAGTCTCTATTTTATTTACTTTTAATCATTATTAGTTCTCTTATTCTACTAACTTTGTGCTTTATTCTTCTCTAGTGTCTTGTGGTTTAAACTGTCTATTTAAGACCTTTCTTCATTTTCAGTGTAGGTGGTTATTGCTGTAAATTTCTAAGTATTACTTTGCATAATGCTATAAGTTTTGGCATGCCAGATTTTACTTGAAGACTGTCTTAAGATAATTTCTAATTTCCCTCTTAATCTATTTTTTTGACTTGTTGGCTATTTCAGAGTGTGATGTTTAACTTCCACTAATGATGTTTTTCAAATTTCTCTATTTTATTGATTCCTAGTTATATTACATTATGGTAAGAAAATATACCTGGTATTATTTCAGTCCTATTAACTGTGTGTCTTAATATGTGACCTATCACAGAAAATGTTCCATATGCAATTGAGGAGAGTATGTACCCTGTTGCTTTTGAGTGGAATATTCTGTTTATGTCAGTTCAACTCAATTGGTCTATAGTTTTTAGTCCTCTTAATGGCCTTCTGACTATTCTATCCATAATGAACATGGGTATTAAAATTTCCTGTTATTAGTATAATTTCATGTTTTTCCCTTCTGTTCTTTCAGTGTTTTTTTTACAAGGAAGGGTTTACTATGGCCATACTTTCAGTTGTCTTCTCTGTCTTATAGTTTCTTTGTGTTTTTCTCTTTTGCTGTATTCTTTTGTGTTTCACAAATATTTGTTATAACATACTTTTCTATCTTTCTTATTTTCTCTAGATATTTTTTTTGTGATTACCACAAGACTTACATAAAGCATACTATAGTTACAAAATTTACATTTGTAACAATTTTAGTTATCTACGAAATTTCACTTTTATGTCTTGCTCTTCATCACATATTTTATATTATTGGTATTAAAAATTATTTGTTTTACCCTGTATTCATTAGTATATTTTATACAGAATTTTCTTATAAATTCTGAGCTAGAAGTAAAAGTAATTTCTATACCATCATTAGAGTATTATTTGTTTATCTATATATTTACCCATTTGAGCTATTTTAAATCCTAAAAGATGATGCTCTGAAAGTGCTACACTCAATATGACAGCAAATTTGGAAAACTCAGCAGTGGCCACAACACTGGAAAAGGTCAGTTTTCATTCCAATACCAAAGAAAGGCAATGACAAAGAATGTTTAAACTATTACACAATTGCACCCATCTAACATGCTAGCAGAGTAATGCTCAAAATTCTCCACGTGAGGCTTCAACAATATATGAACTGTGAACTTCCAGATGTTCAAGCTGGATTTATAAAAGGCATAGGAACCAGAGATCAAATTGCCAACATCTGTTGGATCATAGAAGAAGCAAGAGAGTTCCAGAAAAATATCTACTTCTGCCTTATTGACTATACCAAAGCCTTTGACTGTATGGATCACAACAAACTGTGGAAAATTCTTCAAGAGATGGGAATACCAGGCCACCTGACCCGTCTTTTGAGAAATCGGTATGCAGGTCAAGAAGCGACAGTTAGAATTGGACATGTAACAATAGATTGGTTCCAAATCAGGAAAGGAGTACATCAAGGCTGTATATTGTCACCCTACTTATTTAATTTATATGCAGAGTACATCTTGTGAAATGCTGGGCTGTATGAAGCACAAGCTAGAATCAAGATTGCTGGGAGAAATATCAATAACCTCAGATATGCATATGACACCACCCTTATGGCAGAAAGCGAAGAGAAACTGAAGAGCCTCTTGATATAAGTGATAGAAGAGAGTAAAAAAGTTGGCTTAAAACCCAACATTCAGAAAACTAAGATTATGACCTCTGGTCCCATCACTTCATGGCAAATAGATGGGGAAACAATGGAAACAGTGACAGACTTAATTTTGGGGGCTCCAAAATCACTGCAGATGTGGTGACTGCAGCCATGAAATTAAAAGACCCTTGCTCCTTGGAAGAAAAGCTATGACCAACCTAGACAACATATTAAAAAGCAGAGACATTACTTTGCTGATAAAGGTCCATCTAGTCAAGGTTATGGTTTCTCCAGTAGTCATGTATGGATGTGAGAGTTAAACTGTAAAGAAATCTGAGCACTGAAGAATCAATGATTTTGAACTGTGGTGTTGGAGTAGACTCTTGAGAGTCCTTTGGACTGCAAGGAGATCAGACCAGTCAATTGTAAAGGAAATCAGTCCTGAATATTCATTGGAAGGACTGATGCTGAAGCTGAAGTTCCAATACTTTGGCCACCTGATGCGAAGAACTGACTCATTTGAAAAGACCGTGATGCTGGGAAAGTTTGAAGGTGGGAGGAGAAGGGGACGACAGAGGATGAGATGGTTGGATGGCATCACTGACTCGATGCACACTGACTCGTTTGAGTAGGCTCTGGGACTTGGTGATGGACAGGGAAGCCTGGAGTGCTGCAGTAAATGGCGTCGCAAAAATTGGACACGACTGAGCAACTGAATTGAACTGAACTTACCCATTTACCCTATAACATTCCTATGCTTTCATATTATTATAAGGCACCCTTTCTTTTCATTATGAAGGGATCCCTTTGGCACATTTTCTATGTCAGATCTAGTGGTTGATAACCCCTCTTCTTTTTTTCTTTTCTTTTTTTTTTTTTGAGAATGTCTTTATTTGTCCTTTATTACTGACAGTTTTGCCAGATACAGTATTTTTGGTTAGGTTATTTTTGTTATTTCTCTCTTACCTGCAATGGATTTGTCAATAAATCTAAATATATTCTTATTAGGATCCCCCTCATATACAGTATGTCACCTTTTCTTGTTTTCAAAATTTTCTCTTTGTCTTTGACTATTTGCTTATGTTGTTGATTTCTTCGGGTTTATCCTATTTTCTGTCTGCTGAACTTGAATCCAGATGTCCCGACTTTAGAAGTTTTCAACTTTTATTTCTTCAAATGAACTTTTTGTCTCTTTTTTTCTCTTTAGAACTTGAGATCCATAATGTCATATATATGTATTGTGTCATGTGTATAATGAATGTGGTATACTTAACGTTGTCCCATACATCCGTTAGATTTTCTTCACTATTCTTTGTTCTTTTTTTCCTTTTTGTTCCTCTGACTGGAACAATTTAAAATGACTTGTATTTTAGTTCATTTATACTTTATCAGAGCTTAATCAGATCTTCTCTAGTCCCTTTAATGAGTTTTCAATGCAGTTATTCTTGAAATCCAAAATTTCTGTCTGCGTGTTTTCTTTTTTTTTTTAAATCTGTTTGTTGATATTCTTATTTTGATCATGCATTTTTTTCTAAAGTCAGTGAACATCTCTGTGATAATTGTTTTGAATGGTTTTTCAAGTAATTTATAGACTTCCATCCCAATATGTTCAATTTCTAAGGACTTACTTCAGACAGCCCATAGAAAAACCAGAATATTAGACATGCACTCCAGCTTTTTCTCTTTGAAGGAGAAGTCAGGAGATGGGGATTTACTCCTGATCATCTTGTGCTTGTCATGGGAGAGAGGCTCTGGCAAGTGTATACACATGTACATAGCATTTCAATGCCACCTTTGTTCTCAGTAACTCCCAACTTGACACCCTTTACTTTCCACTCTCAGATTTGGGTCACAGATGGGCTATACAGAAACCAACTAAAAAGGCACTTACCCTTTAATTCCCCCAAAACCAGAAAGTTGGACTCATGCTCCAACTTTTTCTCCTCTCAAGGAATAACCAAGAGTTAGATTTTTTTCCCCCTAACTTTCTGCTTTCTGCTTTTTTCTGTATGGGAAAGGCTCTGGTGGGTTCATACCTTGTTGTTCTAAACCAATACTATTCTTCTCAGAAGCCCCTAGACTCAGGCAAAATAGAATTCTGTCCCTCAAGCAGCCTTCTGAGAAATCAGAACTTTGAATGTATGGTCCATTCTTTTCTGTCTCTAGCAGAAACTGAGAATTTGGATTTTTTCTCCATTGCACTACAGTATGCTGGGAACAGTGAAAGTGAGTTTCTCAGCCATGTCTAACTCTTTGCAACCCCATGGACTGTACAATCCATGGAATTCTCCAGGCCAGAATACTGGAGTAGGTAGGCTTTCCCTTCTCCAGGGGATTTTCCCAACCCAGGAATAGAACCGGGGTCTCCTGCATTGCAGGTGGATTCTTTACCAACTGAGCTATCAGGGAAGCCCATGCTGGGAATAGAGCGTGTAAAGAGTGGGTGCCAAAATTTTCCCTCCCGCTTTGTTGCAGCTGGTTTCACGCTCAACTGGATACAAGAGCCTCTTAACTGGTTTCTGAATTTCTCATGAAAGGAATTGGTCTGTACATTTTTAATTTGAAATCTTAGTAGGGAGAGTCTGGGGCTTTCTATTCTACCATTTTGCTGATATCATTCCTTCCCAAAGTGACTATTTCTAATCTACTATGCAGCTATAAACTTTCTTCCTCTGACCTTTATAACATTATATCTTAGTATCTTTTCAAACACTTTTATTATCCTGCATGATAAGTATTTAACATTCACTCTCTAGTCTGTTAGAGATTAGAATTCTCTGATAGAAGTAATTGTGTCTTTTTTCAACTTTCTATCACCTCATTGGATAACCTTTATTATATGCTCAGTAAACAGGTATTAAAGGAATGAATCACTTATTCTTTTCAATTTATTTATGTATATAGATATGTGTGTGTGTGCCTGTATGTGCGTGTGTCTGGGTCAGGAAGATCCCCAGGAGTAGGATTTGTAACAATACTATAGTTATTTATCAGTTCCAAGAGAATTTTGTTGATTCTTCAGGATTTTCTATAGACAATCATGATATCTGAAGAACAAATACATTTTTACTTCTTTTCATTCTATGTATCTTTAATTCATTTTTTGTATTATTGCAATAGCTAGGACTTCTGTTACAGTGTTGTATAGAAGTGGTGAGGCAAGGCGTTCTTGCCTTATTCCTTGCATTAAGGGTAAAACCTGATTTCTCACCATGAAGGAAAATGATAGCTATAGATGTTCTTTATTAAGTTTAAAAGTTTCTCACTATTCCTATTTTGCTGAGACGTTTTTTTATCTATAAATATTTTCTTTGGATTTTGTCAAGAGCTTCGGTTGCATCAGTTAATATGATCAGAATAGCTTTTCTTCCTTAATCCATTGAGGTCATGGATTATATTGATTTTTTTAAATGTTAAATCAGCTCTGCATATCTAGAATCAACCCTATTTGGTTATGAAATATACTTCTTTTTTTACATTTTTTTGATTTGACTTGCTAATATTTTAAGAATTTTTTTTTTTTCTTTAAAAACATTTACCTAGAGGGTTTTTTTTTTTTTCCTTTTAATGTTTTTATCTGGTTTGGGTATTGATGCTGGCCTAATAAAATGAATTTAGAAGTTGGATTAGTTTGTTAGAACTGCCAACATAAAACTATCACAGACTGAGTGGCTTGAACAACATGCACTCATTTCCGCACAGTTCTGGAGGCTCGAAGTCCAAGATCAAGAGGTGGGCAGGTTTGGTTTCTCCTGAGGCCTCTCTCCTTGGCCTGTAGATGCCCATCCTCTTGTTATGTCCTGACATCATCTTGCCTTGTGCATGCGCACCCCTGGTCTGTGTGTATGTCTCTCTAATTTCTTCTTCTTATAAGGACCACAGTCACACTGGATCAGGGTCTGCCATCACATCTTTAAACACTTTACTTCCAATACAGTCACATCCTTAGGTAGTGGGTGTTAGGATCTCAACATGTGAATTCTGGAGACACAATGCAATTCATAACAAAAGCTTTCACCCTGCTTATGTTTTCTGGAAAAAAAAATATTTAAAAATTGGCACTGTTTCTTTCTTAAATGTTTGGTAGAATTAATTATTGAAACCATCTGGGCTAGATTTTCTTGGTGTTATTAATTATAGATTTGACTTCTTTAATAAATAAATATAGGCCTATTAAGAGTCTTTGTCTATGTGTGAGTTTTGGTACTATATTCAGGATTGTTCATTTAATTTGTGAAATAATGGCAGAACTATTCAAAATATTCTTTTACTATATTTTCGATGTCCTTGGGATCAGTAGTGATGATTTTTCTTTCATTTCTAATACTGGTAATTATATTTTGTTTTTTTTCTTGGTTAGCATGGCTGGGGGTTGCAAGATTTATTTCTTTTAAATAACCAGCTTTTGGTTTTACAGACTTTATTGATTTCTGTTGTATTATTTATTATTTTTCTTCTGATTGCTTTAGTTTTCAGTTCAGTTCAGTCGCACAGTCATGTCTGACTCTTTGCGACCCCAAGAATCACAGCACACCAGGCCTCCCTGTCCATCACCAACTCCCGGAGTTTACTCAGACTCACACCCATTGAGTCAGTGATGCCTTCCAGCCATCTCATCCTCTGTCGTCCCCTTCTCCTCCTGCCTCCAATCCCTCCCAGCATCAGAGTCTTTTCCAATGAATCAACTCTTCGCATGAGGTGGCCAAAGTACTGGAGTTTCAGCTTCAGCATCATTCACTTCCAAAGAAATCCCAGGGCTGATCTCCTTGCAGTCCAAGGGACTCTCAAGAGTCTATTCCAACACCACAGTTCAAAAGCATCAATTCTTCAGTGCTCAGTCTTCACAGTCCAACTCTCACATCCATACATGACCACAGGAAAAACCATAGCCTTGACTAGATGGACCTCTGTCGGCAAAGTAATGTCTCTGCTTTTGAATATGCTATCTAGGTTGTTCATAACTTTTCTTCCAAGGAGTGAGCATCTTTTAATTTCATGGCTGCAGTCACCATCTGCAGTGATTTTGGAGCCCCCCAAAATAAAGTCTGACANGCAAAGTAATGTCTCTGCTTTTGAATATGCTATCTAGGTTGTTCATAACTTTTCTTCCAAGGAGTGAGCATCTTTTAATTTCATGGCTGCAGTCACCATCTGCAGTGATTTTGGAGCCCCCCAAAATAAAGTCTGACACTGTTTCCACTGTTTCCCCATCTATTTCCCATTATTGATTTTATATCTTTCTCATTTTCTGATATGTTCATTCAAAGCTATAACTGTCTCAATGAGTACTGTTTTGCTCCATACCACAAATTTTCATTAAGTTCAGGATATTTTAATATTTCTCCTGAAATTTCTTTGATCTTTATTTTATTTAATAGTGTGCTGTTTAACCGCTGAGTATTTTGGGATTTTTCCAACTACCTTTTTGTTAGTAATTTCTGGTTTCATATTTGCGCACGCTTTGCATAATTTCTATTATTTAAAATTTTTCAGATTTTATGACCAGACTGTAGTTTATCATGTAATTGTAGTTCCATGTGAGCTTGAGAAGAATGTATATTTCACAGTTGTTGTTAGATGCTGTTGCTGCTACTGCATGGCTTCAGTCATGTCCGACTCTGTGCCACCCCAGAGACGGCAGCCCACCAGGCTCCCCCGTCCCTGGGATTCTCCAGGCAAGAATACTGAAGTGGGTTGCCATTTCCTTCTCCAATGCATGAAAGTGAAAAGTGAAAGGGAAGTCGCTCAGTCGTGTCTGACTCTTAGCGATCCCATGGACTGCATGAAGCATCCTTAAATGTCATTTACATCAAGTTGATTGTTGGTGTTGTTCAGGTCAAATATATCCTTATTGCTTGCTTGATCTATCGGTTACTGAAAGAGGAATGTTTAAATCTCTAACTATACCACTAGATTTGTCTACTTCACTTTAAAATTGTATTTATTTACCTCAGATATTTTGATACGCTACTGCTTTGTATATAAATGTTAAGGATAATTATGTCTTCTTAGAGAACTGATCCCTTTATTATTATGCCTGCTAGGTCACTTCAGTCATGTCAAACTCTTTGCAACCCTATCCACTGTAGCCCATCAGGCTCCTCTGTCCATGGGATTCTCCAGCCAAGAATACTGGAGTGGGTTGCCCTTCCCTCCTGCAGGGGGTCTTCCCAAACCAGGGATCAAATCCAAGTCACCTGCATTGGCAGGCAGGTTCTTTACCACCAATAATAAAGGGAAGTTCCTTTATTATTATGCAATCTCCTTATTTATCTATAGTAATTTTTGTTTTGAAGTTTGACTGAAATCATATGAGCTACTTAAATTCTTCTGGTTAGTGTTAAAATGGTATATCTTTCTTAATGCCTTTACTTTTAAACTACATCTGAAAAATTTTAAATAATAGAAATTATGCAATGTGTGCACAAATATGAAACCAGAAATTACTAACGAAAAGGTAGTTGGAAAAATCCCAAAATACTCAGCGGTTAAACAGCACACTACTAAATACAATACAGATCAAAGAAATTTCAGGAGAAATATTAAAATATCTTGACCTTAATGAAAATTTGTGGTATGGAGCAAAACAGTACTCATTGAGACAGTTATAGCTTTGAATGAATATATCAGAAAATGAGAAAGATATAAAATCAATAATGGGAAATAGATGGGGAAACAGTGGACTGTATAGTCCATGGGGTTGCTAAGAGTCAGATATGACTGAACGACTTTCACTTCACCTTGCAGTTTATTATGATCCACACAATCAAAGGTTTTGGCATAGTCGGTGAAAGAGAGAGAGATGCTTTTCTGGAATCCCCTTGCTTTCTCTGTGATCCAGAGAATGTCTGCAATTTTAACTCTGGTTCTTCTGCTTTTTCTAAACCCAGTTGGAACATCTGGAAGTTCTTGGTTCACATAATGCTGAAGCCTAGCTTGGAGGATTTTGAGTATAACCTTACTAGCATGGGAGATGAGTGCAATTGTCCAGTGGCTTGAACATTCTTTAGTACTGCCCTTCTTTGAAATTGGGATGAGGATTGACCTTTTCTCATCCTGTGGCCACTGTTTTCCAAATTGGCTGTATACTGAGTGCAGCACTTTAATAGCAGCATCTTTTAGGATTTTAAATAGCCCTGTGGAATTTCCTCACCTCCACTAGCTTTATTGCTAGCAGTGCTTCCTAAGGCCCGCTTGACTTCACACTCCTTGGGTGGCCCTACATGGCATGGCTCATAGCTTCGTTGAATTACACGAGCCCCTTCACCACAAGGCAGTGATCCGTGAAGGGGAATACCTATTTAGATCTTATTTTTTGAATAGGTTGTTTGATTTATTGATGTTGGGCTACAGGAGCTGTTTATAATTTTGGATATTAATCCTTTGTTTATCACATTGTTTGCAACATTTTTTTCCCACTCTGTGGGTTGTCTTTTCACTTAGTTTATGGATTCCTTTGCTGTGCAAAAGCTTTTGAATTTAACTAGGTCCCATTTGTTTTTGTTAATTTATTAATTTTAATTAGAGGCTAATTGCATTATTGTGGTGGCTTTTGCCATACGTCAACATGAATCAGTCATGGGTGTACATGTGTGTCTTATCCTGCACCCCCCTCCCACCTCCCTCCATACCCCATCTCTCTGGGTTGTCCCGGAGCACCAGCTTTGAGTGTCCTACAGGCTTCATGCATTAAACTTGCACTGGTAATCTCTTTTACACATGGTGGCATCACTGACTCGATGGACGCGAGTCTGAGTGAACTCTGGGAGTTGGTGATGGACAGGGAGGCCTGGCGTGCTGCGATTCATGGGGTCGCAAAGAGTCGGACATGACCGAGTGACTGAACTGAACTGAATATGTGTTTCAATGCTATGCTTTCATATCATCCCCCACTTGCCTTCTCCCATGTAGTACAAAAGTCTGTCCTTTACATCTGTGTCTCTTTTACTGTCTTGGATATAGGGTTGTCACTACCGTCTTTCTAAATTCCATATATGTGTGTTAATATACCATATTGGTGTTTCTTTTTCTGACTTCACTGTAATAGGCTCCAGTTTCATCCACCTCATTTAGAACTTCTCCAGCATTTATTCTTGGTAGACTTTCTGATGGCAGCCAGTCTGACTGGTGTGAGATGGTACCTCATTTTGGTTTTGAATTGCATTTCTCTGACAGTGATGTTGAGCGTCTTTTCATGTGTTTATTAGCCATCTGTATGTCTTCTTTGGAGAAATGTCTGTTTAGGGGCCCACTTTTTGATTGGGTTGTTCATTTTTCTGATATTGAACTGCATGAGCTGCTTGCATATTTTGGAGATTAATTCTTTGTCAATTGTTTCATTTGCTATTATTTTCTCCCATTCTGAAGGCCATCTTTTCACGTTGCTTATAGTTTCCTTCATTGTGCACAAGTTTGTAAGTGTAATTAGGTCCCATTTGTTTATTTTTGCTTTTATTTCCATTACTCTAGGAGGTGGGTCTTACACGATCTTGCTGTGATTTATGTCAGAGAGTGTTCTGCGTATGTTTTACTCTAGGAGTTTTATAGTTTCTGGTCTTCTTGTTTTTATTTCCATTGTTATTCAGCAGTTAGCTGTGATTATTTTAGTGTTTTCATTAGAAGAGGTGAGCTCACATCCTTATGGGCTTACTAGGTAACGTTAGTGGTAAAAAACAAACAAACAAACAAAAAAAACCCACCTGCCAGTGCAGGAGACACAGGAGACATGGGTTGGATCCCTGGGTCAGGGAGATCCCCTGGAGAAGGGAATGGCAACCCACTCCAGTATTCTTGCCTAGGGAATTCCATGGACAGAGGAGCCTGGTGGGCTACAGTCTATGGACTGCAAAAGACACGACTGAGCAGTTGAGCACACATTCTTTTATTCTTTACCATCTTTTCTCTATCAAAAAAAAAAAAATACCCCTTTAACTTTTCAATTGGGGAAAATGTCTTACTGACATTTGGTTATGTCTTACTGACATATCTTCATTCCCACTTGATTCTTCCCTTGATAATCTACTGATGAGCCCATCAAACACATTCTTTATTTCCATTTTTTTAAAATCATAGCATTTCCATGAGTCTTTTATCTGCTTGCTTATATTCTCCAAATGTCTTTGCATGTTGTCCACTTGTTCAGTCAGAGCCCCTAACATGTTAACCACAGCTATTTTCCCTTCTGGGTCCGATAACTCTAAAATCAATATTATATCTGAGCATGATTTTTGCTTGTCTCTTTAGACTGACTTTCACCTTGTCTGTAGCATATTTTTATGTTTCTCAAAATTGGATATGGTATAATGGGTAATAGGAACTGAGGATTTCCTGGTGGCTAGTGGTAAGACCTCCTTTATGATGCAGGAGACACAAGAGATGCACGTTCGACCTCTGGGTTGGGAAGATCCCCTGGAAAAGGGCATGGCAACCTATGCTAGTATGCTTGCCTGGAGAATCTCATGGATCGAGGAGCCTGGTGGGCTACAGTCTGTATGGCTGCAAAGAGTCAGACATGACTGAAGCAACTTAGCACAGGTACAAATAGACCTTTGGTGTGAAAATTTACAAGTTTGGTTAAAGGTTGGGCTGTGTTTATTGTGTCCTGTAGAATGTAGGTGCCAGATATTTTAAATTCCTCTGGATCCTTGTTTTTGTATACCCTATTGATTTGACTTTTTCTGTAAACTCTTTAAAAGGAAGCTAAGCCTTGGACCTGTTTCAGCTATAATCCACCATAACACTAAAGCCTCCACAAGAAGGTGTGAGGCACAGAGATGCATTCTTGAATCTTAAAATTTAGCCTCAGTCTTTTTGTGTTCCTGGGTCCCTGGACTATAACTTTCACAGGTACTTCTGTTTCCCTGCTCTATCCTTAGGTTAAATAAAAAACCTGGAGGGCATTAGAGATAGGAAACTTTCCTTCCCCAACAACACGTAGGGCTTTGATAAAGTATTTTTCTTTTCTAGGAAGGTCATTTTCATGAAGAATGCTCTGGTAATGTTTCATAATGGTAATTTTTCATTTGCCCTGCCAGATATATTTTGGTTGATTCTTCACCTTAGGAACCTGGTAGAGATCACAAAAATGTGTAGGTCCACGCTAAGACTGGTCACTAAGAGTTTCTCACTCAGCACACTCATTCACATTCCATCTCCAGGAGTTTGTTAGTTACCCATTTGTAGCCATTTCCTAGGGAAGCCATACAAAATTACCACATAGTTGGTAATCTAAAATAATAGAAATTGATTATCTTTCAATCCAGGAGGTCAAGGTCTAAAATAAGATACCAGCTTGTTGGTTCCTTTTGGAAGCACTGAGGGACAGTCTCTCCTAGTTTCTGATGGCCAACTCCCATCTATGACAGTTCTTGGCTTAGAGCTTCGTTACTCCAATCTCTGCTTCTGCCTTGACACGGCCTTCTTTCCTCTGCCTCTTTTGTGTCTCTCCCTGTGAGGACATCAGTCATTAAATGTAGGGCTTACTCTCTCCCAGTATGACCTCATCATAACTGGAGTATATCTATAGACTCTATTTCCAAATAAGGCCACAGGGAACAGGGGCTAGTTCTTGAATCTATCTTTTGAGGAGACCTGATTCAACCCAGGACATTATTTAAGTTTTCCTATGAGTTAATGGTACTAGCTGCTTCTACTCCCAAAAAATTGATCTTGGTGGTAGTTCTCTGCCTGTATCCTTCCAGACTTCAGGATGGCAGTGTTCCCCATGATCTCAGTTATAAAAGAAAAGGCATGGATTTCATGTTACTTTTAGTTTTTTACTTTCTAACTGTAATATCAGGTCACTCAGTTGTGTCTGACTCTTTGCTGCCCCATGGGCTGCAGCAATGTAATATGGAAATAACTATTTCCAAGCTGCTTAAATACAAGGACTGAAACCAAAAGTTTATATCACCTTATTGATTAATCTATACTAAAGGCTCAGTAATAATTGTTGAATAAATAGAAAGTAAATGGATAAATGCATGGAATGGCAACCACTGCAGTATTCTTGCCTGGAAAATCCCCATGGACAGAGCAGCCTGGCAGGCTGCAGTCCGTGGGATCACAAAGAGTCAGGCACGCCTGAGCGACTAAGCACGCACAGCACGATTCTCTATTCTTTTTAAGCTTATTCTATATAGATTTTTCAAAATCTGTGTACTTTTACTTCAACCATAAGATCTTAAACTCTCTTTTCTATCCACTTTTTTCTTAATTATCATTAGATCTCAATAGCAAAAATATCCAAATTATTTCTCTGTTAAATTTAAATGTTTATCCATTTTTTAATGTAAAATATGATGATTGTTTCTGATACAAATATTCCCTAGTGATTTTTCTTTCTTTTTTGCTTCATTGTTTTACTTTTTTTTTTTTTTTTCTCTGTTTTCTTTTGTCAGGAGACCGAAAGAGTTGAGGCCAAGAATGAGATCAAAGTGATTGGAAAATACTGGATCTTTCTCTCTTTTCTTCTTAAATCTTGAGGTGTTCTTTACAATGCATATGGAAGCACATGATTAAATGAAAAGCTCTATAAAAATATCTGCAGCAGTTTTATTCGTAATAATCACAAACCAAAAACATCCCAAGTGACTTTCAATAAGTGAATGTTTAAACTGTTAGATATGTATACATTGAAATAGTACTCTGCAATACAGGAACCAACTACTGATAAACATTCATGATAAACACCATAAATTAATCTCCAAAGAATTTGCTGAGAACATATAGCAAATAACAAAAGGTTACATTCCATTCATATAGTATTATTAAAATGACAAATTTATAGAAATGAAAAACTCAAAATCATTGCATGGATCACAGACTGGAATTGAGTGGGAGAGAGAGTTAAGGAAGAGAAATGTTAGTTTGGTTACAAAAGAGCAACATGAAAGGATCCTTGCATTTTGATGGAATTGTTCTGTGTTTGGACTGTCAATATCCTGGTTGAGATATGATACTATTGTTTCGCAAGATGTTACCATTAGGGAGACTTGGTAATGGATACAGGGACATCTCTATTATTTCTCTTTTTGCAACTGCATATGAATCTAAAAATATCTAAATTTTCTTAAATTTAATTTTTACAATGGGCTTTATCACAATATCTGTTTTTAAATTGTCACATTGTATTTGAGAATAATTGAGCACTTACCTATTTCTTAAATAGTTTTAAAATCATTGACTAGTAAATGAGGCATCATTTACTGTTCTAGTCCTCTATATTTATCTTTTGAAAGCTTCTATAGCTTATGAGAATAGAGGTAATACTTTCCTACTGTAAAACAGTTTATAACATAGACAGGTATAATGAATTATCCTCTTTACATTAGTCTCATCTTGTTTCATTCTTTTTTCCTATGATGGCATTGTTTCTTTTCTTGAAATGAAGCTGGTCATTTCTCTTATACTTGGCATCTCTCTTTTTTTTTCACTTTTCAGTATTTTTATCTTTAAAATTCTAGATAATCCTAGTTTCTGTCCATTGGCAATTATATGTGTTCAATTCAGTCTCATTCAAAACACCAAGTCAAAGCAAAATGACATCTTCAAAGTAATTTTCCCCTCTGCATCTGATTGCTTACTTTTACCAACTGCCTTTACTTCTGTAATACAAAACAGTTTCTATCCTTAAGTTTCTACAGATGTTGCAGTCATTAAACACACCAATAACCTTAATGCTGTCAAAAGTACGCACAAAAGATTCTTCCAATTAAAATTTTCATTATCAGAGTCATTGCTTCTTCACTCCCAAGGTAGCACTAAGCATCTTATATTTTGTATTTAATCAAGAGAAGGTATATTTTGTATTTAATTAAAAAAAAAGTAAAACTAATAATACTTAAGCTTTAGGATGCTTCAGTTACACTGTAAGAAGTGTTAGCAATGTATTCACATTTTTGTGTATTTTGTACAGTTGTGGAAAGTAAGATTTTTTATTGCAAAAGTTTAAAACTTCTGTCTTTTTATATTATAATTGCTCTCATTTACAACTCCCTTTCTTTTGACTAAGCTTCCCTGGTGGCTTGGAGGTTAAAGTGACTGCCTGCAATGCAGGAGACCAAGTTTCAGTCCCTGGGTTGGGAAGATTCTCTGGAGAAGGAAATGGCAACCCACTCCAGTATTCTTGCCTGAAGAATCCCATGGATGGAGGAGACTGGTAGGCTACAGTCCACAGGGTCCCGAAGAGTCGGACACGACTGAGTGACTTCACTTTCACTTTTCTTCTTTTGACTGGCAGTGGCATAGCCTCTGACATTTCTTTGAGTGCGAATAAGAGGGCTATGAGTTTGCCCGTAGTGAGATATATTTGTGTGTTTCATAGTTGCCTTTTTAAGTCATTCAGATATAGGAATGACTTCTATCTTCTATCTCCCTTTGTGCCAATATGTTAGATATCATGACAAGACATACCTTATTGAAATATAAGAGTTCTGTGATAACCAATCCCAAAATATGTCAGAAAAAAAGCTCCTGAAATCAACAAAGCCAGGAGCCAGTCTTCAGAAAATTCCTTGAATAATCACATGTGAAAAATTATAAGCAGAATATTTGGTTCTCTTTGAAGCATGATCCAATCAGAAGCTTTCTCCTAATGAGAATATAGGAAGAAGTGATCAAAGGTAAACCATCCAAACATTTTGGACAAAAAATGTGTTTGAGTGGTATGTCAATTACTACAAACACTGAGTGGTTTGTCATTACTACAAACTTTGCTATTTTTCCAGATATTTTCAAATTTGTGATAATTTAGAGACTTTTCCCTTAAATTCTAATTTGTAGTGATTTTTTTTTTCTAATACTAAATGGGCACTTTAATATGTGAATTTGTAATTTTGTATTTTTTAAAAAACAGCAACCAACATTTTAAATATTCAGTGTTCACAAAACTGGGAACTACTATTGTTTATTGCAGTGTTCATTGATACTTCACAGTATATACATGGTCATAAAGGATCTCACCTCAGCTACCTGCCATGTCTTATTTTAGAGCACATGGCTCCTCTTCTCACCTGATGATTTCACCGAGACATCTTTGGTCTAAACGTCCATATGTATATAGGTACAGACTTTCTGCTTGTATGTCGCTAATGAATATTGTAACTGCATTTGAAAAAAGACTAGGTACAGGTCAGTATTTATTGATATGGAGGCAAACATATGGACTAGTGGTCATATTGGGGCAGTCATCCACATCAGATGAGCATCTCTACTTGTAGGACATAAAAACAAAGGTCCTGGTGAGGAAGTATGTTTGTAAAAAGATGTGCTTAGGAACAATTCCTATGTAGCTAGCAAATGAGAAACCAAGAAAGATAAAAGGTGAGAAGACAAGACAGAAATCAAAATATTCTCAAGACAAAGCTTGCCCTCTTTACCTTCAAGAGTGGTTAAAAAAAAAACATAATAATAAAAGTAAAAATACAACCCAAATAGCATATTATTTATATTCTGGATATCAGTGAGTCCACACTGGTCATGGGCAGGGTGTACATACTTGGTTTGACTAGTGAGCAACAAAGTACTCCCCCAGTGGCTACATCATTCTCTAGAGGCTGGAAAATATTTCTTGATATTTGACACCCACCTTTCAGATTTTTCCTCATACTAGGTATAGAATCATATCATTTTAATTTGCATTATTAATGTGTGTTTATGCGTCTCTTCATGTGCTCATTGGACTTTCATTTTTACTTTTCTGTGTGTGTCTGTTGCCCCTTTTTACAATGAGGTTGCTGTCTTTTATTTCTGGTTTGAGTGTATTTTTACTGTACTCTAGGTATTTGTTTTCCTTAGAATTACATATAATTACTCATTGTGTTCCTTAGAATTATATATAATTATTCATTCTATCATCTATATATTCACTTTATCTATGATATCTTTCTTTGTACAAAATCCTCTAAGGTATATTTAAAAATAAAAGCATCGACTACAGGTGGAGCCCATTCATAGGACTTTAGAGTAAATAACTTCACGAGAATGAGCACCAGTGAGCTGTCTTCTTGATCTAACTTGTAGACATTTCTACCACGATAATTTCTAGTTTTTAAGATGGAGGCTACTATTCAATCAGGCTTTATTCTGATCAGTGCATAGAAAGACTATTATCTGAATGGAGTTCCCGTATACTTCCTTAGCCTCTTTTACCATAAGCACAGTGCTAAAGACAGTAGAAGTTCTCCAGTGGGTTCTGCGTGAGGCCAAATTAGTTCAGGTGAACTTATTCCTAGAAATGTGTTAAATTTGCTATTTTTGAATTTCTAAAACCTAGATAGTTTAGAAACACTCTTTTATTCATTTTGTACAACTTAAAAAGTTATGAACCTGAGTGGCATTTTTATATACTCTTAACACTCAGTTTAAAACTGAGCCTACCCAATTTCCCTTATAAATGTGTCACATTTTCCATGGGTCTTTTCCTCCCTATAACGTACATCAGTGCCTAAATGTTTATAAACTATATTTATCATGTTGTATATTACATCCTTATGCATCAAAGTTTACAATACATTTTGACTGCCTTCATCCAGTTCCCTTTACCCTAGTTTCTACCTCTGATCTAGTCAAAGCTATCGTTTTTCCAGTAGTCATGTATGAATGTGAGAGTTGGACTATAAAGAAAGCTGAGTGCCAAAAAGAATTGATGCTTTTGAACTGTGTTGTTGGAGAAGACTTTTGAGAGTCCCTTAGACTGCAAGGAGATCCAACCAGTCCCTCCTAAACAAATCAGTCCTGAATATTCAATGGAAGGACTGATACTGAAGCTGAAACTCCAATACTTTGGCAATCTGATGTGAAGAACTGACTCCTTGGAAAAGACCTTGATACTGGGAAAGATCTAAGGCAGGAGGAGAAGGGGATGTCAGAGGATGAGATGGTTGGATGGCATCATCAACTCGCTGGACATGAGTTTCAGTAAACTCCGGGAGTTGGTAGATAGACAGGGAAGCATGGCATACTGCAGTTCATGGGGTTGCAAAGAGTCAGACACGACTGAACAACTGAACTGAACTGAACCACAAATCTTATCCCTTTTTCTATTAATTTGTTTGTATTTTGTTTGTTTGTTTGTGAAGTGTAATACTATGGTATTTCTCATTACACAAGGTAGTGATTTTTTTATACATTTCAAAATAATTACCAGTAATGCCAAAAACTCAGGTTCTTTGTTCACCAGTGCCAAACCAAATCTCAGAGACGAAGTTTTGGGTGAAGTAGAAATGAACAGCTTTATTGCTCTGCCAGGCAAAGGGAGACACAGTGGGCTAATGCCGTCAATACTGTGTGCCCCTCTCCTTGGTGAAGATAGAAGTTTTACAGTAATTGAGCAAAGAGGTGTAATCAGCTCATGGGCATCCTTCTGATGGGGTGGTGGTATGTTAAGTAGGAGTCAGTACCACCAGCCTTCAGATCCACCTGGTCTGAGGTCTATATGCTTGTGGGCAGTGTGCCATTGTTAAGCATTAACTTCTCTCACCTGGAGGGGTTTTCAGTATCTGCAAAATAGCTCAAAGATACTGTGGTGTATATCTGATGATAGGGAAACAGGACCTCGTCCAAAGGCTGCTCTCGGCTCAGTGTTTCTCCCTAGTCCTCCCTCCCCGCCTTTCCTTAATTAACAACCTCTGGAATCTGCCCATTGGAACTCAAGGAAGGTCATGGAGCCTGAGGGAAGGCTGTTTCCTATAATCAAAGAAATGGGGGACACAGAAAGGCTTTGTGTTACAGAGCCCCACAGGCTTCCGTTATGGCTCAGATGGAAAAGAATCTGCCTGCAGTGCAGGAGACCTGGGTTTCATCCCTGGGTTGGGCAGATCCCCTGGAGAAGGGAAAGGCTACCCACTCCAGTATTCCAGCCTAGAGAATTCCATGGACTATACAGTCCATGGGGTCTCAAAAAGTCGGGCACGGCTGAGCGACTTTCACTTGGTATCTCCAAGATAAATCTAGTTATATATCACCATACAAAGGTATGTTATTGACTAAATCCCCCACACTGAATTCTCCAAACTGTGCATTTCATAACTGTGACTCGTTTGATTTGCAACTGGAAATCTGTACTTTTTCCCTCACCTGTTTTTTTTCCCTTTCCCACCCCATCACCTCTGGCAACCACCTGTTTGTTCTTGGTCTCTAAAACTCTGTTTCTGTTTTGTTACACAGGATCATTTGTTTCATTTTTAGACTCCACATATGAGTGAAATCAGAGTGTTTGTCTTCCCCTGCCTGATTTATTTCACTGAGCATATATACCGTCTAGGGCTTTCCAGGTGGCTCAGTGGTAAAGAATCCACCTGCAAGGCAGGTGACCCAGATTCGATCCCTGGGTTGGGGAGATCCCCTGGAGGAGGGCATGGCAACCTATTCCAGTATTCTTGGCTGGAGAATCCTATGGACAGAGGAGCCTGCCGGGCTACAGTCCATGGAGTCACAAAGAGTCAGACACAGCTGAAGCTACTTAGCACACAATACCCCCTAGGTCTACCCATGTTGTCCCAAATGCCGGGGTTTCATTCTTTTCTATGGCTAATGTTCCATTATACGTGTATGCTACATCTTTATCCATTCATCTGTTATGGACACTTGGGTTGCTTCTGTATTTGGCGACTGTTGATATTGCTACAGTGAACAGAGGGGTGCATACATCTTTTCAAATTAGTGTTTTCATTTTCTTTGGGCAATAACCAGGAATGGAATTTCTGGATTGTATTATAATTCTGTATTTAATTTTTTGAGGAATCTCTGCACCGTTTCCCATAGCAGCTGTACCAATTTACAGTCCTATCATCAGTACCTCATGGTTTCCTTTTCTCCACATCCTTGTCAACACTTGTTATTTGTTGATAACAGCCATTAGAACAGGTAAAAGGTAATATCATTGTGGTTTTGATTTACATTTTCCTGATAGTGATAGCAAGCATTTTTTTCACGTGCCTGTTGGCCATCTGTATGTCTTCTTTGTACAAATGTCTGTTCAGATCATCTGCCTATGTTTTAATTAGGTTGTTTGTTTCTTGTGTTGTATGAGTTTTTATATTTTGAATATTAATCCCTATCAAATATATAGTTTGCAAGTACCTCCTCTCATTTGTAGATGGGCTTTTCATTTTGTTTCTATGTTGATTAGCTGTTCAGAAACTTTTTAGTTTGATAAAGTTCCATTTGTTACTTTTTCCTTTTGTTTCCCTTGACTGAAGAGACATATCCCTCCAAATAGTATAAAGACCTATGTCAAAGAGAGTACTGCCTATGTTTTCTTCTAGAAGTTCTGTGGTTTCATGTCTTACATTTAATTTTATTTTTGTATATGGTATGAGAGTAGTACAGTTTAATTCTTTTTCACGTATCTGTAAAGTTTTCTCCACACCATATATTGAAGAGGTAATCTTCTATCTATTTTATATTCTTGATTCCTTTGCCCTAGATTAATTGCCCATGCAAATTTAGGTACTTCTGGGCTCCCTATTCTATGGTTATCTAGTACCAAAAAATTGTTTTCTAATGATTATCTGTGATAAATTTTGGTAATTGATGCTTTTGAACTGTGGTGTTGGAGAAGACTCTTGAGAGTCCCTTGGACTGCAGGGAGATCCAACCAGTCCATCCTAAAGGGAATCAGTCCTGAATAGTCATTGGAAGGAGTGATGCTAAAGCTGAAGTTCCACTACTTTGGCCACCTGATGTGAAGAACTGACTCATTTGAAAAGACCCTGATGCTGGGCAAGATTGAAGGTGGGGGTAGAAGGGGAAGACAGAGGAGGAGATGGCTGGATGGCATCACTGACTCAATGGACACGAGTTTGGGTGGACTCCAGGAGTTGGTGGTGGACAGGGAGGCCTGGCTTGCTGCAGTCCATGGGGTCGCAAAAAGTCGGACATGACTGAGTGACTGAACTGTTTACTGTGATAGATTTTTACAATAGAGACCTCAAAGATGAATTAACCCCCATCTCAAATGCCTCAAGGTATTTCAGCAAATTCAATAACATCCTGAGTCACTTCTTCCTCATCTTTCACCCAGACATTTAACAGATTTAACATGGATAAAATTTTTAAATGTCATGGATGCTAAAAAAATATTATTTAAATTACTAATTAAAAATTAAGTGATTGCTATTTCTAAGCGTAAGAAAGAAAGGATAAGGAATAGAAGGTGAGTACTTGTTCAGATATCACAGCAAAGAAGAATTCCTATAGCTACTGAGTACATCTGTGTATGTGTGTGTAAGGAACACACAAAAATGAATAACTCTGACTTATAGTTTGTTATTAGTAAAGGAACGTATACAGATGGACAATAAGTAAAACAATGCAAGAGAAACAAGAAGCTGCTAATTATTACATAGTTATCAATCTAACGTGTAAATAGTGTTGGCTGTTCCAATGATGCCTCTCAATCACTGTAATACATCATTAAGGTTATGTTGTAGATAAGAAAATTAGGACTTAGAAAGTTTAAATGATGCATCTAAAGTTGCACAAGTGGTTAGAGAAAAAGTCAAAATATTACTCAATGAAGACTCTTTTTGATATACCATACTGCCTTTAGTATGCTAACACAGTTCTGAGAGGAGAAGAAATTATGAGTTACACATTCCATCATAGATAATAATCTTATTTATTTATTTATTTATTTACTTTTTGGAGGCATCAGAAAAAAACCTGATTATTCAGAACAGTTATTTCAAGAATATTAAACTAAGGTTAGATGAATATGTTTTTAGAAGAAGTATCTCTAATATATTTATAAGGAATTTATATAATCATATCAACCAAAACTCAATCAGAATTCCTGCATCAGATTTTCTTTAAGAAAATAGGAAACAAATGCTGTGGATAGAAAGAGTAAAATATTTTGGACATTACATAAGGATAATGGTATTCTAACCTGACTTCTCCTGATGTAGATTTCATACTTCCTTTCTTAAAAGATTTAAATTTTAAGTAATTAGCATTGTTCCATAAATAATTTTATCAGAAACATTATATACTCTTATACCACAGAAAATAGGTAAAGAGTCACGTCATGAATTTGATTTTTAATTTGCAGCATCTGTCTCAGCCACGGGATCATTTTCTTTAAGAAAGTAACGCTGGCACAAAAGCTACCAGTATGTCATCTGTTCTGTGTACTACACCTGAGAACCTGCTTTGTGTCTCCCAACAGAGCCCAATTAGCATATCATTCTTTAGCTGCTGCTGCTGCTCCCTCAAACAACCTGCAGAATTGACATTTGTTTTTGGAAAGTGGGTTTTATCAAACAGGCCCACAAAAACAAGCCCTAGAAAACAGACAGTCCTAGAAAAAAAACTGGTAATGCAGAGATTAGAGTTCCTAAAACCTTTCTGGTTAAGCAGCCATTAAAGCACCTGGATGGCCCCAGGAGATTGACATGGTGATAAAGAAAGACTACCTAGGAGACTTTTGCTCAGTTGGCCAGAGATTTCATTTTTACTAAATAGACTCTGATATAAAATGGGAGAAGGTCTGAAACAAGTTTAAAGGATCTAAGTTAAGGCTGCCTAAGCAGATAGGCAGGCTTGTTCAAGGTTTTGAAAGCTAAGCTTAGAATGGCGCAAAGCCTTGCCAATACCACTGAGAGAGTCTTCTTTGAAGGAGCAACGATATGTTGGGTTTAACTAGGCTGCCATAAGCAAAGTGTGAAAAAATATATTTTAGGAAACTATGGATATAGCTCAATTGACAAACAGTTTCTCTGCCAAAAATTCATTTGTGAATTGATCTTTGGAAATCTGAATCCATTCCTCAAAAAATGTAGTGATGATTAATGAATCATAAGCCACAGATGCCCAATTCAGCTCTTCAAATATATAAATTATAGTATTAATTAATGCTTTTTACCCTATCAGATAGTTTATATGGTTAAATTGTATTCTAAATTCCAAATAAGGTCGCCAAGAATACACATCACTGGTGATGATGCGTGGCTCCTGGGTCCTGTTGGCTGCCGTAGAGATCAATTGGAGTGGACTTGGGTGGACTAGGACCTCCGAGAAAACCAAGCGTTACAGATCTTCTAAGAGCCAGTTAAAATAAGTTTTCTTAATGACAATCAATGCTCTTTATAACACTCTGTAAGAGAGTTTAAAACATGTGGCATAGCCTTATAAAATGAAATATTTATGGTCTGCTGCTGCTGCTAAGTCGCTTCAGTCGTGTCCGACTGTGCGACCCCATAGACGGCAGCCCACCAGGCTCCCCTGTCCCTGGGATTCTCCAGGCAAGAACACTGGAGTGGGTTGCCATTTCCTTCTCCAATGCATGAAAGTGAAAAGTGAAAGTGAAGTCTTTCAGTCATGTCTGACTCTTAGCGACCCCATGGACTGCAGCCTACCAGGCTCCTCCATCCATGGGATTTTCCAGGCAAGAGTACTGGAGTGGGGTGCCATTGCCTTCTCCACAAGAATATTAATTTGCTGATATTTCTCTATTAGGTGCTTACTTTTTACAATGGCATTACACGTTGCTTGGGAAGCTTCTCGTGTTCACTAATTCATTATCTACTAGGAGACATTTCTTGAGGTTTTTACAGTTGGGAAGGAAAAATAACATCTAACCAGATGTTTTTCTTTAATTATGAAATAATTAAATAGGTTTGCTTTGATACATAAATGTGATGAAATTAAAAAAATTTTGTAATGTAGATCCCTTAATGCATAAATTGAGAATGCATAAAATGAAACTGGATTTATTTAGTAGGGGAATAGTTCTTACCTGAAGTAAGTGGCCAGTTCTGAGGAAGAAATAAAACTTTCTTAACTCTGAGGAAAGGACATTTTTACCTCTTTTTTGTCTGTTCATTTGTTCTTTCCCTCCATTCTCCTGCGATGCTGTTATTCTACTCCTATGCACTCTGTCATGACACAGATAATTATTTATGAAAGGTGTTGGGGAAATAGTGGCAGGGTGGGGCACCGCTCTGGTTTTTACTAAGAGGCTGACTCCTAGTGGAGAAAAATCTTGTATTAAAAGTGGGATGATTGCTACCAAAAACATGAAATTTAGGGCATTGTGGAGTATATAAAATGAGTTTCTGATTGTAGGCTTATACCTGAGACAGTGAGATGAGGCAAGTTATCATATTTTGGGAAAATAAATAGTATAAACTTGATACTTAGTGTGATATATACCACTATATATTCTTGGTTGTTTTATAACAGTGCTATTTAACCTGAGAACAGTTGCAGAGATGACTCAGTATTGGAGACTGACATGACAAAATGATGAAGCAGTTGGAATTCAGGACTCCCGGGAAAGCCTTCCTCTAAAGGTATGGCCACAATCAACTGTTTGCCTTTCAGGTGATCGGTTATTTACCCCTGTTCAAGAGTGCTTTATTCTAGGAGATGTAAAACCAGAGGTGAGAGAAATTGGTCTCTAATCCTATGCCATTGCTTGTTCCACTGTTGCTAGTGCCAGACGTATCTTTCCTCTTTGTCTCGTCTTGTGTATTTTTAGTTTTTTGACACTTGATGCTTAAACTCCCTTTGTACTCTCTTCTATTGGCCCGGGTGCCTGTGGCTGGGTATATCCACTGCTTTATTCCTCAGGCTATGGCTTGAATTACTTAACTCCCTTTCACAAGTAATGGTTTGCCTGGTAAGAGTCCTAGCCTCAAAAAAAAAAAAAAAATCTAGATATGCCCCAGCCTGCCTTGTTGAAATCTTCACTACTTACTGATCTCATTGACATTTGCCAACTGCTTTCCTATGCGGAACAGATTTTATGCCTTTTTTTTCAATTCTGGTACCTCAGGGTCAGAATCCGCCATGCCCACAGACTTGTTATAGCCAGCCAGCTGTCCTCTCTGCCAGCTGGCCTGCCTATGGGCAGTCTCAATTTAAATCTTCATAATTTTCTCTACCTTTGAACTTGACCTTTACTAACCTGATTTGGACTGCTCTTTCACCCTGTAGGCAATAGTTTTCTGAGGTTGGGCTTGTTTCCATTTTAGCCACAATGGAATGCCTAGCATTTGATAAATATTTTTGAAAAAAATCATTTTCTTCTTTTGCTTTAGATCTGTTTATATAAAATGCATATTATTTTGTGCTTAAGCTCCTGCAAGTACAGATACATTTCATAACACTGCTCTTCACAGTCATGTGTCCAGATTCAGTAAGTATTTAAACCAATCTTTCCAAGGAGAAACTCTGCTAATGTCTGTTCTCTTAGTGTTTTAGGTTACTACACTTACTTCTGACTTAGCTCCTTAAAAACAAAACTTGCCTAAGTACTGATGGATTTTATAGCTTTCTTAATAAGATACCTTTACCATAGATCTCAGTACAGTTCAGTTCAGTTGCTCAGCTGTGTCTGACTCTTTGCAACCCCATGCACTGCAGCACACCAGGCTTCCCTATCCATCACCAACTCTTAGATTTTACTCAAACTAATGTCCATTGAGTCAGTGATGCCATCCAACAATCTCATCCTCTGTTGTCCACTTTTCCTCCTGCCTTCAGTATTTCCCAGCATCAGGGTCTGTTCCAGTGAGTCAGTTCTTCACATCAGGTGGCCAAAGGTTTGGAGTTTCTGCTTCAGCATCAGTCCTTCCAATGAATATTCAGGAGTGATTTGCTTTACGATGGACTGGTTGGATCTCCTTGCAGTCCAAGGGACTCTCTAGAGTCTTTTCCAACATCACAGTTCAAAATCGTTAATTCTTCCATGCTCAGCTTTGTTTATAGTCCAACTCTCACATCCATACATGACTACTGGAAAAACCATAACCTTGATTAGATGGACCTTTGTTGGCAAAGCAATGTCTCTGCTTTTTAATATGCTCTAGGTTGGTCATAAATTTTCTTCCAAGGAGTAAGCGTCTTTTAATTTCATGGCTGCAGTCACCATCTGCAGTGATTTTGGAGCCCCCCAAAATAAAGTCAGCCACTGTTTCCCCATCTATTTGCCATGAAGTGATGGGACCAGATTCCATGATCTTAGTTTTCTGAATGTTGAGTTTTAAGCCAACTTTTTCACTCTTCAGAAGCTCTTTAGTTCTTCTTCACTTTCTGCCATAAGGGTGGCATCATCTGCATATCTGAGGTTATTGGTATTTCTCATGGAAATCTTGATTCTATCTTGTGCTTCACCCAGCCCAGCATTTCTCATGATCTACTCTGCATATAAGTTAAAAAAGCAGGGTGACAATATACAACATTGATGTACTCCTTTTCCTGTTTGGAGCCAGTCTGTTTGTTCCATGTCCAGTTCTAACTGTAGCTTCCTGACCTGCATACAGATTTCTCAAGAAGCAGGTCAGGTGGTCTGGTATTTCCATCTCTTGAAGAATTTTCCAGTTTGTTGTGATCCACACAGTCAAAGGCTTTGGCATAGTCGATAAATATGATGAAATAGATGATGAAACAGAAATAGATGTTTTTCTGGAACTCTTACTTTTTCGATGATCCAGTGGATGTTAGCAATTTGATCTCTGGTTCCTCTGCCTTTTCTAAAACCAGCTTGAACATCTGGAAGTTCATGGTTCACGTATTGCTGAAGCCTGGCTTGGAGAATTTTGAGCATTACTTTACTAGCGTGTGAGATGAGTGCAATTGTGTGGTAGTTTGAACGTTCTTCGGCATTGCCTTTCTTTGGGAATGGAATGAAAATTACCTTTCCCAGTCCTGTGGCCACTGCTGAGTTTTCCAATTTTGCTGGCATATTGAGTGCAGCACTTTCATAGCATCCTCTTTTAGGATCTGAAATAGGCCTCACTCACTGTATAATTTTGAGTGAGATTCATTATGCATTCTTAATAGCACAGGACTGCTTCTACAAGAGAAATGCTGGGGATCAAGAATTTAAGAAATGAGGGACTGAATAATATGGTCGAATAGGAGAATGTGGAACTCACCCTTCCCCATGAGCACAACAAAAATACATCCACATGTGGAAAGATTTTCATTGAATCTGGCAGAAAAACCCCTGTAAATCCACGGCTGTAAGAAAGATCCATATGTAATCAGAAAGGAAGGGGAAAAATGATCAAGTCAGGACTCAGAGAAAAGGGAGAATATACGTGGACAGAGATCAACCCTGAGAGTGAACAGTGAGGGTCATGGATTGGGTGTCCTAGTCCTGGGGTCATACACAGGGGAGATGTGTCCCCTTGGCTGGATGGAGAACCACTGAGACTAACAGGAGATGTGTGTAAAGTCTGAACTCTGTCATAAGGATTTCACGCAATCTGGCTTACCCCTGAAACTGGTCAGGAAAGGCGTACTGAAACTGCATGACCAATGGACTTATTTCCTATGACCTTCTTAGTGTGCATCCCAGCCCAATCCTAGTGAACACTATAGCCCTGCTTATTCCACACATGCAGAGGCAACAAGGTCCCAGTGCTGAGAAACACTAAAATAAAAAGAAAAGAAAAGAAAAGGTAAGAAAGAGCTTCCTATCTGCTTTGCAGAAACATCCAAGTCAACAGGAAAGCTTACTGGGAATTGGCGCCTTTTTAAGAAATGACATTGTTTGAACAAACTATAAAGCACAGCCTGGAAAATGATACGGTAGTCACAGAGGATGCTAGTCAAAAGATACCTCCTGGATTATCAACTTCTGTCAAACTCAAATTTTTTTTCAGTGTATTATTTTCCGATAGTCTTTCAAGTTTTTGTTTGTTGAATAAACATCAAATAAATAGCTATTTAATATGTGTGCAGAACCTTTTTGCACTAATGGCATATTACTTTAAAAAAACTATATAGTTATGTGAAGAATTTTAGTTTGAAAGAGCAAAATTAGATTGTTCAGTGAATCACAAATTCATTTAGTCACAGCTACTTCTAAGAGCAAACAATTTTCTCTAGAAATAATGCATTTCAATTACAGCCAACTTTACACAAGCCTCCAAGGCCCTATATACTCTTAATGAGGGGGCAGTCTTCACATCTCAAGTGCAGTCAAAGCCTTGACTCAAACATTGGAAAACATTTTCTTGTCTATGGCCATACTTCCCTGAATGTGCCCAGTCTCGTCTGAAAATATTTTCTTTGGCTTGATGACTTATGACTCGTATTAGCTTCACCATTCCTAACTTCCCATCCATTGAAATGACTTTCTTAATTGTGCCAATCAAGTCAACACACTTTACTACTTGTAGTCTTAGAATACTAGACTTAGAACACTAAAATTTTATATTTATTTGACATTTCTATTAGTTGTTAAATATAATCAATCAAGTTATATCTTATAAAATCTCATCTACTTGAACTTTTGGTAACATTTAATTTTATCGCTTATAATTTCTGATCTTTGGTACATTTTGTGGTCCTTCATTTTCTAGTTTCTACTTTGACCAATCTGAGTGCTCGTTCCTTAGCTCTGTGTTCTAAGCATATTTTTCTGTCTGTAGACATTCTCATCAGCTTTCATGAGTTCAACATGTCATGTTAATGTGCAAGGTGCTAGGTGTACAAAGGGAGACTAAACATAGTCCTGCCTTCTAGAAGCTGTTAACATCTTTCCTAAATTTCATACATGTATTTCCAACATAATTTTAGAAATATTTACTTTCATACTCTGTGAAAACCTCAAGCTTAATATAAAACTTGAATTTTTTCAACCTTAAAACATATTCTTCTTCTTTGGTAAATGGCACAGTACCCACCATAATAACTATATACTTTCTCTCTTGCCTCTTCCTAAAATCTCAGATAGAATCAGACAGAAAATTCAGTTTATTTCAAAAATACATCTCCTTATTCAAGAATACAATAATGTTTTTAGAGACTCATTAATATTAGTTCCCAATCCCAGTTTCTGACGTGACTTTTGCAGCCTTTAATGTGACTAAGTCCTCATGTCTCAATTCCCTTACTGATACAATGAAAATGTCCTCTAAATAATAGATGCTGTAAGAATTACTTAAACATGGGAAGACATAGTACATACTATACACTGAATGTGTCTTTATTTTCACTTTCCCCAGCTGTTTCTCCTTTTCTCGTGTCACTGACATGGATTTTATTCTTATTCAGGGCCATCTGGGTATTCTGGCACAGATTTATATGCCCATATTCCCTGTCAATATTTATCTAAACACCACAGTGTTATTTAATTAATTACTCCTCTGAAATCTTCCAAAATTATCAATTTCCCACAAGGAAAATGTTAATTTCTATGGCATGCCATATAAGAATCTTTATCACATCTTATATACTTCTGTATATAACCAATAAAGTACAGCGTTAGGCCTACAGCAGATATTTGCCAAACATCTTCTGGTTTTGCTTACTTCTCTTTGTAGAAACTTATGCTTAAAGGCCATGCTTAATCCTTTGTAGATATTTCTGAATTTTCAAAGGGAGCTGTTATAGGCAAGCTAATGCTGCTTTAAAAATTCCTGGAGATTGTCATACAGAGTGACATAAGACAGAGGAAGACAAATATCATATGATATTGCTTGTAGGTGGCATCTTAAAGAAGGAGGGGGTACAAATGAACTTATTCACAAAACAGATTAAAGTCACAAAAGCAAAAAACAAATTTACGGTCACTAGGGGATAAGGGCTGGGGATAGCAGAAAACAAACTTATGGTCACCAGGGGATAAAGGGTGGGGATAGGGATAAACTGGGGGCTTGGGATTGACACACACATACTACTGTATATAACATAAATAACAATAAGGACCTACTGTACAGCACAGGTAACTCTACTCAATACTCTGTAATAATATGGGAAAAGAATCTAAAACAAAAGTGTATGTTTATGTTTAACTAATTCACTTTGCTCTACACCTGAAACACATTGTCAATCAACTATGCATACTCAGTTGCTTCAGTCGTGTCCAATTCTGTGACCCCATGAACACAGCCCACCAGTCCATGAGATTTCCCAGACATGAATACTGGAGTGGGTTGCCATTTAATAAAAATAAATTTTTAAGAAGTATATGGATAAGAGAGGAGGGACTGAGCTGAGGAACAGCTACCATTCGATTTGTGGAATCTAATATCCCCTTACCAAGTCTGTTTTGTCTTCTCCTTTGTAGGAATCTTTCTGTACAGTTTTTATTGTTTGAGAGAAGAGAAAGACCTGGAGAAAAGCCATCGAATCGACATGCTTTCAGCTGGAACTAACACTTTTACCATCCTTCTCTCTCTTCTAATACTCTTCCCTGGGTTGAAGGTTAAGTCTGGTTAGTGATAATAACTAGTAATAGTAAGACTCGGATGTAAGCAGACTTCCCCATTGAGCTTCACCTCATGTGTAGTTCTATAGTGGGTATGACTTCAATCCAGGAGAAGGCAATGGCACCCCACTCCAGTACTCTTGCCTGGAAAATCCCGTGGATGGAGGAGCCTGGAAGGTGGCAGTCCATGGGGTTGCTGAGAGTCAGACACGACTGAGCGACTTCACTTTCATTTTTAACTTTCATACATTGGAGAAGGAAAGGGCAACCCACTCCAGTGTTCTTGCCTGGAGAATCCCAGGGATGGGGGAGCCTGGTGGGCTGCCTTCGATGGGGTCACACAGAGTCGGACACGACTGAAGTGACTTAGCAGCAGCAGCGTGACTTCAAACACCACAGGGAAATATGGGTTCCTGCTGTTATTCACAGGTAACTAAAGATCCCAATACCATGATCACTGGATATAACTGTCAACAGGCATATTAACTTCAGTCTGTTTTCAAATAATAGGACTATCTTTATGAACTTATAAAAATCTTATAATACTTTATTCTTCTCATGAACTTTCGGAGAAGGCAGTGGCAACCCACTCCAGTACTCTTGCCTGGAAAATCCCATGAGCGGAGAAATCTGGTAGGCTGCAGTCCATGGGGTCGCTAAGAGTCAGACACAGCTGAGCGACTTCATTTTCACTTTTCACTTTCATGCATTGGAGAAGGAAATGGCAACCCACTCCAGTATTCTTGCCTGGAAAATCCCAGGGACGAGGGAGCCTGGTGGGCTGCCGTCTGTGGGGTCGCACAGAGTTGGACACAACTAAAGCAACTTAGCAGCAGCAGCAGCAGCATGAACTTTGATCTCTTATTTATCAATTTTTCTACATATGTAATAATTCCATGACTTATTATTTTATTGAATCACTAGTGATTACATATATATATATTTATATTTACACACACTTATATAGTTTGTTCATAAGTTAACTTGTAAAGGTAGTTCATAAATATGCAGATATTGACTTCTATTTTTTTTTCAGCAGCCAAATTTCTGTATGTAATCATTTCTTTCAGTTTGAAAAACTTTCAGTATCCCTTATAATACAGGTCTGCTGAAGATGAAGTCTCAGAAAATAGTTTTTGCTTTCATATATACATAGTGTTTTCAGTCATACAGAATTGTAAGTAGACGGGTTTATCTTTTCCCCCATTTTTATATTTTAAAGATGTCTTTTGTTTTCTGGCCCTCATTATTTCTGAGGAGAAGCAGCTGTNTATAATACAGGTCTGCTGAAGATGAAGTCTCAGAAAATAGTTTTTGCTTTCATATATACATAGTGTTTTCAGTCATACAGAATTGTAAGTAGACGGGTTTATCTTTTCCCCCATTTTTATATTTTAAAGATGTCTTTTGTTTTCTGGCCCTCATTATTTCTGAGGAGAAGCAGCTGTTATTTTTTATTGTTTCTATTGTTTTATTGTTTTGTTTTATTGCTTCTATTTAATCATCTTGTGTTAGACCCTGGATATTTTTAAAATTTCTGCTGTATCTTTGGTTTTCAGCAGTTAGAATGATCAACTTAATCTGGTGGACCTAATGTGGTTTTATTTGCATTTTCCTTCTTGAGGTAGTTTCATCTTTTTGAACCTCGGTAATTTTTTCACATACTTAGGAAAAGTTTTGCCCATTACCTTTTCAGATAATCTTCTGCCCTATCTTCTCTCTCCTCTTCATCATGTACTCCAATAATCATATCAGCTCAGTTCAGTTGCTCAGTCATGTCTGACTCTTTGTGACCCCATGAATCGCAGCATGCCAGGCCTCCCTGTCCATCACCAACTCCCAGAGTTCACTCAGACTCACGCCCATCGAGTCAGTGATGCCATCCAGCCATCTCATCTTCTGTCATCCCCTTCTCCTCCTGCCCCNTCTCTCAGAATTTTCCACAGTTTATTGTGATCCACACAGTCGAAGGCTTTGGCATAATCAATAAAGCAGGAATTTGTTCCACATATTCCCAGACAGCCTGTCATAATTTTTTTCACTTTCATTCTCTTGTAAACATCTATTTATTTAGTTTGGGCTGTGCTGGGTCTTCCTTGCTTTGTGCAGGTTTTCTCTAGTTGCAGCGAGCAGGGAGCTCCTCTTTGTCGTGTTTGTCATTTATCTTATGTTTCAATTTGAACTATCTTCAGTTTTAATGATCTTTTCTCTGCTGACTCCAAAAGAGGATCAAGTGACTACTTTAAGATCTGAAGTGAATTCCTTTTTAAAAAATAGTATACTTATATAGTTATTTTAAGCATTTCCATTTTGGCTATTTAAAAATAATTCATTTCCAGGTCTCTGCTAAATTTTATCACATTTAACACACATATGCCTATTATACACTGTGAAAGTTAATTTTGTGTGTCAATATGATTAGCCAAACGGATGCCCAACTAGACAGTAAGACATTATTTTTAGCTGTGTCTATGAGAGTATCTAGAAAAAGTAGCATTTGATTAAGTAGACTAATTAAAAGAAGACCTGTCTTCATCAGTGTGAGTGGGCATGACTTAATCCATCAAGGGCCTGAATAGAATGAAAAGGCAAAGGAAGGGTGAATTCTCTCTCCCCCTTGATATGAAGCGTCTATTTGCTGGTGCCTTTGGGTGTATGAGCTGCTTGTGCTCTGGCCTTTCTGATTCTGGAACTTAAGTAATAGACCCCTGGTTCTCAGGCCTTGTTCTCAGACTGCAGGTTACACCATCAGCTTCTCTGATTTTCAGGCCTTCAAACTCAGACTAAACTATACAACCCATTTTCCTCATATTTTAGCTTGTAGATGGCAGATTTAGGGACTTCTGATTTTCCATACATATGTCAGTGTGTGTGTGTGTATGTATGTGTGTGTATTATCTTGGTTCTGCTTCTCTGGGGAACTCTAGCTAATGCATACACCTTTCATGCATGCTTCCGTATAATATTATAGTTATTCTAAATTCCCTTCTGAAAATTAAAATATCAGGCCATCTGTGTATTTGTTTCTAGAGTATATTTACTTTTCTCATCTTGGGTCTCATTTTCCTGCATCTTCGTGGAAATTTTTTTAAAAAATTGTAGTATGCTAGGCATTGTGTAAAATAACATTGGAGACCAGAATAAATGATAAGGAAAAATATGTTTTTTACTCATAGCTTCAAATGTTTTGAAAGGTGATTAGTAAGTCTCTAGAGATCTCACAATTTATACTATAGTGTCCAGTCTTCAGGCATATTAGGGAATCCTCTTCGTTTTTAACACCTACACTAGCTTTCTGTACCTCAGTTATTCTTTGTCTTGCTGATCTCAGTATTTGGAGGGATGGTTTGCACACTTGGAAAGGTCCCATGTGCCTCCTATGCTAATCTTTCAGCTCTCCTAACCTGACCCTGTCTTTAGCATATTACCTATGCACTCATTGAAAATCAGTGGGAAAAGTTGGAGGTAGCTGCCGACATTTTTCTAAAGCTGAGGTTCCATAGGATTCCTCCTTCTCCCACCATTTTCCAGTGAAAATAGCCATGTAACTGTTCTCTCTTAGAATAGACTTTTCTCTCTTAAATTTGCCTCAATTTCTTTAATTAAATTCATCATCAGCCTTCTGTTGCCTTTTAAAGTAATTGTGACTTGGTTTTATCTGGTTTATATTCACGTTTTTTGTTTGCTTTTGTAGGGAGCAACAATTTCCTACAACTTTTCATAACTTAACCAGAAGTAGCAGTCTCTTTTTGTTCTTTTTGTATCTCAATTTTTACAAGGATAGATAGCAACCAATACATGACTTATTTAATTGAAAATTCTATTTTCACATCAGAGGTGATAGGATTTCTTATGGTAAACAAATGATCAATTATGAATTTTCTAAGGACCATATCTGCAGTATCACACTGAAATGCTCAGGGGTTATTCTTAGAGCCCACNTTTTGTTCTTTTTGTATCTCAATTTTTACAAGGATAGATAGCAACCAATACATGACTTATTTAATTGAAAATTCTATTTTCACATCAGAGGTGATAGGATTTCTTATGGTAAACAAATGATCAATTATGAATTTTCTAAGGACCATATCTGCAGTATCACACTGAAATGCTCAGGGGTTATTCTTAGAGCCCACTGAACAGTCAGGCTCACAAGATACCTGCCATAGGCTATGTTTAACAGTAAGCTTACTTACTTCCTTACAGTAAGCTTACTTACTTATCTTCTGAATGTAGGCCAGAAAACACAATTTTCCAACAGGGTAGCGATGCCTATCCAACTTGTATAGGTGTCCTTGAAACAGTCTGGTAGCATCCAGGAACTATNTATCACACTGAAATGCTCAGGGGTTATTCTTAGAGCCCACTGAACAGTCAGGCTCACAAGATACCTGCCACAGGCTATGTTTAACAGTAAGCTTACTTACTTACTTACAGTAAGCTTATTTACTTATCTTCTGAATGTAGGCCAGAAAACACAATTTTCCAACAGGGTGGCGATGCCTATCCAACTTGTATAGGTGTCCTTGAAACAGTCTGTGTAGCATCCAGGAACTCTCGTCTCTGGTTCTTCAGATGATAGACCAGAGTGAGGGAATGAAAGGTAACATGTTGGTGAGGTACAGAAGCCATCCCAGGGTAATACTTATTCCTTAGAGGAACTAGTGTTGCTTGCGACAATTCAGTGGGTATGGTTTTCAGGTTCAGCAAAGGACAGACAAGTTACAAGGGTCACTGCAATCAAGAATGCTCAAAACCATGGCTTTATACTAAGTATTTACAAAATATTCTCATTCCAGATGCAGTTTACCTAATCGTTCAATTTTACCATAAGCAATGTCCTACTCGTATGAAGTTTCCAGGAAAAAAAAAGAAAATTGACTGAAGGTAAATTCTCATTCTGGAATTTGTAAGAATGTGAGAGGATCTGTTATAGCCAATTCATGATATTTAATATCAATATTTAGTACTATTCAATAAAACAGCATCCATAGATGTCAACCCACGACTGAAGAGACTTAACACACACACATATATATATACTTTATGCAAGATATTTTAGAAGACTGCACATATTTTTGTAGTTTTTAGTACAATTGACTAAACCTGTATTATCCCTAAAAATGCTTTCGATTATTCTTACCCACATGTATATAGTATACATATATGTAATAAATTAAGTCATATCCTGTATGATGAATCTAAGAACACAAATTGGAATTGATTTTATTGTTACATACTCAAATATAGAAGTTATAATACCATACTTTTAAAACTTATTAATGAGTTTAGAAATTGCAATTAAAATGTAAACTTTGGGATAGAGGCATTCATATATCTATTTCAATATTTTGACTTCACGAAGAGAAAAACTAACTACCCTGGGCTCATATAATAAAGAACAATTGATTTTCATGTAACCAGATTCAAGGCAAAGTACAGTCCAGAACTGGTTAATTTAGCAGCATAATCATACCATCATGGTGCCAAATTATTACCATCTTCCCACGCTTTGTGGTTGAATTTGTCCTTAGGCTGCCTGCTATTATCACCGCGAGATCACAGATATGACAATGCCCTTCAGGGAAAGAGGGATTCTCTCTTTGAACTCTGTAAGATCTGAGAAACAGTTTCAAGCATCTCTCAGTAAATGTTTTTATTTATCTCATTAGCCAGGATTGCATCGCAAGCCCAAATTGAATCAATGCCTGGCAACAGAACTGAGCCACAGAAGTGGGCTACTTAGACTACCCATGATTTACCCTTAAAACTTGGAATTGGCTTTTTGTAAAAGAGGGGGCAGAAAGAGGATCTCAAACTCATTAGAAACTGCAATTATAAATGAATATAATAATGGCTGTTGTTAAACATAATATCTGCTACTCAGTATTTTGTTCATGAAAATAGCTTATTAGTCCTCCAATCCCAGTTAAAATTTTAAAATATTACACATGATTATAAGTATGCCACTTTAATAAATTCATAGGACTAGAAGAAGATAGCTTTTTTCCA
Source organism: Neotragus moschatus (assembly GCA_006410615.1). Lineage (NCBI taxonomy): Eukaryota > Metazoa > Chordata > Mammalia > Artiodactyla > Bovidae > Neotragus > Neotragus moschatus. The sequence continues at coordinate 976,810 of SJYA01002930.1, forward strand.
AGAGTGGCTAGAAATTCCATAAAATAGTTGGGCAAAGTCTATAAAATAATGTGATTTTTAAACTATTGCTGATGAATACTATCCCAGCCACTGGTTATAGTAGAACTTGTGAATTTTCATTCTGAAAAGAGTGACTTTTCATTTAGTGTACTAAATTAATTCTGGAGCTTACATACTGAGAAATATTGTAAAAGTTGCATGGTTTGTGGGCTTATAGAAATTGTCCAGTATAAACTGCTTAGGGGAAAATTGTCTAAAGTGACTTCTATATTTTCCTTATATTCAGGAACACAGTTTATTATTTAGAGAAGGTTTTTTTAGTTTTTTGTGCTAAATAGCATTTGGGAATAAAATATTTAAAAATAAAGCAAATACTGAGGAAATGGTAATATGGCAAAAGGTGACATGATATAAGCTTGAGAGTATTCTCATAAGATGTCACAGAATTTTTTCTATATTTGATCTATGTTTATAAAAATTGTTCAGTATTTTTCATATTATAAGTTTACTCATAGCTAAACAATATGTGGTATATGGTATGACTTAATAAGAATTACTCAATATTTGTACTTGAGTATTTTTTTCATCTATAAAATGTAAATGAAAACCACAAGATATCACCTCACATCAGTCAGCATGGCAATCTCAAAAAGTCTACAAATGTCAAATGCTGGCAAGGATATCAGGAAAAGGGAACACTTAGACAGTGTTTGTGGGAATATAAATGCACAGCCACTATAAAAAAACAATGCCGAGTTTCTTCAGAAACTAAAAGTAGAACCCAGCTATTCTACTCCTAAGTATATACCTGGAAAAAAACAAAAACGCCAGTTTGAAAAGTTACAGGGACTCCCATACAGCACTATCCCATACAGTACTACTTACAATAGCCAAACAGAAGCAACCCACTGTCCATCAACAGATGAATGGGAGGTGGTATGGTATACATATACCATATGAATGGATAAAGAATAAGCATATATATACACATTTATCCATTCAGAGATGTGAATATTAACACAGAATATTAACAGCCATAAAAAAGAATGAAATTCTGCCATTTGCAGCAACATGGATAGGCCTAGACGACATTATACTTAGTGAAATAAAGTCAGAGAAAGACAAATACTGAATGATATCACTTAACATGGAATATTAAAAAAAAAATAATCAGATGAGTATATATGCTAAACAGAAACAGAATCACAGATAATTAGTGGTTGCCCATGAGGAGAGGAAAGAGGAAGAGGCACGTTAGGGATATGGGATTAAGAGACACAATCTGCTATGTATATAAAATAGATAAGCAACAAAGCTACATTGTATAACACAGGTGATTATAGCCATTATCTTGTATAACAATGAATTATAATCTCTAATACTGCATCACTATTCTGTATACCTAAGGCTAATAAGGTGAATTAACTATTCTTCAATTTTAAAAAATACCCATTTACTAGAGTATCAGCTATCACTGTATCATCTCCATCTCATCCAGTGGCATAAAAACATACTTTACATATTTTAGCGGGAAAGATAAATTTGTTTTGGGGGAGTTGGCTGCTATTTAAAATAGAAGTTTTGTGACTATATTTAAATATAAGTCAAGTTCATCTACCACTTTTGAGATATACTGAACAAAGAGGGGCAGGTTCTGTTTCCAGTAATGCAGGGCATATTACAGGGTTTTTTGTGGGTTTTTTTTTAGTGTGAATATTTTCTTACAATAATTTTTCTTTCCAAAATATTTTCTAGTTTAGACTGATAGACTGATCCCAAAAGCTTTGTATGTGTGTGTTTATCATGGTAGGTTTGTTTTGGTGTGTAGAGTGTATGTAGTTTGGGAGGTGTGAGTGTATGTCTCTATATGTTTAATGTCAGCCACATTACAAAGGAATTTTTAAGAGACATATTAGGAAGAGACTTTTCTAGGACAAAGTGCTAACTTGATTTTTATTTACTTTAGGCTCAAGAAAAGATATATATAAAAGAGACTTCACTGGTTTAGTCCTGCACTACTTGAACTACTATTACCTATGTCTGAATAAGTCACACATCAGAAATATATTAGTATCTAATGTCACTGTGTCTTGGGTCTGGAGGTCTATCCATTGCATCTCAGTTAGAAAAAGAGATCTCTAAGGAAGCCCCATCTCAAGCATACCGGGAGCAAAAATGGAATCAAGGAAGGAACTTAGTGACAAAAAGAACTTTTTAACAAAATTAAGAATGAGATTAATCAGCAGAAGGGGAGAGGAGGAGGCTATGTGACATTTGAGGACGGATAAAATATGCAAGATTTTGCAAAATTTTGGTATGTGGAAGAGAATTGTGATAAGGCAAAAATATACAAACAGATATATCCATGGACATCTATATCATGCTTATAATTTTAAAGCACTTTCTAAGATATAAAACAGAGAAGGCAATGGCAGCCCACTCCAGTACTCTTGCCTGGAAAATCCCATGGACAGAGGAGCCTGGTAGGCTGCAGTCCCTGGGGCCGCTGAGGGTCAGACACAACTGAGTGACTTCACTTTCACTTTTTACTTTTATGTATTGGAGAAGGAAATGGCAACCCATTCCAGTATTCTTGCCTGAAGAATTCCAGGGATGGGAGAGCCTGGTGGGCTGCCATCTATTAGGTAGAACAGAGTCAGACATGACTGAAGTGACTTAGCACCAGCAGCAGCAATATCAAAAAGGTCTTTGATTTTTTATTGAATTAAATGTAGTATTAAATGTGAATTTCCTAATTTTTCTCTTAAAAAAAATGACTTCATAATGAAATAATTTCTGTAAAAATTACTTTGGAAGGAAAGTTATGACCTACCTCGATAGCATATTCAAAAGCAGAGATAATATTTTGCCAACAAAGGTCTGTCTAGTCCAGGCTATGGTTTTTCCAGTGGTCATGTATGGATGTGAGAGTTGGACTGTGAAGAAGGCTGAGCGCTGAAGAATTGATGCTTTTGAACTGTGGTGCTGGCGAAGACTCTTGCGAGTCCCTTGGACTGCAAGGAGATCCAACCAGTCCATTCTGAAGGAGATCGGCCCTGGGATTTCTTTGGAAGGAATGATGCTAAAGCTGAAACTCCAGTACTCTGGCCACCTCATGCAAAGAGTTGACTCATTGGAAAAGACTCTGATGCTGGGAAGGATTGGTGGCAGGAGGAGAAGGGGACGACAGAGGATGAGATGGCTGGATGGCATCACAGACTCGATGGACGTGAGTCTGAGTGAACCCCGGGAGTTGGTGATGGACAGGGAGGCCTGGTGTGCTGCCATTCATGGGGTCGCAGAGTCGGATACGACTGAGCAACTGAACTGACTGAACATAAGTCATAAGTTACATCATTATTATACAAAGTAGTGCTTGCAGTGGTGGTTGACGCAGTTAAGTGTATTTCCACAAATTAGAGTTCTTGGTGAAGGAATCTGAAGCAAAAGTTGTAAAGTAGCAGATTTACCTGAATAAGTAGAAGTATTTAGAACATAATCCAGGAATTACTGTTTTTTTGTCCATCCAACTTAACATTTCATCCAGTGGACTTCACTAAAGGAAGGCATTTAGAGTTAGGGCCCCACAGGAATTGATTTGAAACAATATATCCTGCTTTAGGTTCCGTGTAATGTGTGTGCTTGGATGTAGAGTCCCGAATATTGCAGAATGCATATGAAGCAGTCAGTGCATCTGTGAACTCTGCCTGCCTGTGGGTCCAAACCTGTGAGAACAGTGCAAAGAGCAAGTATGTGTTCACAACCACTGTTTGTTCACTGTGGCAAAGGTGGATGTGAGTGTCATCGTTCCAATGTGTACAAAAGCGCCTGCTTGCTTAAGAAATCTGAAGAATCCAAACCTGGTATATTTTAATTAAAGACCAGGAGCAAGAAGGTTTCAGTTCAGTTCAGTCGCTCAGTCATGTCCAACTCTTTGCGACTCCATGAATCGCAGCACACCAGGCTTCCCTGTCCATCACCAACTCCTGGAGTTCACTCAGATTCATGTCCATCGAGTCAGTGATGCCATCCAGCCATCTCATCCTCTGTCGTCCCCTTCTCCTCCTGCCCCCAGTACCTCCCAGCATCAGAGTCTTTTCCAATGAGTCAACTTTTTGCATGAGGTGGCCAAAGTACTGGAGTTTCAGCTTCAGCATCATTCCTTCCAAAGAAATCCCAGGGCCGATCTCCTTCAGAATGGACTGGTTGGATCTCCTTGCAGTCCAAGGGACTTTCAAGAGTCTTCTCCAACACCACAGTTCAAAAGCATCAATTCTTCGGTGCTCAGCCTTCTTCACAGTCCAACTCTCACATCCATACATGACTACTGGAAAAACCATAGACAGACCTGTTGGCAAAGTAATGTCTCTGCTTTTGAATATGCTATCTAGGTTGGTCATAACTTTTCTTCCAAGGAAGCAAGAAACTAATGATGAAACAAATTTTAGGAAGTTTTGGATTGGCAGAAATACCTAGAATTACATCTGACTCCTAATGAACAGAAATAATCTACACACCATTTTATTCAGCGTTATCTCCTTTGTTGTGAATAGATTTTCATCTTTACTGAGACAGTTTAGGATATTGTCAGCATTCTACCTCTGTTTATTTTCATATGCACTGCCCAGCATTATTCACTTGGTACACTCAGGCAAGTTAAAGTAATTATTTGGAAGTATACTTCATTTTGTATCCCCGTTTTACAACAATGTAGTAATGCCTTCCCAGCCAGAAGGCAAGGGTCCAGGAAAATCAATTTATTGAGTTCCCCCTACAGGGATAAAATTTTTTGTTTGCTATATGACAGGTCAATTTATTGCTGTCCTGTATCACTGATAAATTGTGACTACCAATTAGCATGACAGTTGGCCTCCTCAAAGTTTCTTGGTGAAGGTAGTAATAAAATGACAATCTTTGTGTAGTTGCTACTCACACATGTACTTTAGAATTCTCACAGCCATGGATTCCTGGTAAGCAGTATAGGAAGACTGGGTTCAGTTCTCCGAATCACACCTCCTCCTGTTAGTCTGTTTTCTTGAACTTAAATGACTCAACTTCTACTTTTTCTTATTTTAATAATTTACAAAGATATGCCTTAAAACAGAGTCTAGTTGGAAGCTTCCTATCATTTCTCTAGAAAGTTTAAATTTAGGCTGAACAGAGAAAGGACAGAAACCAGGTCATTATAAGGAAACACTTGTCATCTAGCTCACTTGAATAAATAGCTACAATGTTATGCTTAGGTGAACACTTCAGGACTAGGTATTCAGAAGGGGGAAAAACTGGTGGAATATGTTTCTCAGAGGCATGACTAAGATAAATTGGACAACTCTGTTTTTTTAAGGGCAATATTCAAGAACAAAAACTATATTTGAAGCTAATGAAAGGTTAGATCAAATGGGAATTATTGAAAAATAATTATTGATAGGAGGCAGCCAACTAGAAATGAATATCCTAGGAACCAAAGAAGCTGTGAAGTATGAGTGAAAAACAATTCAATTTGAAAGGAGAAATCATTGTAGGCTTATACCTTTGCTAGCTTCTACCACAGAGAGCTTATTCCAGTTTTTCCATTTAAATTAAATGATTATTATAAATATTGCTTGTTTTTTAAAAATATATGCTATCGCAAAAAATTTTTTCTCCAAAATTCAGTAATATTTTTGAGATTTTGGGAAAATAGCAATGTGTCGCTATGAAAGTGTTAACCCGTGGTTCTCCTTTATTTAGTTTCCCCATTCCCTCAAAACCTGATTTATACCTTGTTAATAGTGTTTTCTTCACAATGTTCATCACAATCTAGCTGACCCAGATTCTAGTTCCTGTCGTCAAATGTGAATGGGGGGTAGCTACGACAGTTGTCACCTCTTCATTCTCTCCTGGAAAAAGCGTTTTATTTCCTTCAAATCATCACCTACTTTTACAAGGTTACTTGAATCACCCAACATCCTGTTTATCCAAATTCCCATCCCTTATTTACTCTCTGCCACAGTTCTCTACAAGTCTATCTATTTGTACATATTTTAGCCATATCTTTTGAAGAAAATGAGATTAGAACATATTTCATCAGAAGTGCCACTTGTAATAAGCAATTTGAGTACCAAAATACTTCAAACCAGGATGCAGTAATCCTGCATTTGCTGCTAAGTGGCTTCAGTCGTGTCTGACTCTGTGTGACCCCATAGACGGCAGCCCACCAGGCTCCCCTGTCCCTGGGATTCTCCAGGCAAGAACACTGGAGTGGGTTGCCATTTCCTTCTCCAGTGCGTGAAAGTGAAAAGTGAAAGTGAAGTCGTTCATTCGTGTCCGACTCTTAGCAACCCCATGGACTGCAGCCCACCAGGCTCCTCAGTCCATGGGATTTTCCAGGCAAGAGTACTGGAATGGGTTGCCATTGTCTTCTTCGAATCCTGCATTTGAGGGGAATACAAAATATTCCTATAATATCTTAGACATATTGTTATTTTCTTGGCACCAGTTTAATGCTGAGTCCTTCTGCCAGGTGGGTGAGACATCTAGTCTGCTGCTCCAGATTTGTCACAGAGTTCCATGTAGAACCATATGTCAGGGAAGAATCTGATGACAGCAATCCCATCTTAGCCCATGTCTAGATGTCCGTTGTACAGTCAGTGAAACGCTTAGTCTATTGCCTCTGTTGATTTCAGACCAGCTTCTGACCTTGGTGCCCATAATCCAGCCTCTGAAGGCACATTGCAATCATCCCACTCCTCTGTTCCAAGTCTCATCACCCCGAACATCTACCAAGAATTTGTGGACACACTTCTCTCTCATTACACTCTCTCTACCTCTCAATTTTCAACATCTTTGTTGTCTTTATAAGATTTATCCTTCACCTACTCTGTTGCCCTTAAGAGTAGGGCAGTAAGAATATACTCCCGGAATAACTCCTTCAATAAAAGCCAGAAATAAAGGCTCTAAGCAACCACTGTTTTCTGCTTTGCAAAATAACCTAAAGAAATGCAAGGGACCTGGGTATGTGCTTGGAAGTAAGGAGGAGAAGGAAATATGGAACACACACTCTTACCTCACTAAAGTTCCCTAACGTATAAACAAATATCTCAAAGGCTTTAAAAGTTTCTTGAAAGTCTATTTTCAGGCTGATGCCTTCTAACAACTAAGATATCCAGCTATGATAAGATAAATGAGGTCTATACATTATATAATTTATTTAAAGTCAAATGGAGAAAACATGAGCAAATTGGTCTTCATGAAATTTATAATACGGTAGAGAAAATAATTGTCAAAAATACAGAGACATGGCAGGTTCAATTTCTCACCACTGCAATAAAGTGAATATTGAAAAAAAGCCAATCACACAAAGGTTTTGGTTTCCCAGGGCATGTAGTCTATTAAATGTGTGATAGCATTATGTCAAATGTATATATCTTAATTAGAAACACTTTATTGCTAAGAAATACTAACCATCATCTGAGCCTTCAGCAAGTTTTAGTAATAACATAAAGATCACAGATCACCATACTAAATACAGTGTTAATGAAAAAGTTTTGAAATATTGTGAGAATTATCGAAGTGTGACACAGAAACACAAAGTGAGCAACTGCTGTTGAAAAAACGGTACTGACAGACTTGCTCAACGCTGGTTACCAGAGGCCTTCAATTTATAAAAAAATAAATAAATAACAATGCCTGTGAAGTACAACAAAGCAAGGCGCAATAAAATGAGGTTTGCTTGCATAGGAATCCCCCTGGTAATTCAAGAACAGTGCGGGAGGCCTGGTTTAAGTGTTAGGTCACAGATTTTATCTTCGTCTGTACATTAGTTTTGTACTTCTGACTTAGCAAATTACTATAAGCTTAATGGCTTAATACAGCACAGATTTACTGTCTTAAAGTTGTAAAGGTTAGAAGTTTAACACAAGTCGCAGTAGGTTAAAGCCAAGGTGTTGGCAGGGCTGTGTTCCTTTCTTGAGGTAATTAGCAGAGAATTCCTTTCTTTGCCTTTTCCAACTTGTAAAGTGAAAGTGAAGTCGCTCAGTCCTGTCCGACTCTTTGCAACCTGTGGACTGTAGCCCACCAAGCTCCTCCATCCATGGGATTCTCCAGGCAAGAATACTGGAGTGGTTTGCCATTTCCTTCTCCAGGGGATCTTCCCGACCCAGGGATCGAACCCAGGTCTCCCACATTGCAGGCAGATGCTTCAACCTCTGCACCACCAGGGAAATCCTTTCCAACTTGTAAAGGTTCCTAAAATCCCATAGCTGGTGATTGCCTTCCTCCATCTCTGACCATTTTTCCATAATCACACCTCCTTTCAACCACAGTCAGAAAGGTTCTTGGCTTTTAAGGTTTCATGTGACTAGAAATTGAACAATCATGTGATTATCCAATTGAATAATCCAGGATACTCTCCCCCTCTCCATGTCTTTAACATAATCACATTTGCCAAGTCCCTTTACAACAAAGAAAGTTTGAGGACAAAGTCACAGCTCCTGGGAATTAGGATGGGAACCTCTTTTGGTGGGGACATTTTTCTGCCTACAATAGACTAATTGAGTTTAAGGTATCTTTGAGGCAGAATTGTTCATGTGTATTTTTTCACTATATTTAAAAATCTCTGCTTTCTGGTTGGAAATGAATCATATTGAGTTTCTTCCTGTTTTCAGAGCTGCTTGTAGTTGTCATTTAATTGTTAGGCTTTGGTCATGGGGAGATTAGCCAGGAAGGACAGAAGAACAGAAAATTCACTTCTGGACCCCACTAAATATTTTTATTAGAGTATAAGAGCATGAATATTGACATAACAAGTTTCAAGTGGATAGTACAAAGATCTTTTCCTTAATCCTGTTTTTAAAAAATGTAATCCAAGCCAATGTGCTTCAAATAGAAATATTAAGACCTTAAATAATTGATTTTTCTGTTGACCATATTGCATCAAAGAAGGATCTTAGAAAGTAACTAACTATGGAGTACTTAATGCTACATTTAAATCCTAAGCAATTCAGGAAATAATTAGCAATAATAGCCCTAACTCCATGAGTAAATATTCTAACTGGCATGAATGGTAATGCATCTTAAATATGGAGATAAGACACAAGAAAATGGGGTAAATTTTTGTAGATGTTCTAAGTCAAATAAATACTTTTCAAGTAAATTGATATTCCCGAGTAAAAATATTGCATTTCTGGTTAAAATGCAGTCTCAAATAGAATTAAATATGATATTGGTGGGGAAAAATGTTAGAAATTATCACTTGAAAAGTGATCAAAATGTGCTATAAATAAACATTCAAATCAAGTTTAAAGAGACTATAGGAATGGCAGAACAGTGTTTAAATGATTTATGTAGCAAAGGAAAATATATTTTATAGGCTTTATTTTTTAAATATATTTCCAAAGTATATAACTAAACTGAGATAACCTAAAGCAGAAATCTCTATACTGTGTTAAAATATTTGGGGGAAAAAACGTTGACATAAAAAGAAACAAATGGTACTAGTATGAAAAATCACATTGCTTTTAACAGTGAATGAAATTTAAAAATAAGATAATACAGTAGTAAATTGTTTCATATATTAAAAAAGCAGCCTATATAAGAGAGTATGCCTAAATTACCGCTTTGACAATAACAGTCCACTGAACTCAAGAATATAAAAGTGAAATCCTTTAAATTCTGTGTATCATAAATTGTAATGCTCTGAAAATGTGACCAGAAGTAATTACATGCAATAGTAAAGACAATGCCAAAGAATGTTCAAACTACTGCACAATTTGCACTCATCTCATATATTAGCAAAGTAATGCTCAAAATTCTCCAAGTCAGGCTTCAATAGTATATGAACCGAGAACCTCAGATGTTCAAGCTGGATTCATAAAAGGCAGAGGAAAGTGAAAGTGAACATGAAGTCACTCAGTCGTGTCCGACTCTTTGTGATCCCATGGATTGCATCCTAAGAGACTCCTCTGTCCATGGGATTTTCCAGGTGAGAATACTGGAGTGGGTTGCCATTTCCTTCTCCAGAGATCAAATTGCCAACATCCATTGGATCATCAAAAAAGCAAGAGAGTTCCAGGAAAACATCTATTTCTGCCTTATTGACTATGCAAAAGCTTTTGACTGTGTGGATCGAAACAAACTGTGGAAAATTCAAGAGATGGAAATATCAGACCACCTGACCTTAGTTCAGTTCAGTTCAGTTTAGTCGCTCAGTCGTGTCCCACTCTGCGACCCCATGAATCGCAGAACACCAGGCCTCCCTGTCCATCACCAACTCCTGGAGTTCACTCAGACTCATGTCCATCAAGTCAGTGATGCCATCCAGCCATCTCATCCTCTGTTGTCCCCTTCTCCTCCTGCCCCCAATCCCTCCAAGCATCAGAGTCTTTTCCAATGAGTCAACTCTTTGCATGAGGTGGCCAAGGTACTGGAGCTTCAGCTTTAGCATCATTCCTTCCAAAGAAATCCCAGGGCCTATCTCCTTCAGAGTGGACTGGTTGGATCTCCTTGCAGTCCAAGGGACTCTCAAGAGTCTTCTCCAACACCACAANAGCATCAGAGTCTTTTCCAATGAGTCAACTCTTTGCATGAGGTGGCCAAGGTACTGGAGCTTCAGCTTTAGCATCATTCCTTCCAAAGAAATCCCAGGGCCTATCTCCTTCAGAGTGGACTGGTTGGATCTCCTTGCAGTCCAAGGGACTCTCAAGAGTCTTCTCCAACACCACAATTCAAAAGCATCGATTCTTTGGCGCTCAGCTTTCTTCACAGTCCAACTCTCACATCCATACATGACTACTGGAAAAACCATAGCCTTGACTAGACAGACCTTAGTCGGCAAAGTCATATCTCTGCTTTTGACCTGCCTCCTGAAAAATCTGTATGCAGGTCAAGAAGCAACAGTTATAACTGGACACAGAACAACAGAATGGTTCCAAGTTGGGAAAGGAGTTCGTCAAGGCTGTATGTTGTCACCGAGCTTATTTAACTTATATGTAGAGTACATCATGGGAAATGCCAGGCTGGATAAAGGACAAGCTGAAATCAAGATTGTCGGGAGAAATTTCAATAACCTCAGATATGCAGATGACACCACCCTTATGGCAGAAAGCAAAGAACAACTAAAGAGCCTCTTGATGAAAGTGAAAGAGGAGAGTGAAAAAGTTGGCTTAAAATTCAACATTCAGAAAACTAAGATCATGGCATCCAGTCCTATCACTTCATGGCAAATAGATGGGGAAACAATGGAAACAGTGGCTGACTTTATTTTTGGGGCTCCAAAATCACTGCAGATGGTGATTGCAGCCATGAAATTAAAAGATGCTTTCTCCTTGGAAGAAAAGCTATGACCAACGTAGACAGCATATTAAAGACAGACATTACTTTGGCAACAAAGGTCCATCTAGTCAAAGCTATGGTTTTTCCAGTAGTCATGTATGGATGTGAAGGATGGACTATAAAGAAAGCTGATCACCGAAGAATTGATGCTTTTGAACTGTGGTGTTGGAGAAGACTCTTGAGAGTCCCTTGGACTGCAAGGATAATTAACTAATAAATCCTAAAGGAAATCAGTCCTGAATATTTCTTTGGAAGGACTAATGCTGAAGCTGAAGCTCCAATACCTTGGCCACCTGATGTGAAGGACTGACTCACTGGAAAAGACCCTGATGCTGGGCAAGATTAAAGGCAGGAGGAGAAGGGGATAACAGAGGGTGATATGGTTGGATGGCATCACCGACTTGATGGACATGAGTTAAAGCAAGCTCCAGGAGTTGTTGATGGACAGGGAGGCCTGGCTTGCTACAGTCCATGAAGTCACAAGAGTCGAACACGACTGAGTGACTGACCTGAACTGAACTGTAGATATTTTATGCAAAGAAAGTCATAACTGGAGTTCTATGCTGACAGTTCTAAAAATATAAATCTAGCATAGAGAATAAAAAATACTCTAAAAGTTTCATATTAAATTATTCTGCGACTCTTCAACGTTTCATCTTCTAATAACAAAGAAAGTGTTTATGAAATAAATATAGGACCCATAACTTTGGTTTCCACTTTCAGCATCTAGATTTACTAGAGTTTTTAAAATACAAACTTTAAGGTATTGATTTTTTTTTTTCAGATTTCCTCTGGGATTTGTCTTTTTTTTTTTTTTAATTGGAATGGGATTATGTGTTTTTGGATGAAAGACCACTGCCTTTTCACTACAGCATGTCAAGTATACATAGCATCAGAATGGCTTAACACTCCAAGTGTTGTCCTTAACCTCTTCATTGGAGAAGTATTTGTCAGGTTTCCACAGCGAACATTTCTCTCTTTTCTCCCTTTCCACACCACTGTTTACAAAGAGGTCACTAAGTACAACCCACACTTAGTGGTGAGGAGTTATGCTACACTTACTTGAAGGCGGAATATCTACAGAAATTGTGGAAATTCCTCTACATAGGGAATTTTTCTTTTCTCAGCCAATTATCCATTTTAGAAGAATCTATTTATATCAATATGTACGCATGAGTATTTATTTTATAGTCCTATTTCTAATCCAGTACTACCCTATTTAGTGTTCATATTGTTCACTACTGGTATATGGAAAAACAACTGACTTTATATATATCATCCTTGTATCCTACAACCTTTCAGTATTCAGTAAGTAGTTTCAAGAAGGTTTTCCTTGATGCTTTGGTATTTCCTTCATAGTAATTATATTGTATATGAATAAAACTAGCTTTATTTAATCTCCTAAAATTTATGTAATCCCCTTATTTTTTCTCCTTCCTTTCAATAAGATATTGAGTAAAGCTGTTTAAAGATAACCTCGTTTTGCGGCAAATTTTAAGTGAGAAATGACCAGTTTTTTACTATTGAGTACAGTGTTAGCTTTTTTTTTTTTATTATTTTTTAGTTATGAGGAAGTTCCTCTTCATTTTTTACTTGTTTATAGTTTTTATTATGAATGTGTGTTGAATTTTGTCAAGTGATTTTACACATCTATTACTATGATTATATGACTTTTTCCTTTAGTCTGTTCATTTCTCAGATTATATTGTTTGACTTTTAAATTTTGAACCAGGCTTGTAAAACTGGAATCAATTACATTTTATCTTTGTATAATATTTTTTATATATTCCTGAATTTGACATGCTGATGTTTTATTGAGGTTATTTGTGTCTATGTTCATGAGAAACATTTGCCTAATTTTCCTTTCTTGTAGTATGTTTTACTTTCTTGTATTTAGGTTTAGTTTGTCTCTTTGTTTTCTTAAAGTAGATCTTGAGAGTGTTGATTTTAGATCTTTTTTCTTCTCATATATGTATTTACTGTTGTAATTTTCTCAGCAGCAATTTCACTGCATCCCACAAATTTAGATAAGTAAGCTACTCATTTAGTTCAAAATATTTCTAATTTATCTTGAGACTTTGACTTATGTGCTATTTAGAAGTATGTTGTTAAATTTCCAAATATTGGGAGATTTTGAGCATTGTTCCTTTCCCTCACTGATTCCTAATTTAATGATATTGTGACCTTCAGACATAGTTTATATATGATTTCGATTTTTTTCAATATGTTAAGATGTGTTTTGGTGAATGTTCATGGGAACTTGAGAAGAAGGTTTATTCTGCTGTTGTTGGATGGAGTATTCTATAAATATCAGATCAAATTGACTGAAAGTGCTATTTAGATCAATTGAATCTTTCCTAGTTTTCTGCCTGCTTATCTACCATTTACCAAAAGAGAAGGGGTGAAATCTCAATTATAATAGTAGATATATCAATTTCTTTCTGCAGTTCTTTCAGTTTTTGTCTCATAATTTTGATACTCTGTGGTTAGGTGCATAAATATTACAATCTGGTTGAGGTATCTAGAGAATTATCATTATGAAATCTTTCTCCCTAATGCTGATTATTTTTTATTGTTCTGAAATTGACTTTGCCTATAATTAATATAATTCTTCTTCTTCTTTATTAACATTAGCTCAGTATATATCTCTCTATCCCTTAACTTTTAAAAAATTCATGAACTATTTTTTTTTTAGTTATAGCAGTTTTAGGATCAAAACAATATTAAAAGTACAGAGAATTTCCATATACCCCTTGTATACCATACATGCCCACTCTCCCTCAATATTGACATTCCTGTCTGTTATCCTTGATAGATCTATACTGACACATCCTTATCATCCAGAGTCCTTTGGTTACACTCGATTTCACTCTTGTTATTGTACATTCTATCAGTTTGGATATACATGTATCCACCACTGTCAGTCAGTCAGTCAGTTCAGTTGCTCAGTCGTGTCCGACTCTTTGCAGCTCCATGAATCGCAGCATGCCAGGCCTCCCTGTCCATCACCAACTCCTGGAGTTCACTCAGTGTTCACTCAGACTCACGTCCATCCAGTCAGTGATGCCATCCAGCCATCTCATCCTCTGTCGTCCCCTTCTCCTCCTACCCCCAATCCCTCCCAGCATAAGAGTCTTTGCCAATGAGTCAACTCTTCACATGAGGTGGCCAAAGTACTGGAGTTTCAGCTTTAGCATCATTCCTTCCAAAGAAATCCCAGGGCCAATCTCCTTCAGAATGGACTGGTTGGATCTCCTTGCAGTCCAAGGGACTCTCAAGAGTCTTCTCCAACACCACAGTTCAAAAGCATCAATTCTTCGGTGCTCAGCTTTCTTCACAGTCCAACTCTCACATCCATACATGACCACTGGAAAAACCACAGCCTTGATTAGACGGACCTCTGTTGGCAAAGTAATGTCTCTATTTTTGAATATGCTATCTAGGTTGGTCATAACTTTTTTTCCAAGGAGTGAGCGTCTTGCAATTTCATGGCTGCAATCACCATCTGCAGTGATTTTGGAGCTCCCCAAAATAAAGTCTGACACTGTTTCCACTGTTTCCCCATCTATTTCCCACGAAGTGATGGGACCAGATGCCATGATCTTCGTTTTCTGAATGTTGAGCTTTAAGCCAACTTTTTCACTCTCCACTTTCACTTTCATCAAGAGGCTTTTTAATTCCTCTTCACTTTCTGCCATAAGGATGGTGTCATCTGCATATCTGAGGTTATTGATATTTCTCCCACTGTAGTATCACACAAAACAGTTTCCACACACCAACATATATCATACCCTGCCTATTCCTCTCTCCCATATCCCAGCTTCCAGAAACCACTAATATTTTCACTGTCTCCATAAGGCTTCCTCTTCCAGGAATTTATAGAGTTGGAATCATATAGTCGTAATCTTTTCAAATTGGCTTCTTTCACTTAGTAATACGTATTTGCATATTTTTCCTGTCTTTACATGAGCTTCCCTCGTGGTAAAAGCATCTGCTTGCAATGCAGGAGACCTGAGTTCAATCCCTGGGTGAGGAAGATCCCCTGGAGAAGGAAATGGCAACCCACTTCAGTACTCTTGCCTGGAAAATTCCATGGATGAAGGAATCTTGTAGGCTACAGTCCATGGGATCCCAAAGAGTTGGACATGACTGAGGGATTTCACTTTCACTTTTATGTCTTTACATGGCTTGACCACTTATTCTTTTTAGTACTAAATAATATTCTATTTTTTTAATGTACCAGTTTATTTGCCCATACACCTGCTAAGGAACATCTTGGATGCTTTTACTTTATCATACTTTGTGCAGATATTGAGGTTTTTTTTCACAAACTGAAAATTTATAGTAACCCTGAATCAAGCAAGTCTGTTGTGGCATTTTTCTCATTTTGCGTCTGTGTATCATATTTTGTTAATTCTTACAGTACTTCAAACTTTTTCCATTATTTATGTATTATGGTGATCTGTGGTCAGTCAGTGATCTTTTACGCTTCTACTATAATCAGACATTTTTTAGCAATAAAGTATTCTTAGATATGTACCTTTTAGACAGCATGCTATTATACACTTAATAGGCTATAGTGCAGTGTAAACATAACTTCTGTATGTACCAGGAAACCAAAAAAGAAAAAAAAAAAGAGTATGTGACTTGCTTTCCTGCAATATTCATCTTATTGCAGTGACCTGGAGCTGAACCCGCTGTATCTCTGAGGTAGGGTAAATAAAGCTGTTACAAACATCTGTGTACAGGTTTTTAGTGAGGGCATAAGTTCTCAATTCATTTGGGTAAATACCAAGGAGCACAACTGCTGTATCATATGGTGAGAATGTGTTTAGTTTTGTAAGAAACTTCTAAGCTATCTAAAAGTGGCTGTACCATCTTGTTCCGTAGCTCAGTCAATAAAGAGTCTGACTGCAATGCAGGAGACCTGGGTTTGATACCTGGGTTGGGAAGATCCCCTGGAAAAGGAGGTGGCAACCCACTCCCATATTCTTGCCTGGGGGATCCTATGGACAGAGGAGCCTGGTAGGCTACAGTCTATGGGATTGCAAGAGTCAGACACGACTCAGTGACTAATTACACACACATCGGGCATTCCTCTCAGGATTAAATGAGGGCTCCTGATTCTCCACATCCTCACCAGAACCAGTATTGTTCGTGTTCTGGATTTTAGCTATCAACACAAGTGTAGTGGTATTTTATTATTGTTTTAATTCAGAGTTCTCTAAACTATGACTAAACTTTTCTTCCCCCCCCCCAATAATAACCAGTGTTGGCTCCCCATGACCTACTACATTAAATTCCCATTTAACTTAGATTTTAAGAATTGAATTAAGGAGTGACATCACCAAGGCGGCAACATAAGTCATCAGTAACTTTGCTCTCCTTCATAAGAACAACAATTAACAACTTTTCCTGGAGAAGACACCACTGAGAAAATTCTAGAACACAGGTAAAGGCTAAAACATTCCCCTGCAACATAGAGACTGAGACGGACAACATCAAAAGGCTAAGAGGAGAAGCTGGGTGCTGACCACATTGCCCCTCCCTCAGGCCAGTGCGACGATGTACTGAGTGGTCTCTCCTGCTCCAGTGGGAAAAATACTCAGGGTAGACGTCCAGGTCCCTTAGCACCGTGGGTCACTTGTTAGGATTCCCCGTTCTAGTCTTACCCCATGAGGATTTCAGGGAAACCTGCAGGACCTGACTGGGAATCTGATTTGAAAGAGAAGCAGGTAGGACCTTGCAACAGCCAGCACTCAGATCTTGGAAGACCAAGTTCTTTCCTACAGCACCCATGCAGTAGGCCCAGCCAGTGGCTTGCTTATCTGCAGAGCCAAGATGGCAGTGCAGTTTGACCAGAAAACTCGGTGGGGTGCAGATCTGCCTGATTTGGGATATCAAATGAAGAACCTGGCCCTGCCTGACCAGAACACCTGGAAGCTACCGTCCAGCAATGCTCAAGCAGTCTAGCAGGGAGAGCCGATTGACCACAGAGCAAATCCAGTGGCACCTTTTGACCAGGGAAGTATGACAACTTAAGCAAACTAATGCAATTCCCTTCTCTCTCTCTCTCTCTTTTTTCCTTACAAGTTTCTCCAGTAGAAAGTATGCTTTAAAGTATGACCTTATCGACTCTAGTTAATAACCCTTCCTGGATCCTTAACTGGAGTGGTATTTTGTTTGACAAATCACCTACTTTGTTGATCCTTAATGTTTCCATCTCTAAATTGAATTACCCTTTCTCTATATATGGGGAGGTCCTGCTTCCTCTGCTAGAATAACATCCTTCATGCATAAAATGGCATTCTGTGGATCATTTATTGGGAAAGCCCCCCTAATCTGTTCAAAGTAGTAACTGATATCTTCTTTACTAACCAATCTCATAGAATCATAGAAAACAGTATTAAAAAGCCAAACAAACTGCCTTAATACATGAAGTGCAACTCAATGTTCCTTTTAAAGTGAAGTGGGAAAAACAACCTAGGATATGTGTGTCATTAGATATATACATTTCTGTAGTTATTTTAGTTCTTTCAATTAGCAGTGGTCATCTGAGGAAAGTTAACAGATTTTTGAATGACTATAATATGAGAGAGATACTGGTATGCAAAAGCCTGATTATCACTGACTATACCAAGCTAATTATTGACTCAATTGAAATTTTTAAAAAGGTTAGCTTTTGCTTCCTAAACATGCCAGATTCTGAGTCTGCACACAACTTAAAATACAGAGCCATGAAAATTAAAGTAATCCCTCATCTTGGCAATACAGACAAGATTCTGGAAAAGAATGAGCTTAAAAAGAGGTGAAAAAGTTGGATTGGCATACTATAAGCCAGAAAACAATAATGATTAAGGAGAATGAGAACAGATTGTGTAAAACCATCCATCAAGAATTGGCATGTGTTATAATCATGTCAGGACACTAAGTTTGTTGAAAGTCCTTAGAATTTGGCAAGGCTATGCAGAGGGGGATATGGCAAATTTTACTTCGGAGGATGAAACAGCTTGGAATGTGAAAATGCTAATGATGAGATCATCCAGTAATAGTTACCACACTATTCCAAAAAGATATTTATCTGCAAATTACATTATAATTCATATCAAGTACAGGCAAAAGTAAATTTCTTAAAGAAGGGATCTTGCAAGACTTTTCTTGGTGCTTTGCTCACTCTGGGAAACGGAACCTTAACTCTGAGAAGTGAAAGTGTTAGTCTCAGTTGTTTCTGACTCTTTGCAACCCCACGGACTAGCCCACCAGCTCCTCTCTCCCTGGGATTCTCCAGGCAAGAATACTGGAGTGGGTATCCACTTCCTTCTCTAGGGGATCTTCCAGACCCAGGGATCAAACCCAGGTCTCCTGCACTGCAGGCAGATTCTTACCATCTGAGCCACCAGTGAAGCCCAAGAGACATCAGTGTAGCTTTTTGTTGTTACTTTGGGTGGAGAAAATATTATAGTAAAGAGATTTGTCATGATAAACATAATTTGATTTAAATAATTAATTTTCCATAATGATAACACATAATTTATATATAGATATACATTTATATAGGTTCAGTGGTGAAGAATCTGCCTGTCAATGAAGGAGACATAATAGACTCAGGTTCGATACCTGGGTTGGCAAGATCCACTGGAAGAGGAAATGGCAACCCACTCCAGTATTCCGGCCTGGAAAATTCATGAGGTCACAAAAAATCAGGCATGACTTACCTGAGCACGCACGCACGCACCTACATTTACACAGATTTTATAAATGTGTATGTTTATATAAGTAGCACTAGGTGGTTTCGTTTTCTGACCCCAGTTCTGCCTCAGTAAAGGGATATATGTTCACCCTAAACCCGAGAGGTGGTAGGGATAGAGTGAGAACTAAGACTCTGCAAATTCAACCTGAAAGACTTCCTTATTTTCCAAAAACTGGCTTGGGTTGGGATGGCTGACTGGATGGGTGCTAATGTCGGATGATTATTGGCTTTTATTATGAAGATTGCCTTTAGTTAGGCCCTTGCCCAAAGTGCTCTGAGGAATTCTTCCACTTTCCTTATAAGCTATAGTGCAGGAATCACCACCCAAATCTGCAGTTTTAACATGAGTATTGTTTCTGCTCTTTTTCTACCCAAATCTGTAGTTTTCTTGTTAGATGGCTGAGTTCTCTCCCTTGGCATTGTCAAAAAAGCTCTAAAAGCTCTTCTCTTGCTTCAGAATATGAGTTGACAATGGACTCACATTTGACCATTACTATAAAACATGTTCCTAAATATTACTAAGTATTCTCCTACAAGGGTTACTGTGGGGTGGTCCAGAATGTTATTTAGTTAATTTATGACCAAGATTGTGATGGTTACATATAAGAGTGAATTAATCATGGTAAGAATCAACAAAGTCTGCCAATAGAGCTAAATTATGTTTTTATCAGCATTTGTAAAATATATTCATTATTCTGTGACAGAAACTATGACACAAAATCTGCCAGGCTCTTTTCTAGGACATCAAGAAATACTTGGTAATTAGGATCGTAACACGTTTTAGCAAAGCCTGCATGTCTATGCACTTCTAAAGTGGAATTCCACAAATTTTATTAATTCCTTAATACTTCCTTATATTCGTGAGTCTAAAACATCTAGTTCTTTAAAGAAAGCTTTATCCACTTATATGCTCTTGCATCTTGCATAAGAAGTTTTAGACTCTGTAAATAAAGTCTTTACAAAATAAGCAAGTGACCTTTCTCAGGTACATTTATTATGAAAAAGAAGATGAATTTACATGAGCTGAGTTTCTTTCAAGTACCTGACAAAGGCAATTCTTTTAGCTAGAATTATGAAAGGAGGAATGTTTTATGAAAAATCGCTAGTGAAGTTTTGAGAGGTAGAGTATAAGGCCCTCTTGACCCTTGTCCCTGCCAAAATTTTGAAATATCTATATGTTGTAAGAATAAAGAGAATAAATTAAATTTATATCTGTGTATCTGTTGGCTTAGAAATAGATGATGACTTCAAACAATCACTTGGTTCAAATAATATTGCTAAAAATAGTATGGCTCTATGATCTATTATTTTGGCCTGATTCTTTAAAATTATCAATATTTTTAAAGTGAAGGTGACTATAGAAAATAACTTATGAGAAAGGACACTAAAATAAGAAAAACAGAATGAGAGACAGAAAATTAAAAAATTAGGGATTCTAGCTCATCTCAATTGGAGACGGCAATGGCACCCCACTCTAGTACTTTTGCCTGGAAAATCCCATGGGTGGAGGAGCCTGGTAGGCTGCAGTCCATGGGGCCATGAGAGTCAGACACGACTGAGCAACTTCACTTTCACTTTTCACTTTCATGCATTGGAGAAGGAAATGGCAGCCCACTCCAGTGTTCTTGCCTGGAGAATCCTAGGGACAGGGAAGCCTGGTGGGCTGCCATCTATGGGGTCGCACAGAGTTGGACACGACTGAAGCCACTTAGCAGCAGCAGCAGCAGCTCATCTCAGCTACTTGTTTACATGATATTCACTTCGCAGTACACAAGTGTGCTCATTCATGTCCAACTATTTGTGACCCTATGAACTTTAGCCCACCAGGCTGCTGTGTCCATGGAATTCTCCAGGCAAGGATACTGGTGTGGGTCGCTATGCCCTTCTCCAGGGAATTTTCCCAACCCAAGGATTGAACCCATGTCTCCTGCAGTGGCAGTCAGATCCTTTATCACTTGAGCCACTTCAGCAGCCCATTCAATTCACAAAACATATGTGAAATGAATGCAGTCCCCTATTTATAACAAGGTAAAAATGCACACATTAAATATGAAATTGGTTAGTGAAAATAAATCTACACAAAAGCATAAATGTTACTATCATCATCTTTACAACTCCTGACTTTCTGTACACTCCACCAACATAACTCATCAAACAGAGATGTGTTTGCTATGTACTATACCAATAACAATAACTCCTTGACAGATTTACCAGTGTCTCTAAAAGATAGTTAGCAATCAGGTATGGGACTTATAATCTGATTTAAGGTGAGCCTTTTAATGTAGCAATCCAAAACTCATGACTTATGACTGAGAATTGGTGGAGAATGATGAAGGTTTTGAATGTGTCTTCATGGATGACCACTCATTTGATAAGATAATAGCCTTCTTGGTTGCGTAAGACACTGCCCTGAGAAGGCAGGCTAAAGGAATAGTCTATTATTCATGTAAATACATTTTTAGGTAGTTCCTGAAACAAATAATAACATTATATAATATTCCTAGGCAATAATTACCTAAAAAAGTAAAACCTGACTATTTACATGGTCTTAGTTTTTGATCCTATTAACTCTATGTTTGTATGTAGTTGTATCATCATTATCCAGTTAAATATTATCACATATGAGCTATGTTTAGGCATTCTTATACTAGATACTATACAAAGCAAATCTTATTTAATTCCAACAGCTAGCCTATCGTATTATTATCACCATTTTTAAGACCCAGAAGGAGACAGTCACCTTGTTCAATGTCATTAGTCCTATTTAAATAAAAAGGTGGCAAAAAATTCAGAAAATAAACAGCAGTTGATAGGTTATTTAGGATAAGGTTCTACAGTATGTTCATTTCAACCCAGGAATGCTAGCTAGAGACACAGACTAGATTGCTCCTCCTAGCACTCACAGTTCAGTTCCGTTCAGTTGCTGAGTAATGTCCAACTCTTTGTGACTCCATGCACTTCAGCATGCCAGGTCTCCCTGTCCATCACCAAATCCAAGAGTTTACTCAAATTCATGTCCATTGAGTCGGTGATGCCATCCAACATCTCATCCCCTGTTGCTCCCTTCTCCTCCTGCCTTCAATCTTTCTCAGCATCAGGGTTTATTCAAATGAGTCAGTTCTTCACATCAGGTAGTCAAAGTATTGGAGTTTCAGCTTTAACATCAGTCCTTCCAATGAATATTTAGTACTGATTTCCCTTAGGATAGGCTGGTTGGGTCTCCTTGGAGTCCAAGGGACTCTGAAGAGTCTTCTCCAACACCACAGTTCAAAAGCATCAATTCTTCAGTGCTCAGCTCTCTTTATAGTCCAACTCTCACATCCATACATGACTACTGGGAAAATCAAAGCTTTGACTAAACATCCTTTGTTGGCAAAATAATGTCTCTGTTTTAATATGCTGTCTTGGTTGGTCATAACTTTTCTTCCAAGGAACACATGTCTTTTAATTTAATGGCTGCAATCACCATCTGCAGTGATTTTGGAGGCCAAAAAAAACAGTCTGACCCTATTTCCCCATCTATTTCCCATGAAGTGATGGGACCAGATGCCATGCTTCATTTTCTGAATGCTGAACTTTAAGCCAATTTTTTCACTCTCCTCTTTCACTTTCATCAAGAGGCTTTTTAGTTCTTCTTCACTTTCTCCCATAAGGATGGTGTCATCTGCATATCTGAGGTTATTGATATTTCTCTCAGCAGTCTTGATTCCAGCTTGTGCTTCCTCCAGTTCAGCATTTCTCATGATGTAAACTGCATATAAGTTAAATAAGCAGGGTGACAATAAACAGCCTCGACATACTCCTTTTCCTATTTGGAACCAGTCTGTTGTTCCATGTCCAGTTCTAACTGTTGCTTCCTGACCTGCATACAGATTTCTCAGGAGACAGGTCAGGTGGTCGGGTATTCCCGTATCTTGAAGAGTTTTCCAGTTTGTTGTGATCCACACAGTCAAAGTCTTTGGCATAGTCAATAAAGCAGAAATAGATGTTTTTCTGGAACTCTCTTGCTTTTTTGATGATCCAGGAGCAGTTGGCAATCTGATCTCTGGTTCCACTGCCTTTTCTAAATCCACCTTGAATATCTGGAAGTTCACAGTTCATGTACTGTTGGAGCCTGGCTTGGAGAATTTTGAGCACTATTTTGCTAGCATGTGAGATGAGTGCAAATTGTGCAGTAGTTTGAGCATTCTTTGGCATTGCCTTTCTTTGGGATTGGAATGAAAATGACCTTTTCCAGTCCTGTGGCCATTGCTGTGTTTTCCAAATTTGCTGGCATATTGAGTGCAGCACTTTCACAGCATCATCTTTTAAGATTTGAATAGATCAACTGGCAATCCATCACCACCTTAGCTTTGTTTGTAGTGATGCTTCCTAGGGCCCACTTGACTTCGCATTACAGGATATCTAGCTCTAGGTGAGTGATTACACCATTGTGATTATCTGGTTCATAAAGATCTTTTTTGTATAGTTCTGCTGTGTATTCTTGTTACCTCTTCTTAATATCTTCTGATTCTCTTAGGTCCATAACATCTCTGTCCTTTATTGTGCCCATCTTTGCATGAAATGTTCCCTCTGTATCTCTAATTTTCTTGAAGAGATCTCTGATCTTTCCCATTCTATTATTTTCCTCTGTCTTTGCATTGATCACTGAGGAAGGCTTTCTTATCTCTCCTTGCTATTCTTTGGAACTCTGCATTGAAATGGATATATCTTCCTTTTCTCCTTTGCCTTTCACTTCTCTTCTTTTCACAGCTATTTGTAAGTCCTCCTCAGACAACCATTTTTCCCTTTTGCATTTCTTTTTCTTGGGGATGGTCTTGATCACTGCCTCCTGTACAATGTCACGAACCTCCATCTACAGTTCTTCAGGCAGTTTGTCTATCAGATCTAATCCCTTGAATCTTTTTGTCACTTCTACTGTATAATCATAAGGGATTTGATTTAGGTCATACCTGAGTGGTCTATTGGTTTTCCCTACACTCTTCAATTTAAGTCTGAATTTGGCAATAAGGAGTTCATGATCTGAGCCACAGTCAGCTCCCGGTCTTGTTTTCGCTGACTGTATGGATCTTCTCCATCTTTGGCTGCAAAGAATGTAATCAACCTGATTTCGGTGTTGACCATCTGGTGATGTCTGTGTGTACAGTCTTCTCTTGTGTTTTTGGAAGAGGGTGTTTGCTATGACCAGTGTGTTCTCTTGCAAAACTCTATTAGGCTTTCCCCTGCTTCATTCTATACTCCAAGGCCAAATTTCCCTGCTATTCTAGATATCTCTTCGCTTGCTACTTTGCATTCCAGTCCATTACAATGTAAAGGACATCTTTTGGGGGTGTTAGTTCTAGAAGGTATTGCAGGACTTCATAGAACTGTTCAACTTCAGCTTCTTCAGCAATACTGGTTGCTCAGTGCATAGACTTGGATTATTGTGATATTGAGTGGTTTGTCTTTCAATAAAACAACAGAGATCATTCTGCTGTTTTTGAGATTGCATCTAAGTACTGCATTGCAGAATCTTAATTTGACTGTGATGGTTACTCTATTTCTTCTAAGGGATTCTTGCCCACAGTCGTAGATATAATAGTCATCCGAGTTAAACTCACCCATTCCGGTCCATTTTAGTTCTCTAATACCTAAAATGTCGATGTTCACTCTTGCCCTCTTCTGTTTGACCACTTCCAATTTGCCTTGATTCATGGACCTGACATTCCAGGTTCCTATGCAGTATTGCTCTTTACAGCATCGGACTTTACATCCATCACCCATCACATCCACAACTGGGTGGTATTGTTGCTTTGGCTCCATCTCTTCATTCTTTCTAGAGTTATTTCTCTACTAATCTCCAATAGCATATTGGGCACCTACCGACCTGGGAAGTTCATCTTTCAGTGTCCTATCTTTTTGCCTTTTCATGATGTTCATGGGGTTCTCGAGGTAAGAATACTGAAGTGGTTTGCCATTCCCTTCTCCAGAAGATATTAAAAAGACTGAAATCGTTTAAATACTCTTACTCAAGTTCTTAGATGGAATAATTGTAAAGTTGCTTTAGCCTTCTATCATTATGATTGTAGTGGAAAAAGAAAGAAAGATTAAAACCACAAGGATATAAATCAGTAGCTGTCTAGCACAGAACAAAAAGTATTGCATTTAGTGAGTTAAAGAAAGCAGGGTACTATATGCAGAAATTTACTGCTCATGTCAGAAATGTGAATGTCTCCATCAGACTCTGACATGTAAATCTCAGAATTGGATGAACTGAATCTGCACAATTTCCAATGGCTGCTTCACTCTCTAATAAGTGAACACTTATCTCACATTACAGGAGTTAGAATTATCACTAAGAAGAGGGGAAAATTAAGAATAATATAAAAGTCAACAATAAACGAGACTCATTTTTAAAGAGCGTGTTATTTAACAAAGTATCATTTATCAGATTTGTAAGTTCATATATATTTTATTTATAGTAAATTCATATAAATGATAATGATTAAAATTAATTTTAAAGAGAAAATATCTCTACAGAAGGTTTTGTAACTCATCAGTTTGAATGTAATTTATATTCCATTCAGGAAAAATTTTTCTTTATCTATGTAAAACAAACATTTTGATTACAGAAAGCTAGAAGTTTTTACTATACTAATTACTACTTATAATTAAGCAAGCTATTTTAGAATGAATTTACCTAAGTAGATGAAAATTATATATCAGCTGATTTGGAGAAAATTCATAAACTATAAAAGGATGATGTAAAATATGAGAAAAAAAAAACCCTAAAAATCTGTTGTTTGATTTGCACATCAAGCAGAGTAAGAACAAGTTTAGTTTTCTATATTTAGAGTCATACTTTGAGAGAAAATCAAAAAGCAATTAAGGATATCAGAAAAGTTACAAAAACCTGTTACTTATATGTTCATTATGCAAAAGTAAAAGATGTTATCTTTGGCACTGCAAGAGTATATATTCCTCCTGAGAACACAGAAAATGAAATATCTTAATGTTATATATTTTTTCTAATTTTAATATTTGTTCAAATATTGCAAATTATTTTTCTTATAGTAAGAGAATAGGCACTCACTTCCCTTGTAGCTCAGTCATTAAAGAGTCTGCCTGCAGTGCAGGAGATCCAGATTCGATTCCTGAGTTGGGAAGATACCCTGGAGAAGGAAATGGCAACCCAGTCCAGTATTCTTGCCTGGAGCATCCTATGGACAGAGGAGCCTGGAGGGCTACAGTCCATGGGGTCCTAAGAGTCAGACATGACTTAGTGACTAAACCACCACCATGCCTTCATCATTCCATGCTAAACTGAAGGATTATATGTTGATGATATCAAAGAGCTATCTATTTTGGGGGGGGGGGTGCCAGGAAGAGAGAACTATAGTGAACATCTATTTGGAATGTCAGAATGTGTTTCAGGAAAACAATTGCTAACCAGTGTAGTGTAAAATGTATCATTTTACATTACATATAAACGAATACATATATGTATTCATTCATTGTATATTTACATTCATTGTATATGTACATTCATTATGTATTTATACATACATATAAAAGAATATATGTAGTACATTTGGTTTGAAGAAACACTAAAATATAGGTCATTCTGGGTTTCATATTTTTCTGTCAATTGTGCTTCTAGCTCTATAAAGGAGAATCTACTGCTCTAAATCTAATTTAGCCAATGGAAATCTCATTTATATACATATTGTAAAAGAAAAAGCAGTGGTTTTCAAGCAGGAGACCCTAATTTATCGGTGTGAACAAAAATAGTAATGGATCAACAAACGATGTGAAAACTTACAAAAGCTTAAAGTAATTCATGACTTCAAATGCAAATAGTAGAGTGAAGATTATAAAATTACTAGTAATGTTTGTAACAAGGTGATATTTCTTCTTTAGAAAAAATCAGTCTCCACTCAAATCCCAAAGAAATGCAATCCCAGAGAATGTTCAAATTACCATATAGCTTGCACTCATTTCACATGCTAGCAAGATAATGCTCAGAAGCCTTCAAGCTAAGCTTCAAAAGTACATGAACCAAAAACGTGCAGATTTACAAGCTGGATATAAAAAAGGCAGAGACACCAGAGAGCAAATTGCCAACATCCACTGCATCACAGAAAAAGAAAGGGAATTTCAGAAAAACATCTACTTCTGCTTCATTGACTGCTAAAGCTTCTGACTGTGTGGATCACAACTGTGGAAAACTCTTAAAGAGATGGGAATACCAGACCACACTACCTGTCTCCTGAGAAACCTGTATGCAGGCCAAGAAGCAATAGTTAGAACTGGAAGTGGAACAGCAGATGGGTTCAAAAAGGGAAAGGAGTATGATGGGGCTGTACATTGTCACCCTGCTTATTTAACTTCTGTGCAGAGTATGTCATGCGAAGTGCCAGGCTGGATGAAGCACAAGCTGGAATCAAGGTTTCTGGGAGAAATATCAACAACCTTAGATATGCAGATGACACCGCCCTAATGGCAGAAAGCAAAGAGGAATTCAGAGCTTCTTGATGAAGGTGAAAAGGAGAGTGGAAAAGCTGGCTTACAACTCAACCTTCAAAACATGGGCATCCAGTCTATCACTTCTTTGCAAATAGATGGAAAAAAAATGTGGAACCAATGACAGATTTTTTTTCTTGGGCTCCAAAATCACTGCAGATAGTGACTGTAGCCACAGAATTAAAAGATGCTTCTTGGAAGAAAAACTATGACAAACCTAGACAGTGTATTAAAAAGCAGAGACATCACTTTGCCAACCAAGGCCCATATAAGCAAAGCTATAATTTTTCTAGTAGTCATGAACAGATGTGAGCGTTGGACCATAAAGAAGGCTGAGAGCTAAAGAACTGATGCTTTCAAACTCTTGAGAGTCCCTTTGACAGCAAGGAGATCAAACCAGTCAATCCTAAAGGAAATCAACCCTGAATATTCATTGGACGGACTGATGCTGAAGTTCCAATCTTTTGATGAGGTTTCAATCCTTCTCATTCAAACCTGATGAGAAGACTACTCATTGGAAAAGACCCTGATGTTGGGAAAGATTGAAGGCAGGAAGAGAAGGGGGCAACAGAAGATGAGATGGTTGGATGGCATCATCAATTCAGTGGACATGAGTCTGAGCAAACTCTGGGAGATAGTGAAGGACAGAGAAGCCTGGAGTCTGCAGTTCATGGGGTCGCAAAGAGTCAGACACAACCTAGTGACTGAACAACAGCTACTTGTATTTAAGGAACCTGTGGTAATCTGATAAAATTTTAAAATTGAATTTTGTTTGTTTAAAACATAAATCCCTGGCTGACCAGGAATAATATAAAGGATAAAATAATCAATTTAGTAATCAATAAATATTGATTGAAAAAATTAAAGCATCAGTAGCATGAATCAATGAAAAAAATGACAAAAACTTGCTTAGTGGAAAATTTGGCTAAATACATAAATATGAATATATATTTAATGCAATTCGCCATTTACGTTTCTGATTTTTACTGATTAAACATTTTTAGAAAATCCTTAACAACCCCATTTTATAGCTATACTTTTCACTTTTCTGCTTTTCGTCAAAAGTTGGTCTTTTAGAAGCATTCACATAATTTCTGTGCTTCTTCGCCTTAGACTCCATTTCACTCTGCGTTGACCTTTTGTTTTATCAAACATTTAATGAATCTATTTGTTTTCTTCTAGAAACTCTTTCTTATGCAGATATACAGTCATTCCTAGATTTAACCTATTTCAAATGTGGGATTTTAGCGGAAAGTCAGGGTATTGGCCATCTCGTACAGCAGTAAAGAATCCACATGCAGTGGAGGAGATGGAGGTTTGATCCCTGAGTGAGGAAGACACCCTGGAGAAGGAAATGGTAACCCACTCCAGTATTCTTGCTGGGGAAATCTCACTGACAGAGAAGCCTGGTGGCCTACAGTCCATGGGGCTGGAAAGAGTTGGACACAACTTAGCAACTACACAACAACAGCACCAAGAAGACTAGATAAAGATACACATGACCATATTTGGACATATATCAATTGCCTTTGTTTCTCAGCAAAAGTCATGGTTGAAAAACAAATTTTCATGCTCAACAGCAACTTATCTAAACTCAAACTCTACTGTATGCAAAAGCAAAAATTATGCATGATTATTAATATGAAAATATTTTATAATAATCAACTAGTACATTTAATATCCACCTGCTAATGCAGGAGACACAAGAGATGCCGGTTCAATCCCTGGGTCTGGAAGATCCCCTGGAGATGGAAATGGCAACCCACTCCAGTATTTTTGCCTGGGAAATCCCATGGACAGAGGAGCCTGGTGGACTATAATCTATGGGGTCAGAAAGAGTCGGGCATGACTGAGCACACATGCACACAGAATATACAATAACTGTGATTGTAGGGAGAATGAAACTTTAAAAATGTCAGACAACACAAATCATATATTTTCACATGATTTTTTAAAGTTTATATTCATTTAACTTTAAGAAAAATTTTTCTTGTATAGATATATTAATAATGAATATATAGAGCTTTAAATAAAACAATACACTATGCCAACTGAAGCTAAAAGTTCTAAATTCTTCAACAAACAAGTAGCAGTTTCTATGCAAGAGCTTTTCATAAATGCTTTAGGGTATTACTATCAGACTGCTAATCACCAGTTAAAGATCCCAGACTTCATCTATTCACATAAGAAATGAATACAGATACAGTAGTATATATTCTCGAAAGATAGTTAGGGAATATGCTGAAGTGCAAACATTCAACTTCAGTGCAATTAACAGTACAGTAACCTCAAGACCAGGAAAGTTTAAAGTCAATAGCCGAGAACCACTTGAATGGACAGTGATTGATTTTGCTTGCTCTGGCCTATAGGGGAATGATTGATCTAAGCTTTATTTTGTGCTGGCCTTTTCTCTATTGTAAGCCTAATGAGGCATAAGGAGAGAAGTGAAAGTGGAAACAACAGAAATAGATTTCTGTCTGCATGGAGCCAACAACATGGTGATGAAATACAAAATTAATCCAACCAGCTATTTGATATCAAAAGCTATACTCTCAAATTTCCAGTAACTTAATTTTCCCCCAAATTATTTTTTTGTTTACATTTCAGCAGTTCAATTCTCTTTTATTAGACATGTTGCAACTGAGTATCTTCTACAAACCTAGAAATATCAGAGATGTTTAGGAGGAACAATTTTTATATAAATTTTAAAGAAATGCCATTAAAATTGAAGATTTTGTTGCCAGAATGTATAAGTATACTCTCGGCTGTCTGCTATGAATAACCTTTGTAAGAATCAATTCTGTTGGTAAATACTTATTTAGAGAATTTATTGCAGAAATTAAAAATAAATGATATTTGAGAAAAAATAATATTTGGAAAATCATGGAAAATGGTAGTTCTAATACTCTGTGGTGTTTATGTAGGTGCTTAAACCATCAACAAATAACATCTTGAAATTTGAAACTAGACATATTTAAAACTAGAAAAGTACATTTAAATAGCATGTTGGAGATAATAGTTGAGATGTGAATGAAGTATTTCCTGGAAGAAAAAGTATATTAATTGTAATTGGCCAACTAAAGAAAGATTTGATGTGGCCAATAAAAATTGTTGCATTCGTCTTTGGAGTATAGTTTTATAAACATAAAATACATCATTTTATTCATTCCATAAACACTTATCATGTTCCCGCCTACTTCAGCTAATTAACTCCTATTCAGCCTTCAGAATTCAGCTTTATATTTACATTTCCTCAAAGCAATTTTTCCAAACCTTTCAGCCTATGTCAGATCCACCCTGCTTTTTATATCCTTGTATTTTTTCTTTCCTTGCACTTATTCAATAGTAAAAGGTAAATAATTGTATAACTAGTTTTTCCATGTATATGTATACTGAATAAGGACAAAACCTCTTTTCCTTTTTCACATTTATATCTCCAGCATGGGGCCTTCCACGAAATAAACACTAAATTAAAACTGTTAAATCAGAAAGTGAATAAATCTGTCAGATATAATTTTAAACACTGAAGTTACAGAATCAGGTAAGGCATGGGGAGTCTATCTCCTGGGGAAGACTGGGTGTTGGGAGAGAGAGAAAAGTTCATGAACAATTACAGTTCAACGAGAGAAGACATGGTGATGAAGGAGGAAACTGTTTCACTTCACGAAGTTTGAGTGGACAAGATGGAACTCCATGTAAAGGACAGAGTAGGTATCCTTTGCTGAGGGCCAGCTTGCCTAGGACCGGGCACACTGAACCTCAGAAATGTCTACTGAGACAGAGTAAAGAGTTTATTGGAGAGTTAGACCTTTCCAAAGAAAAGAGGGATCCCCCCGCAAGATCAGGCAGAGGGGATTGAAATTATAACATAAGCCTGACACACCTCTGACAGCCCCATGTGGGACTCTGGAGCAAAGCTTCCTAGTTAGAGGCGCCTGCAGTCACAGAGGTGGTAAGGTGGTGTCTTCCTCAGTCTTACTCAGCAGTCTTACTCAGCAGCTGGCTGTAGCCGCCCTGAAAGGAGCATGACTCAGCTCAAAGGCAGAGACAGACACGAAGGAGGCAGAACTGGTCACAGCTGAGTGGTGTTCCCCCTTGAGAAAATTTCATCTGCCACCAGCAAGAATGGTGTACACAGCAACTGCCTATTCCATACACAGCTAGGGTGTGCTTGTTAAGACAGAGCAAGGCATGAGGCCAGTAATACTATCAAGCCGGTGCTTGAACAGCCTCCTCAGTCTCTCTGTGGAGTTTGGATCTCATCCAATAGGCAGCAGAAGCCATAGAAAACTTTTAAGTAAGGAAGCATGGGGAGCAAATTTGCATTCTAAATCTCTTCTGCAGCACTGATGGAAGCCTGAATTCAGGACTGTTGCTAAGGAGCTGTTGGAGAAGGCCCAGCGAAAGCATGAACAGAGAGTTTGACATCCAGTTTCACACAGGAGTGGGGAGCAGCGATAAATTAGAGACACTGGAGAAGGCAGGCATCTCAGATTGTGATGACTGATTAGACGTGGGGAGTAAGAAGAGCAAGGAGTCTGGGACAGCTGATTTTCTATGACATACAAAATTTCGATATGTTCTGGATAAACTTTAGAAGACATAATAAAATGAGGCTCATTGCAAACTTCTACTTTGGAAAATCTAAAGTTGTCCAATTATCACAGCCAGATCCTTGATCATCTCCCGATAATCCATTTCTTGCTGTGTTTACACAGTGTTGTGTCTCAAACTGGTGCCAAGTGTCAAACAAAGAAATATCTATTAAATGTGATTTGGAGCATGGGAGGTGTCCCAGGATCTCAGTCTCAAAATGAAGTCTAATGTGGGCAGAGAAAGTAAAAGCAGAGTTAACAATTAAAAATACCAAAACAAACGAACACAACCCCACCACACACACACACACACACACACACATACATTAAATGGAGTGCTAAAGTGATATTCACTGACACTAAATTTGAAAGCAAAATAAAATGCCAATAATTACTACTGGGTAATGCTGCTATTTAAATGAAATATTTAATAAAGCCTTTATAGAGTACCCAGGTGAATTAAATCTACACCTAAGGCCATATACTTGCTAAACCCAATATATCCAGCCTCTGAAAAACAAGCACATTCACACCCCTGACCTGACTCTTGCTCTGTGGTATCTTATCTTTCCTCTGACCTCAAACTCTCACTCATTTAACAGAGTTCAATCCAAAGTTCTTTTCTAGATGCTTCACTCGTTTTCCTATAAAATGAATTAATTGCTCACTCATCTCTCTTTTCTGGTCTGGAACATTTACATATATACATATAAGTACATGTCTATGTTATTGTTTACTCACTAAATCATATCCAACCCTTTTTGACCCCATGGACTATAGCCTTCCAGGCTCCTCTGTCCATGGGATTTCCCAGGCAAGAATACTGGAGTGCGTTGGCATGCCCTTCTCCAGGGGATCTTCCCGACCCAGGGATTAAACCCAATGTTTTTTATATTCCTTCTCAGTTTGAAATAACTCCATCAACTTTCATATAATTTCAAATTTTCTTCCTTAATAGTAGTAACTATCTTTATCTCCAGTTTACATATGTAACTATGTATAAGTAACTATGGATAGCTAATAATAGTCTCTCTTATTACAGTAAATTATAAGCTCCTTGAAAGCTGTTTCTTATAGAATTCTTTCTTTGGCTCCCAACAGCATTTAAGTATGATGTTCTATGATATAAATCAGTATTAAGTGGTAAATACATAAACAGACCAAGATTTTTCAACCCCAGCACCATTGACGTTTTGGTCTTTCCTAAAGATCTCACTGAACACTTGGACATTGCTGTAGGCTGTCGTGTCCACTCTAGGATGTTTATCAGCCTCTCTGGGCTCTATCTACTAGATGCCAGTAGCTCCCAGGTCCTAGCTAGCTCCCTCTACACAGCTGTGACAATAAATGTCTCCTGACATTGACACTGGCCTCCAGGGTGGGGAGGAGACATACTGTTGAGAAGCACTGATTAAAAACATGAAACTACAACTTATAGGCACAGTGGGGACAGGAGAAAGTGGAGTGGTAGCATTCAGAGGGTAGCTAAACCTCATTTCATCTTAAAGAAAGTAGGATTTAGACATGCTAAGTCAGGGGTAAGAAATTTCAATGTGATAAAAACTGTGTTATCATCTTATTTTCTTCATTATTTTTCTTCTATGTCAATATATTACATTTCATTACAGGTTTTTATACTATTTATATGATTAAGTGACAATATCCAAGGAATTAGCTTAATTGAAATTAAGAGGGTAGCACTGAAGCATATATACTGCCATCTGTAAAATAGATAGCTAATGGGAAGTTCCTATATAACACAGAGAGCTCAACCTGGTGCTCTGTGACAACCTAGAGGAGTGGGCAGGGGAGGTGGGGTTGATGTTCAAGAGGGAGGGAATATATGCATACCTATGGCTGATTCATGCTGAAGTATGAGGGAAACCAACACAACATTGTAAAACAATCGTCTTCTAATTAAAAATTTTAAAAAAAAATTTAAAAGAAGCTGCAAATGTATGATGACTTTTAATTTAAATAGCCAATAGTCAATGACTGACCCTTGTATCACACAGGTGGCATGTTAATAACGTGGGGGTCTATGGAAGTGCCAATGCATATTTACATGGAAAATTAAAAAATGTAAAAGAGCCGGAAACTCAGAATTTGTAAACACTGTCACTGCATTGTTTGCACGGTAAGCATTTTTGATAATGCTATAAACTGACACATTTTCAGTGTCAAACAAATATCTTTGTGATTGTTATTAATATGTTAAAGAAAGTCAAATTTACCCCTGACCTACACAACTCACCAACGGAAATGGTATATCAAAGCTTAAGCAGAATATGCACTGTGTTTTCACACATCTATAACTAGTAACAAAATTTTGAGTGAGGATTTTGTTTCATACCTTCCAGTATGAACTGGTTGGCTTCTACTCTTCATAATCTGGGTGAGTTATTCTATTTGTCAACTACTTTGCTGTTGGTGTTCTGTCACTAAGTCATGTCCAATTCTGTGATTCCATGGACTTCAGCATGCCAGGCTGGAGTTTGTTCAGATCCATGTCCATTTAGTCAGTAATACTATCTAACCATTTCATCAAATACTTAATAAGCACCAAAAAACATTTTTAGAAGTTCTGCTAACAGCTTCTAACTGGATAGAATCCTAGCTCTCAAAAACTTACATTTAGTGGCAGTAAGCAATCCTACCGAATAAAATATTAAGAGTAATATACTTAGATTTATGATACAGATGAAAATACTGCAGAGACATAGAAAAGATCATTTTAGCTCAGTCATAAATGCAGTGCAGGAGGCACCTGATGGTTTTTAAGCAGAGGGATAACATAGTTATGACTTTGTTGTAGATAAAACGTTAGGACTGGAGGCAAGAAAACTACTTCAAAGCTTTTCACAATAATCTAGACAAGATATGTTAAAGGCTGAAACAGGCCAGTGATAAGCTGAGGGAAAAAAGGCAAACTTAAGAAAACTTGGAGACAAATATCATTAGAATTTCATGAGTACAATGACGTATTCATTTGGGGGGACAGAAAAGATTTAGACTGTATTTTTATAGTCTAGCTGTAAGTGAGTTGCTATTTAGGTGTACCATTAATTGAGATAACAGAAGAAGAAAAATGTTAGGGAAAAAGACAATGGTTTCCCTGAATGTCTCCCAGTAACAGTGTATATGGCTGAGGCACGATACCTAGTCAGAGCTTAGGAAACTTAGAAGCAATAAAAATAAATGCTAAGATTGATTCACATAAGCTTTTATTTGTGTATTTGATGAGATGGGTATAGTAGAAGGACTGGTGATGGGAGAGATTTGAGAACAACGGTGAAAAACGTGCTTCCGGTGATGAATCCAGGGTTTTAGACTATCTAGAAAAGTGAAAGAAAGCTCCTTTTAGACCCTGACAAGATAGGAAGATCAATACGGTGGAAGGTTATAGCATTTCATAGAATGAGTGTATTGTCTGTCATAGTATGAGAAGTCTGGGTAGGAAAATAGTTCATTTTCAGCAAGAGAGAAGCTGAAAGTTAAGATTTCTGATCTAAATTGAACTAGGACGTGACTAGTTTTTGGCTATCACCATAGGCGTGAGTAACACAGAGAGTCAAGGTACTTAGGAGATACCTAGAAAATGGTGTTTGAATAAAACATCCACATGAGACTTGTAGTAGGTGAGCATTGTGGCAGGATTTGGAATAAAGAAAGAATGTTTAAGATCAATGTTTTCAATGTCTGACCAGATTTTCAGATTAAGGAGGAGCAGAAAATCATATGGAGAGGCCTTCCTAAGAAAATACTAGTTGTGTTTATCTCAGCAGAGGAAGAGTGATGATTTAGAATGTGCACTTAACACTAGGGAGGTAGTGAAGGAATTGCTTGAGGGAAGAAATATCTACCACTTGATAGAACGACAAATTTACGTGTTGAAAAAGATTGTAGGAAGAATACAAGCTGAAGCAATACTTGCTCAGTGATATGAACTAACACCAATATCACTATTTCACATTTTTGTTTGGGAACTTCTGTATAAAGGACATAAGTCAAAATGTTCTCTAAAATAAGGCCAAGATTTGGAAAGCACCATGAAATTCAATTCATCCTGATCAAAAAGCAAAGCAGATTTAGACAGAAACACTGTCATAAATAGCAGAGTGCCCAAGTTTCCAGTACACTTTTCCTCTAAGGTTTTTAAGTTCTTTAAAGCTTACATAAAGATCATGAAATCTCCATTCAACCATGCTGCTCTGTATAATAGTGCTGAGATGTATATAATAGTGCTGAGATGTTTCCCTAGTAGTGAACTTGTTTTAAGGTCCTTGGGGTCCATAAAGAGTTGAAATGTTGAGAATATTTCAAGGCATGGTAATCAAAATGAAGACATGGATCAGAGTCAGAATTGAAGGAATGAATTGAATGCATTCCGGGAAAGAAAGTGGTAACAGATCATAGTAGATTTTATAACTATATAAGAGNCTGAGATGTTTCCCTAGTAGTGAACTTGTTTTAAGGTCCTTGGGGTCCATAAAGAGTTGAAATGTTGAGAATATTTCAAGGCATGGTAATCAAAATGAAGACATGGATCAGAGTCAGAATTGAAGGAATGAATTGAATGCATTCCGGGAAAGAAAGTGGTAACAGATCATAGTAGATTTTATAACTATATAAGAGACTGTATTCATTTCAAATCCTGAAAGATGATTCTGTGAAAGTGCTGCACTCAATATACCAGCAAATATGGAAAACTCAGCAGTGGCCACAGGAATGGGAAAGGCCAGTTTTCATTCCAATCCCAAAGAAAGGCAATGCCAAAGAATGCTCAAACAACTGCACAATTGCACTCATCTCACACACTAGTAAAGTAATGCTCAAAATTCTCCAAGCCAGGCTTCAACAATTTGTGAACCATGAACTTCCAGATGTTCAAGCTGGTTTTAGAAAAGGCAGAGGAACCAGAGGTCAAACTGCCAACATCTGCTGGATCATTGAAAAAGCAAGAGAGTTCTAGAAAGACATCTATTTCTGCTTTACTGAGTATGCCAAATTCTTTGACTGTGTGGATCACAAGAAACTGTGGAAAATTCTGAAA
>SJYA01002930.1:1014377-1101529 GCA_006410615.1 Neotragus moschatus
CAGTTCTTTAGCCACCTTTGCAAAGAGCTGACTCATTGTAAAGGACCTTGATGCTGGGAAGGATTGGGGTCAGGAGGAGAAAGGGACGACCAAGGATGAGATGGCTGGATGGCATCACTGACTCGATGTGCGCAAGTCAGAGTGAACTCTGGGAGTTGGTGATGGACAGGGAGGCCTGGCATGCTGCAATTCATGGGGTCGCAAAGAGTCGGACACGACTGAGTGACTGAACTGAACTGAACTCATGTCTCTGAAGTCTTTTATTAACAAAAACTATTGTTGGGTTGCTAAAGTTACTATACCTGTGTGTCTGAGAGAAAAGCACACTATATATTAATCTTGTGGAAGAGTGTATGATACAGGCATATTTTCCAAAACCCAAAAATAGTGCTCAAAACTCAGTTCCTATAAAGTCTCACCATTAAAATCTTCTTCCTTCCTTTCTACCTCTCTCCCTTCCTTTCTCCTTTCTTCCTTTGTCCATGAACTAGGATCAGAAACATTTCTATTATATGGCTTACAAGACAGAAAGTCAGAGGACTTTAATGATTTTTCCAAAAAGTTCCAGTATTAAATACAGGTAACATTCTTTCAAGTATAGCACAAGGAATAAACACCATACCTATGCTAACAACTGAATAATTCTTTGCAGTTATTTTGCCAACTCAAGTTTTCATTCTTTTTATGTCCACATTAACACTATGAAGTGACAGGTAGTGACAGTAAGGCCCACAACTACACTAATAAGGGAAAGTCGATGATACAGATTAAAAAATGAAAAACAGATTTAACTGTAAAAAAAAAAAATGTCATGGCCGAGTAGCTTTTAGATGATTCATCCACCAAAAGTGGAGATACTTTAATTGGAGAATTCAGATCAGGCCTTCCTAATTTTTAAGTGCTCAGTTATGAGGAAAAGATTTTACCCTCCAAGTCCTTAAAAGATCTTTTTCTTATGTTATTCATTCTTCCATTCAACAAATATTTACTGAGCACCTACCATCTGTCAGACAGTAGAGACAACACTGAAGAAAACAAATTTCTCTTCTTCATTTTTACAATGGGAGGATACAGACATCAAGATGAATAAGTAAAATATATATTATATATAAACTGGTGATANTTCTTCCATTCAACAAATATTTACTGAGCACCTACCATCTGTCAGACAGTAGAGACAACACTGAAGAAAACAAATTTCTCCTCTTCATTTTTACAATGGGAGGATACAGACATCAAGATGAATAAGTAAAATATATATTATATATAAACTGGTGATAGTGCAATGGATTAAAATAAAGGAAGAGCAATATGCAGAGCTGAGGGGGGATGTTGGAATCTTAAATAAAGTCAAGCCTTAATGAGAATGTGGCATTTATAGGACGACTTAAAGAAGCTGGGATAATGAGTCATACCACACAAGTCAAGAAGATTCTAGGCAGAGCCCGGACTCAGTGTGCTAGTTGTGTCCCTGGAGAGAGGAGGACAGGATGGTGGAATGCAGTGAGATGGAAAGAGGGTGATAGGAGATCAGATAGAGAGCGGTGTGTGAGGGGCAACCAACCAGATCATCTAGGGCCTATATTAGAATTAGATGGAATTACATTAAAATGGATCTTAACAGATTTGGCTTTTACTCTGCAGGAGAAACAAAGTTGTCTGAAGTTTCTGAGTTGAATTAATGTTATCCTGTATATTTTACCAGGTTTTCTTTGTCTAGAAATGACTAAAGCGGACAAGGGTGGAATCAGTGTGTGTGCTCAGTCATTCTGTCCTGTCTGACTCTTTACGACCCTATGGACTGTAGCCCGGCTGGCTCCTCTGTCCATAGGATTTCCAAGGCAATAATACTGGAGTGGATTGCCATTTCCTTATCCAGGATGGAATCAGGGAAACAGCTAAAAACTACTACCATAATCCAAGCAAGTCACACGAGCTTTTTGTATTATAGTAGTGTTAGTGGAGAGGAAGAACAGCTGGATTCTGCATAAAATATGCATGTTGATTTGTTAGGTGACTAAGGGATTACATATAGGTTCTGAGAGATAGAGGTCAAAAATTATGCAGGGTTTTTTTTTGTTGTTTTTTTTTTGCCTGAAGAATTAGGAAGATGAAGCTACCATTAAATGAGATGGTTAAAGATAAAGAACTATTATTTAGTCTCTGATTGCTTCTTGCCAATTGTAATATTTGAGGATACCCTTCCTTTTTGTGTCTTGACATCTGATTTTTCTTAGCATTGATTTAATTCCAAGTTTCATCAAACCATTTCATGCATTATATCTATTAATAATAAATATCCCCATTCTTTTCATGTGTCTTCAGTGTGATCATATAATAAGTGAATAATTATTATTTAACTCATGTTTGATTCTGCAGTGTGAAAAGGCTGTGATAATTCTAGTCTCACCAGGAAATCAGCCCCTTGACAGTAATTGTCTTTATTTTACCCACTGATTTAGCAATCTTGAGAAGATGCAAAAAATATATTCAACTATTTTTTACATTTATTAAAGAACAATGATGACTGTAAATAAGAGAAAATTTTAAATGACTCTGGTCATGAACTAAATGGAGGCAAATGACATAAAGGAAAGACCAAAGACATTGATGTTAAGTTAGTCAATAACTAATTGAATAGAGGCTGAGTCCTTTGGTAGATCATATAACCTAGTTGATTCCCAGTTTTCATGATTATCTGCATTCATAATATATACAAAATACTGAAGACACCTTAAAAATATTAACTGCTAAACTCATGTTAGCCCATAATTCCCACAGTTTCAAGAAACCAGACCCAAAAGGAGATCAAGAGGGCAAAGTAAGAGGAGGTGGAACTTACCTTTTTCCACAAACACATCAAAAATAAGTCTACATGTGGAACAATTCTCACTGAAAACTAACTGGAAGTTGGCAGAAAGACTCGTGTACAACCAAAGCTGTCAGTAGTGAAGTCGCTCAGTCGTGTCTGACTCTTTGCGACCCCATAGACTGTAGCCTACCAGGCTCCTCAGTCCATGGAATTTTCCAGGCAAGGGTACTGGAGTGGGTTGGCAAATCAGGTAGAAAGGGAAAAAAAGTGATCAAGTCAGGACCTGTGCCCTTGGGAAGAGACACAGAGGAAAAGAAAAATTCATGGGTAGAGACTTGCCCTGGGAAGCAAGCAGGTTGAGCCGTAAACTGGATGTCCCAGTCCTGGGTCCTATGTGAAGGAGACAAGCCCCGCTGGCTGGTTGGAGGAAGGCTGAACCAAACACAAGACTGAGAGAAACCCTGGACTACACCTGTGAGGAGGGTCCAGGGTCTGGCTAGTCTCTGAGGCAGAGTGAAGCAAGGTCTGCTCTAGTGGCGATGTGTTTACATGACCACCCCACCATGCTCCACAGGCTGAACCTAGCGAATGCTTCAGTCCAGCTCACTCCACGCCACAGCGCAGCACTGGATCTGGCCTGGCCAGGACTGGGGAAAAAGGACTTGCCTATGATACAGAAATGATCTGGTCTGTGGTAGATCTCAGGTGGGGTGGTGTCAGCCATTGTTGGAGCTTACTCAAGTTGTGTCTCAGAAGCCCACTGGATCCCTGATGGCTGACTCCCCACCACAGCTAACATCTCAGTATATGCCAAGAAATCATGAGGGCCCCTGCCAGCCCTGCTGAGTGGTTCCACAACAGGATGGGGTGGCAGAAGCAGGGAATAGTGATCAGCTGTGAGGAACAAGGGGAGACTGAACCTAACGCCATGTCTGAACAGAGCCATGGATGCCTACACAGACAATGCCTCAAACCTCTGTCTGTTCAAGGGCAACACTCGCTTCAGTACTCCCTTCCTTTGAGGAAAGGTCCCAGTGTAGGGAGAGGGAAAAATCAACCTTAAAGGGAGAAGAGTCACCTCAAGCCTGACCCTCTGGGTTTCTGTTCTAGCAAATTGGGATCAGACCTGGTCCCTGATAGAGTGGTAATGGCCACTGAGCAGGGGGGACGTCCCACCCTACACCCAAAACCTTCCCTAGCTCCTTCATCTCCACTCCACCCTCTACCAAGGTGATAGATGCTACAAACCCTGAAGAAATAAGTGATTTGTGTTCACATCAAATCCAGTTCTCCCCAAGAAGGCCCTGGGCACACAAAGTCTATATAGGAATGCTTACACATAAGAACAGTTCTTTAACACTGCAATAAGTAACTGCTTCACTTAAATTCACAGACACAGAAAAAGTTAAGAAAAACGAAAAGGTAGAGAAACTGGTCTCAATTGAAAGAGTGAGACAACACCTGAAAAAAATAAGAAAACAAGTAAAAATTCTACCAGATAAAGAATTTAAAAACACTGGTACTACAAATGTCAACTGAATTAGGGAAAGTAATTGATCTAAACAGTGACATTTTAACAAGAAACTAGAAAGTATAAAAAAGACCCAGTCAGAGATGAAGACTTTGATAGCTGAAATAAAAACACACTATTAATAGAAGACATGAATAGAAAACTAAGTGATATAGAAAAATGGATAAATGATCTGGAATATAGAACAATAAAAATCACCAAATCAGAATAGCAAAGGGAAAAAAAAAAATAAATGAAAGCTGTTTGAGAAATCTCTGGGATACACAGCAATCCCACTCTTGAGCATAGATTCAGAAAAGATGAAACACTCTAATTTGAAAAGACACATGTATCCCAATGTGCATAGTGGCACTGTTTATAGTAACCAAGATAAGGAAGCAACCCAAGTGTCCATCATCAGACAAATGGGTAAAGAAAAAGTGATAACACATAGACACACAATGGACTGCTACTCAGCCATAAAAAGAAAGAAATTTTGCCAATTGTATCCAGGTGGATGGACCTAGGGAGTATTTTCTTCAGTGCAATAAGTGAGATAAAAACAAATGCTGTATGATATCACTTACACGTGGAGTCTAAAATTATAAACAAATGTATATGCAAAGCAAACAGACTCACTGGTACAGAAAAAAACTAGTGATTACCAAAGGGGAGAAGGAAGTGGGATGGGAAGATTAGGGGTATGAGATTAAGCGATACAAACTACAATGCATAAAATAGATAAGCAAGAAGGATGCATTGTACAGTACAGGGAAGTATAAGCAATTATCTTGTAATGACTTTTAATGAAGTATAATCTATAAAAAATACTGAATCACTATGTTGAATGAGTGAAATTGATATTGTAAATCAGCTATACTGCAATTGAAAGACAAAACTAAAAGAAATAGAGAACCAGCAAACATAAAAAGATTTAGATCAGTGATAAAGATAGATGGTACATCCCATAGCCTCAAGTATTAACCATGCATGCTCACTCAGTCATGTCCAACTCTTTGCAACCTCATGGACTGTAGCCTGGATTTTCCAGGCAAGAGTGCTGGGTTGCCACTTCTTTCTCCAGAGGATCTTTCCAGCTTGGAGATTGAACCCATGTCTCCTGCATTGGCAGGCGGATTCTTTACCACTGAGCCACCTGGGAAGGCCTCAAGTNGCATGCTCACTCAGTCATGTCCAATTCTTTGCAACCTCATGGACTGTAGCCTGGATTTTCCAGGCAAGAGTGCTGGGTTGCCACTTCTTTCTCCAGAGGATCTTTCCAGCTTGGAGATTGAACCCATGTCTCCTGCGTTGGCAGGCGGATTCTTTACCACTGAGCCACCTGGGAAGGCCTCAAGTATTAGCCAATTACACTTTCTCCTTCTTTATGCTCCTTTATTTATGTTTTATGAAAGGTATTCACTTTTCTACTACAAACTTCTTCCCTGATGTCACCTCTACCTGTTTAGAGGCAGCCGTTGTTGGAGCTTACTCAAGTTGTGTCCTGCATCTACAACTTTAAGCACAACTGTTTGCCCACAGGTAATGATAAAAATGAAGCCAATAGTAGAAAATGTTCACCACCAATTAGCTACCTAGAGGTAGGTGGTTTATTCTGGAATGCCAGGGAGCTGAAGTGAGGAAAGGAGTAAAAACCAACAGGAAGATAGTTATGACAATGACTGCAACTAAGGGTGACTCAGT
The DNA here is from genome assembly GCA_006410615.1 of Neotragus moschatus. Lineage (NCBI taxonomy): Eukaryota > Metazoa > Chordata > Mammalia > Artiodactyla > Bovidae > Neotragus > Neotragus moschatus. The sequence continues at coordinate 1,020,404 of SJYA01002930.1, forward strand.
AGTGGGTGCCACCAAAAGTTTGTGAGGCGCCGTATAAAATATATCTCAAAACTGTCCACCCAGGAGACGAGGGAAGGAAGCATTTAGCTATCTGGTGGCTCCTGCCCTCCACTTACAAATGCTGCCTATGAAGTGTTAGCTCTCACACGGTTTCAAGACTGAATTTATGAGGATTAAGCAATTTCTGCAGGATTCCCAGCTGCCTCCCCATACCATATATTCAGGGAAGCTTAGGGCAGGGCCGGAAAGGTACAGGGAGTGTACATAAAGCTTGTTGAAGATGGACAGAACTGAAACAAAAGTGAGGGCAAGAAGCTACAAAGTTGGCACAAAAGTTTTTCAGAGGCTCAGTCTTGTCCAGTGGTTGAGGTGAATGTAGTGAAAGTACATTTCTCACAATATACTTCATCAACATTTATTTTTCTTTTTCCAAAATAGGTCAAGTCAAACCTTCAAGATACCATATATATGTCCAGAACTGTATCTGTATAATTATAATAAGGCATTAATAGATTAATAAGAATCAACAATAAATTAATATAATAAATGACAATTATAAGAAATGTCTATAATATACAGGAATTTTGAATTTTGAATTATTTTCTTTGCCAGTGGGAGGAATTTTTTTCACTAAATTAGTAGATGAACTTCCTCCCTCTAAAAATAATGTTAACCAAGCCATGAAAATTGGTTTATTCTCCCACATAAATCCTTTAGGGAAAGTCTCAAAGCAAAGAATAGAGGTTTGACAATTCATCTAAGGGGAATTCGTGTTTCTCAATTCTTTTCCATCAGTGGTTTTATGAAGCAGTTTTTTCCTCACTTTCCTTTTTGGAATAAAATTAGATGAATTAAAGGCATTAATGATCACACGTTTTTGATTTCATGGTACTTTTATCATAATTATTGGGTGAGTTAAAATAATATCAAATGACTTAATTGATTTTGGCTATCCCATAGCCTTGTGATTTAACCTTATTTAGTAAAGACACCAGATGGCTTTATTTCATTTATTAGAAATGGATGTTATTCACTCTTCCATGATGTACCTGGGGCATTGAGCTTTGGTTTGAGGTTTGTGAACTGAATTATTAACACAATAAAGTTGTTCTCTAGTGTACCTTATTAGGAGTATTATAATTTATTCCCTAAGCTATATAACATTAAAAACAGAGTTTTAAATAGAAAATTCCATTTAAGGATAATGAAAACAGTTTCAATAAAATACTATGTGCTATGGACTGAACTACATTTTGGTGGGAAAAGCAATAAATACAACTTACTCTTCTGCCCTAATTGTCTAGTAAAAAATTTCAATTTGTTTTGTAAAAGTCAGTGGTATGTGTGCATTAGAATCCCCTAACATTATATATATATATATATATATATATATACACCATTTTCTTTCACTTTCTCTGTCACAAGTTGAAACTGAGGCTATTAGGATAGATTTAGTAATTTTTAAGAATGACAAATTCTTTTAGACATATTCAGTCATAACAGGTTTTATTTTTTACTCATTCTTATAGTCGCATCCAAGCAAACACTAACCTCTATCAGTCTCTGTGTGTGCCTTTGAATTGTTTGCTTATATTTCATCCTCCTGAGGATCATTATAGTCTATCCCCTCATATTTCATGTTAGAGATCGTCTNATAACAGGTTTTATTTTTTACTCATTCTTATAGTCGCATCCAAGCAAACACTAACCTCTATCAGTCTCTGTGTGTGCCTTTGAATTGTTTGCTTATATTTCATCCTCCTGAGGATCATTATAGTCTATCCCCTCACATTTCATGTTAGAGATCGTCTACCACAGAGATCACCAGGGAGACCAACCAAGTTGCAATTGCCTTTATTCACGGATCCGGGTCCGGGCCCCCTCACAGCAAGGTGGTAGAAGGAGGAGCCCCGACCCCCGTAAAACAGACACTTTATACTTTTTAGGTTTGGGGGAAGGGGTCTAAGCTACTTGGCCAACTAGCATTGGTCTATTTGAAACTAACATCGAGCTGTTCGTTGTGGCATTTACAGTTTGGCAAGGTCCTTTATTTTCTTTTTTTATTATTTTATTACTGCTTCTACTTTCTTATCTTGGGCAAACTTATCTTGAGTAAACTTAGCTTGAGCAAATCTGTGATTGTACTTGGGGCAGCGGGGCTTCTGCCTAGTAAAGTTTTAACCCGACCTTTAGCCTTCTCACGGGTGCGAGTTAAAATTTTCCTGTACATTTCACATCTAGACAGTGACAATGTCCATTTTTGCTGTACCTAGACAGCATACTAAAAAGCAGAGACATTACTTTATCAACAAAGGTCCATCTAGTCAAGGCTGCAGTTTTACCAGTAGTCATGTATGGACATGAGAGTTGGACTATAAAGAAAGCTGAGTGCCGAGGAATTGATGCTTTTGAACCATGGTGTTGGAGAAGACTCTTGAGAGCCCCTTGGACTGCAAAGAGATCCAACCAGTCCATCCTAAAGGAGATCAGTCCTGGGTGTTCATTGGAAGGACTGATGAAGCTGAAACTCCAATAATTTGGCCACCTGTTATGAAGAGCTGACTCATTTGAAAAGACCCTGATGCTAGGAAAGATTGAGGGCAGGAGAAGAAGAGGACGACAGAGGATGAGATGGTTGGATGGCATCACGGACTCAATGGACAGGTTTTGGTGGACTCCGGGAGTTGGTGATGGACAGGGAGGCCCGGTGTGCTGCAGTTCATGGGGTCATAAAGAGTCGGACATGANAGGAAAGATTGAGGGCAGGAGAAGAAGAGGACGACAGAGGATGAGATGGTTGGATGGCATCACGGACTCAATGGACAGGTTTTGGTGGACTCCGGGAGTTGGTGATGGACAGGGAGGCCCGGTGTGCTGCAGTTCATGGGGTCATAAAGAGTCGGACATGACTGAGCGACTGAACTGAGCTGAACATGCTTGTAAGTGCAGCCCTGATGCATCCCACAGCTTATAATTTGAGTGACCACACGTTCTAGTCTCCCTAGGATACTTCCAGTTTTTTCTACTGTAATTACTGAGAATTAATCCTTGCAGTCTGAAAAAGAGGTGGGCGAGAAGGTACATGCTCATCTTATCTGTAATGACATTATTGCCGGNTGGGTTAGGAAGATCCCCTGGAGAAGAAAATGACAACCCAAGTTAGTACTCTTGCCTAGGAAATCCCATAGACAGATTAGCCTGGTGGGCTCCAGTCCATGGGGTTGCAGAGAGCTGGACTAAACAAGAACAAGGACCAGACAGGAAAACTCTATTGAGCTTATATTTAAAGGGCTTATGTTCAAGAAATTAAAAAAAAAATGCCATAACTTTAGTGGAGGAGAAAACCAGTGTTAGGATGAAAAGCCTCCCTAGATAATTAATAGTTGCCTTCAAGTAAGAAAAGAAATTCCTCAGGTTCGAGGCAAGCAACAGAAGTGCCTGGGGAAAATACTACTCCAGCCTATTATATTCTCATATTCCTTGAATGTGGTTTACTCAATATTATAAAATGGGGTTTTTAATAGATGACTGGCTCTTATCTTTTCATGTAAGTAATATTTATTTTTATAGAAGTAAGGCAAAGATTTATTAGTTGGAGAAAAGTGGTTGAATGGAAAACATTTTTTGAAATATTATCCAATGTCATTTGGTTCTTCTGTTTTCTTCTATCTTCTAACCTTTTTTACTGTTTACTAAGTATATTTGCTACCTTGAGAAGTTGTATAATGAAGATGTGTAAGGCAATGAAATGCTGTGTACTAAAGCTAACTTTACTAAAAAAACATTATACTACCTGTCACTAACCTGTATATTNGGTCATTATCTGAATGTAGCATGTTAAACATTTTTACAGGGCCAGATAAGCTAAGAAACAGTCCATGCAACACCAAAATAATATATACAGGTAAAAATGACTTCTATAATAAAAATAAAAGTAAATGTCAAGCATGTTTGATGAGTGAATTATTCAAAAATACCACAATATATGTATATAAGTTTACATAATAAGCCAATCTCATTAACTCCTCCCCTTCATGGATCACAGCCATGTCATGGTGAAGGGGCTTGAACTAACTCAGTGAAGCTATGATCCATGTCATGTAGGGCCACCTAACACAGATGGGTCATAGTGAAGAGTTCTGAAAAAATGTGGTCCATTGGAACAGGGAATGGCAAACCACTCCAGTATTCTTACTGCAAGAACCCCATAGATAGTATGAAAAGACAAAAAGACATGACACTTGAAGATGAGCCTCCCAGATTGGACAGAGTCCAATATGCTACTGGAGAAGAGTAGAGGGCAATGACTGCTGCTGCTAAGTCACTTCAGTCGTGTCCAACTCTGTGTGACCCCACAGATGGCAGCCCACCAGGTTCTCCCATCCCTGGGATTCTCCAGGCAAGAACACTGGAGTGGGTTGCCATTTCCTTCTCCAATGTATGAAAGTGAAAAGTGAAAGGGAAGTCACTCAGTCATGCCCAACTCTTAGCGACCCCATGGACTGCAGCCTACCAGGCTCCTCCATCCATGGGATTTTCCAGGCAAGAGTACTGGAGTGGGGTGCCATTGCCTTCTCTGGGGCAATGACTAATAGTGCCATAAAGAATGAAGTGGCTGGGCCAAAGCAGAAACAACACTCAATTGTAAATGTGTCTGGTAGTGAGAGTAAAGTCCAATGCTGTAAAGATCAATATTGCACAGGCACCTGAATGTCAGGTCCGTGAATTGGATGTGGTCAAGCAGGAAGTGGCAAGAGTGAACACAGACTTTTTAGGAATCAGTGAACTAAAATGGATGGGAATGAGTGAATTTAATTCAGAAGATCGTTATATCTACTACTCTGGGCAACAATCCCTTGTAAGAAATGGGGTAGCCCTCACAGTCAACAAAAGAGCCCAAAGTGCAGTACTTGAGTGCAATCTCAAAAATGACAGAATGATCTTGGTTCTTTTCAAAGGAAAACCATTCAGTATCGCAGTAATCCAAGTATATGCCCCAACCACTAATGTTGAAAAAGCTGAAGTTGATTGGTTCTATGAAGACCTGCAGCACTTTTTAGAAATAACACCAAAAAAAAAAAAAAAAACCTTTTCATCATAGGGGATTGGAATGCAAAAGTAGGAAGTCAAGAGATATCTGGAGTAACATAAAAATTTGACCTTGGAGTACAAAATGAAGTAGGGCAAAGGCTAACAGAGTTTTACCAAGAGACCACACTGTTCATAGCAAAAACCCTCTTCCAATGACATGAGATGATTCTACACATGGACATCACCAGATATTCAAAACTGAAATAATATTGATTATATTATTTGCAGCTAAAGATGGAGAAGCTCTATACAGTCAGCATAAACAAGTTTGGGAGCTTACAATGGCTCAGATCATAAACTCCTAATTGAAAAATTCAGATTTAAATTGAAAAACATAGGGAAAACCACTAGGCCATTCAAATGATCTGAATGACCTAAATCAAATAACTTATGATTATACAGTGGAAGTGACAAATAGATTCAAGAGACTAAATCTGATAGAGTGCCTGAAGAACTATGGATGGAAGTTCATAACACCTTACAGGAGGTGGTGAACAAAACCATCCCAAAGGAAAAGGCATAATGGTTGTCTGAGGAGGCCTTACAAATAGCTGAGAAAAGAAGAGAAGCCAAATTCAAAGGAATAAAGGAAAGATATATCCAACTGAATGCAGAATTCCAGAGAATAGCAAGGAGAGATAAGAAAGCCTTCCTCAGTGATCAACTCAAAGAAGTAGAGGAAAACAATAAAATGGGAAAGACTAGAGATCTCTTCAAGAAAATTAGAGACACCAAGGGAAATTTCTCTGCAAAGGTAGGCACAGTAACGAACAGAAACACCAGTATGGACCTAACAGAAGCAAAAGATATTAAGAGGTGACAAAGATACACAGAAGAAGTGTACAGAAAAAAGATCTTAATGACCTGGATAACCACAATGGTGTGATCACTCACCTAGAGCCAGACATTCTGAAATGCAGAGTCAAGTGGGCCTTAGGAAGCATCACTATAATCAAAGCTAGTGGAGGTGATAAAATTCCAGCTGAGCTATTTCAAATCCTAAAACATGATGCTATTAAAGGGCTGCACTCAATATATCAGAAAATTTGGAAAACTCAACAGTGGCCATAGGACAGGGAAGGGCTTGATTTTATTTCAATCTCAAAGAAGGGCAATGCCAAAAATGTTCAAAGTACCATACAAATGTACTAATTTCATATCCTAGCAAAGTGGTGCTCACAGTCCTTCAAACCAGGCTTCAACAGTATGTGAACTAAAAACTTTCAGATGTACAAACTGGATTTAGAAAAGGCAGCAGACCAGAGCTCAAATTGCCAACATGCATTGGATCATTTAAAAAACAAGAGAATTCCAGAAAAACATCTACTTCTGCTTCACTGACTATGCTAAAGCCTTTGACTGTAGATCACAGCACTGTGGAAAATTCTTAAAGATATGAGAATAGCAGGCCACCTTACCTGCCTCTTGTGAAACATGTATGCAGATCAAGAAGCAACAGTTAGAACCGTACATGGGACAATGGACTGTTTTCAAGTCAGGAAAGGAATATGCCAAGGCTGTACATTGTCATCCTGCTTATTTAACTTATATAGAGAATACATCATGAGAAATGCCGTGCTGGATGGAGCACAAGTTGGAATCAAGATTGCCAGGAGAAATATCAATAACCTCAGCTATGCAAATGACACCAGATGCATTTTAGAGCCCCCCAAAATAAAGTCTGTCACTGTTTCTATTGTTTCCCCATTTTTGTGACATGAAGTGATAGGATTGGATGCCATGATCTTTGTTTTTTTGAATGTTGAGTTTAAGCCAGCTTTTTCACTCTCCTCTTTATGGTTATCAAAGTGTAAAGGTGAGGGGAAGGGATAAATTAGGATGCTGGTGTTAACATATACACACTAACATACATAAAAGTAAACAATAACATAGACCTACTGTATATTACAAGGAACTTTACTCAATAGTCTATAATAAACTGTATGGGAAACAGAATCTGAAAAAGCATAGATATATGTGTAACTGAATTACCTTGCTGTATATCTAATTCTATAAGGGAGTAAACATCAAAAATATTTCATGAATTAATCATTCAAAACTACTACATAAATTTATATAAACCAATCCCATTAACTCCTCACTTCTCATCACAAAAATAGTTACATATTAGTCTATTTTCTATAAAGTACCAATATACCTGGAATTTTTAACATAAGGCATCTAAAAATTTCTGCCATGTAGATGATATTTTCAAACAAAAAGTTTTGGTAATAGTTTGAAAGAAAGATTTCTTAACAGAAGTTAACTGAGCAGCTATAAAATTTAAGAGAATAAAATGTCCGAAAGTGACATGTATTTTTTTCATGAGTCTGTCAAGAAATCTCCTTGTCCCATTTTACTTGTTTGGTGTTTTTCTTACTGTTTATTTGTGCAAAGCAATATCTGTACATTTCACAATTTAAAAGTATCCTAAAAGGAAAGTTTTGAAATACTGTCTTTGATCACTTCTTACGACCATTTTTTAACTGACACATTTCTTTGAAGTTCTTCTATTCAGGTCCCTAATGAAATACTACTTGCAGATAAAGCTATGTAGAGAAAAATACAAAGTGGATAGAAATGCATTAATGCAAATTTAGGAAGAACACACCTGTGCACTTACACACTTGTCGTGCCATGTGTATTTAGGATACAGTTTGCTAGTTACTGTCAGCCCTGACGGGTGTTTATTAAAGGTATTTGGAAAACCTATTTAAAAAAGAATAAGGGAAGAATCAAGAGTCTAAGTCATGTCATATTAAAAGATTACATTCCCTAGAAGGTTCTTTAGCTTTCCATCTCACTGTTTCATAGTCAGTCACACATAGATAGGGTTAGTAAAGTCAACTCAGATTGGTATAGGCCATCAAATAGTAACTGGTCAGAAAAGCAAACGTCTGGATATGATTGTCACCACTCACAGCAGGTAAGGGTTAGTTGTAAGACTGGCCAGGAAAATCAGAATTATAAAATTAACAAGAAACTACATCATGAGAGAATTAGACACGAGGTCACCACATCTTTATGCAATGGGACTGGAAAGTCCAAATGAGCTCAAAAGCATGAGAATGTTAGTATCAAGGAGGCAGGATTCAATGAGGCAGTTTTGTTCTTGCCCCTGGTTTATGGCTGTTAAGAGCTGTTTTTATATGTTCAACAGCAGTATATGTCCAGGTGGAAAGGACCAGATGAGGTTTTAAAGGCTTCTTTTAGTTTAATATTGAGGTGGCCGAATAACCAAACAAGAATTGTGGTTCTTCTGTAATGATAGCTTAATTACTAAACCCAAAATTTCAAAACTAAATTCCATTTTGATGTTTAGATACTTAATAGATACACTTCTTTGTTCAGTGTAGCAGAGGATCTGCTAGTTTTTCACAGAAGTCTATGTGGTCCTCATCTTCTTTCTCCCAGGCACAAACCAGGATCGCACAGCTTAACTTTCTTTCATTTAGATATGTCCATGTTATTGAACCTTCAGTTCAGTTCAGTCACTCAGTCGTGTCCAACTCTTTGCGACCCCATTAATCGCAGCACGCCAGGCCTCCCTGTCCATCACCAAAACCCGGAGTACACTCAGACTCACGTCCATCCAGTCAGTGATGCCATCCAGCCATCTCATCCTCTGTCGTCCCCTTCTCCTCCTGCCCCCAATCCCTCCCAGCATCAGAGTCTTTTCCAATGTGTCAACTCTTTGCATGAGGTAGCCAAAGTACTGGAGCTTCAGCTTTAGCATCATTCATTCCAAAGAAATCCCAGGGCTGATTTCCTTCAGAATGGACTGATTGGATCTCCTTGCAGTCCAAGGGACTCTCAAGAGTCTTCTCCAACACCACAGTGCAAAAGCATCAATTCTTCGGCACTCTGCCTTCTTCACAGTCCAACTCTCACATCCATACATGACCACAGGAAAAACCATAGCCTTGACTAGATGGACCTTAGTTGGCAAAGTAATGTCTCTGCTTTTGAATATGCTATCTAGGTTGGTCATAACTTTCCTTCCAAGGAGTAAAAGTCTTTTAATTTCATGACTGCAATCACCATCTGCAGTGATTTTGGAGGCTTCCAAAATAAAGTCTGACATTGTTTCCACTGCTTCCCCATCTATTTGCCATGAAGTGATGGGACCAGATGCCATGATCTTTGTTTTCGGAATGTTGAACTTTAAGCCAACTTTTTCACTCTCCACTTTCACTTTCTTCAAGAGGCTTTTTAGTTCCTCTTCACTTTCTGCCATAAGGGTGGTGTCATCTGCGTAGGACTTTAGGCAATGAATAGTGAGTAGAACTGTGTGTGTCTTTTCCATATCAAGACTGTTATGATATGGTTGTGCTTCCTCTATAGTTTCTCACGCTTCTTCCAGGTAGATAAAGACAACAAGATGACCCTGGATTTACACTGTGTCCAATGTGATAGTCACTAGTCACATGCAGCTGTTCATATTTAAATTAATTAGAGTTAGATTCAATTATAATTCAGTTCCTCGATCACACCAGCCACATTTCAGGCACTCAAAAACCACATAACTAATGGCTACTATCACATATCCATCATTGCAGAAAAGTCTATAGGCCTGTGTTGCCCTTGACAATGGTAAAGCAAAAGCACAGAAATAGACAAAGTCCCTGAATCGCCACAAGGAAAACCACACAAAAGCCAGTACCATCTACCTCTGACTATTCTGTGACTGAAAAAATCAACTTGCACTGCTTGAGACATTCTTCAGTTTGGGGCATATGCTGCTCTAACTGCTATTTACAGAACTGGCGATCCTAAAAATAGCAGCATATAACCAGACACAGTCAGGGACAGGCATCAGGTGAACGAGATGATATTTAATTTCCATAGCAATAAATCTGCTGCTCAAGTAAATGATCATTTGTAACCAAGTATAACTTCAACATTCAGGTGAACAGATATCAAGAAAGTCAAGGTAGTTCTGAGTTTGAGTACATATGGAAAGTGGGTTTATTTTTTAATCAACACCATTTCCATTACATAGGACAAGAGATTCTCATAGCCAAATATGGGAAGCAGTTGGCTCATCCTATTGGCTGCTAGTCAAGGACAAACAGAAACTGAGACTGTAATTTCTCCAAGGGCTTCCTTGATAGCTCAGATGGTAAAGAATCCACCTGCAGTACAGGAGACCTTGTTTCAGTCCCTGGGTTGGGAAGATTCGCTGGAGAAGGGAAAGGCTACCCACTCCAGTATCCTTGCCTAGCGAACTCCATGGACAGAGGAGCCTAGCAGGCTACAGTCTCTGGGGTCACAAAGAGTCAGACATGACTGAGTGACTACTATTACTACTTCTAATTTCTTTGAGACAGCAAGCAATAGCAGATTTACACTTACGAATCAATGAAAGATAAAAGGAAGAAAATAGCTAAATACTCAGTGAGAATAATAATATTAAGTTGATATAAAGTCTGAGAAAAGGGTCTTGATTATTTATCAAGAAATCGTTATGACCTTTATCAAGGGAGTACATTTTACATTGACATTCTTTGTCTTGTATATTGAAATTACAGTTTGCATATAATTCTTTCGCTAAGAGCAAAGAAAACTGACTACATCAAGGAAAAATATAGAGAGACAAAGTATCCTTCATCTTATTTTTATTCCTACCAAAAAGTGGTGCTTAGAATTACAGTAAAGAGAATGTTGTGAAATATGAGGTGCATCTTTTCTCCTGTCTTGAAAGAAAAAATTCAATTGAAGTGTAAATCTTCGGAGGATGAAAAACAATAGATTCTATTCAGAGTGAAGTTTTTGTTTTTGCCCCCCTCCCCAGTTTACTGCAAGGAAAGTAATAAAAGATTAAGAGGCTTCCATAAGATCGTATAAAATAGTAAAAAAAAAAAAAAAGTAATCACTCTGGAACCACAAAAGCAGTGATATGCAGCAGAGTAATTTACTCTATGAGCCTTTCACTTTAGGCCAGAAGGTACACTTGTAATAGCTGCTTAATCTTAACCTCAGGACTTTACAGCTCATGAACTCTTGTATTGACATTAATGAACAGCCTGGGCAAGGTAAAATACTGATCAGCACAGACATCTTGGTTTCTTTGGAAAATTAATAAGGAGAGCTCTCTGGATGAGAATTTATTGTGAGTGCCTTGAGAATTAACGGCCGTAATGGCGAGGCGGGATTGATTGAAAGAAAAAAAAGAAAAAAACATTTTGTAGGTGATGGTGTGGGAAATCACCATACTATATCCTTTCCAAATTTCACTATTTTTGTCTTTTCCTTGTTGTCATTCCTTAAGCAATGAGGGCTAAATAAGACAGTAGATTGGCATTTAGAAATTAGAAACCTTGGGAAAGAATCCAGTTCATTAGCAAAGTAATTAACTGTTTCTTAACATAATAATACTGCAAGTAAGGGTAATTAGTGGTACTAAACTTATTGATAACCAAGAAATTTTCTGGGTTTAACATATACAACAAGAATCAATTCTTGCTTTTTCATAAGAAGGCACTGTCTACAATGTGTACCATTACAGTCGCTTGGACCTTAACCCTAACCATACACTTGTTCGTATTAACATTGGATACAGAATAAGGAGTCAGCAGTTTGTTCCTTAATATCCTCAGCAACAAGTATACTTGTTTGACAGAATCAATGGGTAGCAGAATTTGGGCAGCTTCTGCCTTTCCTTCATGATATATCTTTCTAGACTATGTGCCTGAGAATGTAATTGCACTTTTACCATGAATGCTGTGCTGAGTCATGTCTGACTCTGTGACCCCATGGACTGTAGCCTACCAGGCTCCTCTGTCCATGGGGATTTTCCAGGCAAAATGCTGGAGAAGGTTGCCATGCCCTCCTCCATGGGATCTTCCCAAAACAGGGATCAAACCCAGGTCTACCACATTGCAGGCAGATTCTTTACTGTCTGAGCCACCATGAATGCTAGAGAAAAAGAATTTTTGACAGTTGCTGTAAGGATACAGCAACACTAAGTGATCTATGTTATCCAGTACATTAGTCATTTTGGGCTGCTATGACAAATTACTATAGACTGAATGGCTTATATAAATAACAGCAATTTCTTACAGTTCAGGAGGCTGGACGTCTAAGGTCAGCCTGCTATCTTGGTCAGATTCAGTTTACAGATTTCCAACTTCTCCTTGTGTCGTCACATGGCAGAAAGAGGGCTCAGTTCAGTTCAGTTGCTCAGTCGTGTCTAACTCTCTGCGACCCCACGGACAGCAGCACGCGAGTCTTCCCCGTCCATCTCCAACTCCTGGATCATGCTCAAACTCATGTCCATCGTGTCGGTGATGCCATCCAACCATCTCATCCTCCTTCGTCCCCTTCTCCTCCTGCCTTCAATCTTTCCCAGCAACAGGGTCTTTCCCAATGAGTCAGTTCGCATCAGGTGGCCAAAGTATTGGAGTTTGGCTTCAGCATCCGTCCTTCCAATGAATATTCAGGACTGATTTCCTTAGGCTGGACGGGTCTGATTTCCTTGGTGTACAAGGGACTCTCAAGAGTCTTCCCCAACATCACCGTTCAAAAGCATCAATTCTTTGGCACTCAGCTTTCTTGATAGTCCAACTCTCACATCTGTACATAACTAGTGGAAAAACCATAGCTTTGACTAGATNCTTATTTAACTTATATTTGAAGTATATTATGTGAAGTGCTGGACTGGATGAATCACAAGGTAGAATCAGGACTTCCAGGAGAAGTATCAATAGCCTCAGATATGCAGATGATGCTACTCTAATGGCAGAAAGTGAAGAGGAACTAAAGAGCCTCTTGATGAGGGTGAAAGAACAGTGAAAGAGCTGGCTTGAAACTCAATATTCAAAACACTAAGGTAATGACTTCTGGACCCATTACTTAATGGCAAACAAAAGGAAAGAAAGTTGAAACAGGGACACATTTTATGTTCTTGGGCTCCAAAATCACTACAAGACAGTGACTACAGCCATGAAATTAAAGATGCTTGCTCCTTGGAAAAAAAAGCTATGACAATCCTACACAGCATGTTAAAAAGCAGAGACATCACTTTTCAAACAAACATTTGACATATGTCAAAGCTATGGTTTTTTCCCATAGTCGTGTATGGATGTGAGCTGGACCATACAGAGGGCTGAGCACCGAAAAATTGATGCTTTCAAATTGTGGTATTGGAGAAGACTCTTGAGAGTCCCTTGGACTGCAAGGAGATCAAATGAATCAATCCTGAAGGAAATTAACCCTGAATATTCACTGGAAGGATTGATACTTAAGTTCCAATACTTTGGCCACCTGATGTGAAGAGCTGACACACTGGAAAAGACCCTGATTCTGGGAAAGACTGAAGGCAAAAGGAGAAGGGGGTGACAGAGACTGAGATGGTTATNAAATGAATCAATCCTGAAGGAAATTAACCCTGAATATTCACTGGAAGGATTGATACTTAAGTTCCAATACTTTGGCCACCTGATGTGAAGAGCTGACACACTGGAAAAGACCCTGATTCTGGGAAAGACTGAAGGCAAAAGGAGAAGGGGGTGACAGAGACTGAGATGGTTATACAGCATCTCTAACTCAATGGATATGAATTTGAGCACACTCCCGAGAAATAGTGGAGGACAGAGGAGCCTGGAGTGTTGCAGTCCATGGCATTAAAAATAGTCAGACATGAGTGAATGACTGAACAGGAGCAAACAATATCAAATGGACTTTCAAAATGGCCTTTGCTCTTGCCGTTGTGGTCATAGAGAAATTTGTAATGTGCTTGTAATCGTATTTATCAAAAATTTCCATGGTTTCTGGTGTTTATATCTTGATGAGCAAAGCCTTTGCTACCCTGATATAATAAATAAAATGATTCATATTTCTAAAAAGAAATGTAAGAAATGCACTTAATTTTGTTGAGGAATGACAAATTAATCTTCAGAAATCTGGCACCTTTTCATACTCCTATTAGTAGTACATGTAGATTACCACTGGCACTTCATTGTATGTGATATTCTAATTTTTAACAATCTGATGTTTATAAAGAGTAAGTCCTTATAGGTTCTCATTTCTACTCTGTAACCTTTAATAAAATAAAAATTTCTAACTAGATTTGTTAATTATTCAGGTTTACACAATTTATATCACTTATTTTTTTATTACATTTTCTGCATCTACTACTGAACTTTAGTAATGCTTTCTACAACCAAACTACAGAGCTCTGATCAGCTTAAGCTATGCCAAATATGCATATTCTGCTTTTTTAAAAAATATATAACTTTATCCATGGAAGGCACAGAAATCAATTATTTATTTCTTCCCTTTATAATTTAGGTTTCTTGGTGGCCTATTTAAAAATGCTTGTGCAAATCAAATTCGAAAGAAAAGTTCATGAGTTATAATGCTAATTTTATTATTTGAACATTTATAAATAAACATTTATAAATAAACATTTATAAATAAAACTTTTTAGTTTTATTTGTTCATGGTATGAGCAGTGTAATTAACTACTGACTAAGAAAACTTTCACAACACCAGTAATAAATGATACTTTTTTTTACCTCATCCGTGTNATATATAACTTTATCCATGGAAGGCACAGAAATCAATTATTTATTTCTTCCCTTTATAATTTAGGTTTCTTGGTGGCCTATTTAAAAATGCTTGTGCAAATCAAATTCGAAAGAAAAGTTCATGAGTTATAATGCTAATTTTATTATTTGAACATTTACATTAAAATTTTTAGTTTTATTTGTTCATGGTATGAGCAGTGTAATTAACTATTGACTAAGAAAACTTTCACAACACCAGTAATAAATGATACTTTTTTTACCTCATCCGTATGTTGCTTCTCTCATATGATGATTCCTACACTTATTGGTTTAAATGAACTATTTGCATGTGCTAAAAAATTAGGACAATAGTGTTTACCTGAATCCACCTATATTCTCATTACATATTTACTCTATTTTCAAAGCTATTTTAAATATCTCTGAACATATATATTTCTTAAATAAATTAGTATATTTGTCTAGTTTCCTACCAAATAGTATTCAAACTTTAGGGAGAGCTACATTTAATTGGTAGATAAACCCTGGGATCACTTATATGTTTAAAATTTTAGTCTATCACTATTACTTTTTTTCTTACTTTATGAATTTATAATGTGCATTTTTTAGGATATCTAGATATATGACTTTTACTTCCACTGTAAATAGTAAATTCCCATTATATTTTCTACTTGGCTTTTAATGAGGCATGAAAATGTTATTGACTTCTGAGTGTTCATCATGTATCTGAAGAGCTTTGGTCTCTCTTACATTTTGTTGTACGTGACCACAAATTGTGAACTTGTTTTCCTCTTACTTTCAGTAGTGGATACTGTGGTGTGCCACCAAAGCCTACACTTTCAGTACGATGACACCCATTCTCCCAATGCTAGCAGTGCCTCTCTGAGAACTGGCCTTGGCTTAAGAAAACTACATTGACCAAGGTCTTGTCCTCTTCCCAGAAGTAGTCCACATCTCGTAACTGGTCTGTCCAGGGATAAAAAGACCTTATTCTTTTGCTTCAATACAAGGCAGTTCTGAAGGATCACCCCAGCTTCAGAGTTACCCATGAGATTGTCTTAAACTATCAGACACATTTCAACCTATGAATTTGGGGTGGGGGAACAAAGCATTGAAACTAAAAAAAGTAAACATTCACACTCTATCAATGCACTATTCTTTTTATACATTGTTGGATTTGATTGCTAGTATTTTATTGAGAAGTCTGTATTGGTTAAAAAGAATTATTGACTTTAGTTTTCTCAATTATAAAGAGGCTAATTCTTCAAAAAGATAGCAATCCTAAACATGTATGCAGAGAATAATAGTGCTTAAGAATATCTGAAGAAAGACTAATGTATTAAATGAAAAAATAGACAAGTGTACAATTGAAGTTATGAACACTGCTGTTTTTGGTAACCAGAAAGAATACAGAGCATATGACAACATTATTAAATCAATGATCGAATTAATATTTATAGAGCACTATCCCAACAGTAGTGGGATAGGCCTGGCATGCTGCAGTCCATGGGACTGCAAAGAGTGGGACATGATTAGCCACTGAACAACAACAGTCCAATAACAGTCAAATGTATTTTTCTAAGAACACATCCTTAAACTTGCACAATATTATATGCCAATTACTCCTTAATAAAGCTAGGGATGGGGAAGAACACATCACACTTGTATCAAAACACACTATCAAGGAGGGGGTGGAAGTAAACCAGCGTCAAAAATTTAAATGTTTCAAATCATAGAGAGAATTTGCTCTAATTGACAAAATGTTAAATAAGAGGTCAATAACAAAAGATATATGGAAAACAATCTCCATTTTAAAGAGTACAAATTATATTATCCATGGGTGAAAACAATAACAAGAATATTAGAAAATATTTTGAACTGGTTGAAAGTAAAAATGCAAGTCAGAATCTGAGAAATGCACTTAAAGCACTGTTTAAATGGAAATGTTTAAGTTTAAATGCATATATTAGGAAAATAAAATTGTATTTAAAATTTAGTCTAATTTTCTATATTATGAAGCTAGAAATCATTTGATACAAACACAGATATTTTATAAATAAAGACATCGGGGTCAGTTTATTTTGTGTAAGAGTTTTCTAACATAAGTCTCACTTTAGCTTCACACAGCAATAAGCAAATTATTAAGGAAGCTCTTAGATGCTATGCATTTCTTATTAATAGCTTTCCTATACCTTTTGAGTACTTGTAAATATGAATCAACTTTAATGTCTATTGTTCATTTCCTAGACTATGGATTACTTTAGATTTAAATATTGTTTAGATATAAACATATATCTTTAGAATTACAATATTAGGAATTCTTTATTAGGACTTCCCTGGTGGCTCAGATGATAAAGCATCTGCCTACAATGTGGGAGACCCGGGTTCAGTCCCTAGGTCAGGAAGATCCTTTGGAGAAGGAANTACTTTAGATTTAAATATTGTTTAGATATAAACATATATCTTTAGAATTACAATATTAGGAATTCTTTATTAGGACTTCCCTGGTGGCTCAGATGATAAAGCATCTGCCTACAATGTGGGAGACCCGGGTTCAGTCCCTAGGTCAGGAAGATCCTTTGGAGAAGGAAATGGCAACCCACTCCAGTACTCTTGCCTGGAAAATCTCATGGACGGAGGAGCCTGGTAGGCTACAGTCCATGGGGTCGCAAAGAGTCTGACATGACTGAGTGACTAAACTTTCATATTAGAGAAATCAATATATGAATGTCTTCACTGTAGAAAAAGCCTGAATGCTACTGACAATTCATCAATAGCATTCATCCTGTAAAATCAATAGAGCCCCTATTTTGATAAAATTATCCTGTATAATATATTCTGTTTTATTTTTAGACATATTTTGAAATTGTAAATCACAATGAGAAGGTCATTAGAGATTCAAAGAAAAATCTTCAACAGAAGTGAGTTTTGGTTTGATAGTATCCACTTTTACATGACTAGTTATTAAGAGCCCACAAGATTTCCTTGGAAGACTTCTTATGTTTACTTAGAATAGCTCTCCTTGGAGAATGAAGAGCTGATTTCTGAGAATGGCTCTCAGTATTCACTGTAGAATAGAAATAAATGAGCAACTAAGCCCAAACTCAAAGCTTATCAGAAGAAAAAACCTCACTGAATTGAAGTGAAAGTGTTTGCCAAGTCAGCGAGGATTTATTTCAGTTTGCTACAGCCAAAAGATGCCAATTGGAAAGATACATTTACATGTTAGTGCTGACTATCAAAAGTCCCTTTGTAACTTTTATGGATTCATTTCCCATTACTTATTTATAAAAGTCTAAGTGCATGAAAGTGGTAATAGACAAATAGGTTTCATTGCATTGAAACTGTCAGAGACTTTATTTTCAAGCAAAATAACCTCTTTTTAAACATTATTTATCTGTTATAACCAGCTGAACCTTCATCAGTTCACATAAAATAAGGCCATTTTTATAAAAATGAAACCTAATACTTTCCACTTTTTAGTAAAACTCAAGGATTTTTTTAATTTAGATTTTTATGATAGGTTTAATATTTCATAATAATTTTATTAGAAAAAAGGGAATGCTATTTATAAATGGAATATATAAAGTACAAATATCTTTGACATTCTATTAATTAGTCATCATTAAAGTGATTTATCTTAAGAGCTCATGTATTACAAAAACTGATTTCCATAAGAAGAATGAGATTTGAAAACTTTACAAAAACAAGAAAATTAGACCATTCCTTTAAAAACACTTAATTTAAATGCATATCAAGTCTAAAGATAATCGTTGCAATTATTTCCTCATGAAGAATAATCCAGGTTTCAGCCTGTAATTAATCACCTTCCAAGTAGCTGAAATGTAGCACGTATTATTTTTAATACTGGGATGCTGTTTTTAGTAGTTATAAGATGTGTGGTTAAGAATAGAAGCCCACAGTAGATAAATGTGAAGCTAATGAGTCTTAACTTTCAGGCTTGCTCACTTTCATGGGCCCCTTCCGGGACCTTGGAAACCTTGGAAGAAACTCTAGCAGTATATTCACGTGATCTTTTTTTCTTTCTTTTTTTTTTTTGATGGCAAGGGTTATATTTTAACAGCACTCAAGTAGAAGCCCTGTTCTCTATATACAGTCGTATGGTGCTGGAATTGTTGTGAGAATTAGAGGGATCCAGGAAAGGGAAAGGTGAATTTGTGTTATATATAGTTAGGTTACAGAGGAATGTCTTCATGTAAATCAGTAATTTCAGTGTCTAGGTAGTTGATTGCTAGCCATCCACCATAGAGATGAGTTCCACTATGCCAGCTTACCTGGCATCACAGCACAGATACAGGGGCTGAGAGCAGATGCTATACAATGTGCCCCACAGTCCACTGTATTGAAGGCATGTACACAGTGGAAGAGAAAAAAGGCTTGAAATGGGCAGAAGAAGAAGTTATAGAAATCCTTCTAAATATGCAAAATCACTGTGGGAGATTTAATTCTAATCAATTCCTAGTCAAATTCTTATATTAGTAATATATTCAAATATGCACATGGAACTATGCATATATGGAACTTTTTTACAAATGAAATGATCAGAAATTCCAGTTAGGGAGCTTCCCTGCTGGCTCTGATGTTAGGTTCAGAAGGTAGATTCTGTAGCTCAGACAGTAAAGCAATGCAGGAGACCCGGGTTTGATCCCTGGGTTGGGAAGATCCCTTGGAGAAGGAAATGGCAGCCCACTCCAGTATTCTTGTCTGAAAAGTCCCATGGACCGTGGAGCCTGGTAGGCTACCATTCATGGGGTTGTAAAGAGTCGGACATGACTGAACGACTTCACTGCTGGCTCAGTGGTAAAGAATCTGCCTGCCAATGCAGGAGACGTGGGTTCTATCCCTGATCCAGAAAGATCCCACATGCCTTGGAACAGCTGATCCCATGTGCAACAGCTACTGAGCCTGTGCTCTAGAGCCTGGGAGCAGCCACTACTGAGCCCAAATAATAGAACTACTGAAGCCTGTGCGCCNGGGAGCTTCCCTGCTGGCTCTGATGGTAGGTTCAGAAGGTAGATTCTGTAGCTCAGACAGTAAAGCATCTGTCTGCAATGCAGGAGACCCGGGTTTGATCCCTGGGTTGGGAAGATTCCTTGGAGAAGGAAATGGCAGCCCACTCCAGTATTCTTGTCTGGAAAGTCCCATGGACCATGGAGCCTGGTAGGCTACCATTCATGGGGTTGTAAAGAGTCGGACATGACTGAACGACTTCACTGCTGGCTCAGTGGTAAAGAATCTGCCTGCCAATGCAGGAGACATGGGTTCTATCCCTGATCCAGAAAGATCCCACATGCCTTGGAACAGCTGATCCCATGTGCAACAGCTACTGAGCCTGTGCTCTAGAGCCTGGGAGCAGCCACTACTGAGCCCAAATAATAGAACTACTGAAGCCTGTGCGCCTAGAGCCTGTGTTTCACAAGAGAAGCCACCGCAATGAGAAGCATGTGCACCACAACTAGAGAAAAGCCCGCACAGCGACAAAGATCCAACACAGCCAAAAAAATAAAATTATATTCGAAAGAATAAAAATAATAAATAATTACAATAAATAATTAAAAAATAAAAAATCTCCTATTTGTATAACACACATCTGCAATGATGCTCAAACAGTGTACAAGTTCATGTGTGGAGTCAAATCTTGAGAGTAAATAATTTTTAAAATCTACAAGAGAGAAAACACTGAATTACCTTTCTATTTTTCTCTATAGAAAATTTGACTCAGAATTGAGGTCATGTGAAGAGGAAATCTGAAGATGTAGGCCAAAAGTATGGGAACCATTAGAAGTTGTGTTAGGAGATTAATATTTTTTCTAGATTAAATGATGTTTGTGATATCACAAATATAATTATTATAAATATAAAACATTTTTAAATTTATAATCTATTGCCATTTTATTTATTTGTATGGCAATAATAAGGAAATAAATTATCTAATTTATTATGTATAATCTTATATCTTGTTTTAAAAAGAAGTATTAAAATTATAAAAACTTTAGGCTCCAAAATACCTGTCTGACCTTATTAAAAAAATAATCTTCACCTTTGAACAGTTAGATCAGTATTTCTAGAAATTATAAATTTTTCCGAAGCAAGTCTATTACCAGATTCCTAAACATAAATATTTGGGAAACTGCATCACTGTGTTTCTCATTTGTCCCATAGATAGTCCACTGTAGGGGGGTGGGAACTCACATATTGCTTGTAGCAAGCAGAGCTTCCCAAGATTCTAGTTGGGTTAGGAGAACCAAGAACCCTACATTTCTGTGCAATTGTGAGAACTGAAAAACAAGTTTGGCAGAATAGTTCTCAAAGATAATTTAACAAATGCAGGGGTATCCAATTTTTTAAAGTTGTTTCTCTTGCTATTATTTTGAGTACTATTCAATGAATATAAATCCTGTTACATAAGAAATTATAAATTTATAGCTTAGATAATTCAAAAAGGCACATTTAAATAGATTGTAAGTCANCTCAAAGATAATTTAACAAATGCAGGGGTATCCAATTTTTTAAAGTTGTTTCTCTTGCTATTATTTTGAGTACTATTCAATGAATATAAATCCTGTTACATAAGAAATTATAAATTTATAGCTTAGATAATTCAAAAAGGCACATTTAAATAGATTGTAAGTCACTCTGAAAAAACCAGGTAGCAATTTTTAAAATATCCCCAAATAGGCTGACTCTAGTTAGATAATAACAGTGCTTAAAAACATAACTGTTCTGTAAGTCTTCCTTTCTTTTACTCAAAGTTCTTGTGCTCCATTGAAATTTTCTTCGTTTACTATAGGCTTCACTTGGGAAAATGCTGCTCATTGCCTTTATTAGTATTTTGCTTTCATTTTCAGAGATACATGACAATGACAAATCTCATTTTANGGGGACGACAGAGGATGAGATGATTAGATGGCATCACCGACTCGATGAACATGGGTTTGGGTGAACTCCGGGAGTTGGTGATGGATAGGGAGGCCTGGTGTGCTGCAGTTCATGGGATCGCAAAGAGATAGACACGACTGAGCCAATGAACTGAACTGGACTGAAAAGGTTCAAACAATGAAATAATTGGTAAATTGGGCTTCGTTAAAATTAAAATTTCTGCTCCGGAAAGGAAATGTCAAGAGAATTAGAAAACAATCAACAGGCTGAAATAAAGTATTTGCAAAGGACATCTGATAAAGGACAGTTACCCAAAATGTACAAAGAAATCTTGAAATCAATGATAAGAAAACAATCCAGTTAAAAAATGGGCCCAAAAGCTTAACAGATATCTCACCATAGAAGATAAACAGATGGAAAACAAGCATAGGAAAGTGTGTTCCACATCACAGGTCACCAGGGGAATGTAAATTAAAGTTACAATGAGGTACTAGTACACACCTATTAGAATGGGCAAAGTCCACAACACTGACAACTCCAAATGCTGGCAAGGATTTGGAGCAACAGAAACTCATTGCTCATGAGAAACAAAAATGATATAGTCACTTCAGAACACAGTTCGGTGGCTTCTTACAAAATTCAACATATTCTTATCAGCTCCAGCAATTGTTCTCCTTGGTATTTCCTGAAGCTGTCTAAAATGTGGCCACACACACACCAAAAAAACCTGCATAGCAATATTTTTAGTAACTTTATTCATGATTGCAAAACTTGGAAGTAACCAACATGTCCTTCAATAAGTGAATGGATAAACTCTGGTATACTCAGACAAGGGAATATTATTCAGCACTACTAAAAAACAATGAGCCAACAGCCAGGAAAAGATGTGGGAGAAACAAATGCATGTTACNCTACATAGCAATATTTATAGTAACTTTATTCATGATTGCAAAACTTGGAAGTAACCAACATGTCCTTCAATAAGTGAATGGATAAACTCTGGTATACTCAGACAAGGGAATATTATTCAGCACTACTAAAAAACAATGAGCCAACAGCCAGGAAAAGATGTGGGAGAAACAAATGCATGTTACTAAAGCAAAGAATCCTATCAGAAAAGGTTAACATATTGTAGGATTCCAAATACATTACATTCTAGAAAAGGCAAAACTATGGAGGCAGTAAAAAGACCAGTGATCGCTAAGGGGTTGAAGAGGAGGGAGGGATGGATAGACAGAGTACAGAGGTATTTTGAGGCTCTGAAAATATTATAACACCATAATAATAATATATATGTTTAGACATCTGTCCAAAGCTGCAGAATGCACAAAGTTAAGAATGAACTAACTTGTAAATCATAGGACTTTCGGTGATAATGACATGTATTGTAGACTCACCAATGATATCAAATGTAGTATTCTAGTGTAGGATATAGTAATAGGGGAGGCCAAGCATGCATGAGCAGAGGGTTATATGGAAAATCTCTATGTGAACTCACTCAGTCGTTTCCAACTCTTAGCAACCCCATGGACTGCAGCCCACCAGGCTCCCCCGTCCCTGGGATTCTCCAGGCAAGAACACTGGAGTGGGTTGCCATTTCCTTCTCCAATGCATGAACGTGAAAAGTGAAAGTGAACTCGCTCAGTCGTGTCCGACTCTAAGCGATCCCATGGACTACAGCCCACCAGGGTCCTCCATCCATGGAATTTTCCAGGCAAGAGTACTGGAGTGGGGTGCCATTTTGCTTTGAACTTTAAACTTCTCTAAAAAAATAAAATAAAAAGTCTATGTTATGTAAGCCACCATTCAGTATTTGTAGTTGAAAGTATCTTAACTGATACACTGTCTTATGAAGCAATTACTGATGTTATTTCTATCTTTATGTTTTTAATATAGTCATGAAAGAAATTTGCATCTTCAGCTGGTAAGCCAAACTATGATTCCAGTGCTCAAACTATTAACTAAATGGCTATACATCCCCTCACACTATGGTACAGGTGATACCATATGTGTGATAAGCACACATATCAAAATAATGATTTACAGTCAAAAGCAGTTCTAAGATTTGGAATGAAGAGACATGTATGCTTTTGCTTAATTCATGAACATGACCTCAATGAGCTTCATCTCCTTAACAGTAAAAGGGAAACAGACAATAAAACCAATCCTGAAGGCACAGTTGTTATGTTACTTGAATAACATATTGAAAATATTTTGAAGCAGTAAAATCTCATACCAACATACAACTAAATATTTATTAAAGTCTGTTTTAAACTTTTATATCTACCCATATCTATACTTTTCTCTACCAATCAATCAATAGATCTCTCAGACAGTAATCTCTTTCTGTTTCTATAAACATTTTATTAGTAGCTTTCTGCTGTTCCTTTTCTCCTGTTCCTTGTCTCCTAATTTAGGGTAAGCTCTTGCAACTGAGGATCATATGATTTCACAGCTTTATCTCCCCATAGACGTGTGAATCATAAAATGGTGCACATAATAGAAGTTCAGTAAATTTTGTTGAATGAACATGATGGTCTTTCATTCTTTTACATCTAGAATATATTTTACCCATTGTATCCCATCAAGGATAAGGTGATGCTTATATCTATCATTCACTAAAACTACAGTATCAGCAAAGAGTAATATGCCATTCTATAGCTCAGGTTAGGAGAAATGCTCTCATGTGTTATTCTTACTGAATAAAGCAAACCCACAAGAAATGTCATTTCTGAATTCACTTCAATTGACTGAATTTTGGAACCGCTGGAAAGTTTGTTATAAGAATAAACCTGCTGGGGATCAATAAAGTTGCATTTCTACTTCCAGTTTTTGCTACATTTATTTTTTCTTCCAGCCTATCTATCCAACCACCCATGGTCCAGGGGACACAGAGAGCATGAGCTTACCTACAAGAGTTCAGAAGATGCATTTGGAAGAACAGCTTTTTCTCTTGTTCATACAGTTTTCACTTAGAGTATATCTTTTACTATAGAATTCTTAGAGTGTTAGGGCAGAAAATAATTGACCTACACTAACCCAGCAAATGGATAAAATATTAATTTGTGATGCTTGGTGTGTCTCCTTTTAACATATTACCATCTCTTAACAGAAAATCAAAGGAAGTAGAAACATGCTTTAAATTGTTTTTAACTTTTTTGGGGGATATAATTTCTACAAAAGAAGATAGCATCTATTAACTAAAATCAGTTGGTATACAAACGTATTCATCACATTTCATATTCCCTATTGTCAAAGCTAAGATCAGATATTAAAATACATTTATACATAAGCCTATGAATAGGGAATAAATTATGTCAAATATTTAATCTTATAACCTACAAAGGTTATTTAATCTTTATAACCTACAAAGAGTGACTACTTATGGTATATACATATATCTTTTTAAATTATAAATGACTATTAATCACTAAAAATCAGGGAATATATTAAAAACTTTAATATCATTTATTTCAATACCAACTCTCTAATGTAGATAAAATAAGGACAGTTTTACAGTTTAGAAAACTAGGATTACTGGACAAGATTTCATGACTCCATTGCTAGAGCTTTGGCAGAGGTTCCTAAAATGCATAGGCTTCCTGATTTAATAAGCAAATAATAATTAAGGTTTTGCTTCCATGATCAATCGTGTATGGCCAATTCACAACTACTCTCTGCTATAGTATCTGTCTGAAGAAAATTATAATTCACTCATGCATTCCTTCTTTACTATACAAATCATTGATTGATTCATTTATTCAATCAATATTTATTAAGCATATAGCATCTATCTAGCCTAGTCCTTGCCCTCAAGATCTATTAATATAAGATTCAAGTCCTGCCTTAAGAGATGTACAGTATATTGGAAGAGACAATTTAAGAACCTAATTACAATACAGGGAGATAAATGCTATAATAGTGGAATGCACTTGACTCTAATTAGAACACAGAGAAGGTACATTTAATTTAGTCCCAGTCTTTTATCTGGAAAAGCTTCCCAGAGGTAGTACCATTTGAACTGAGTAGCTGTGGTACAATGTCCTCAAGCTAGTATCCAGTCCCTAAGTAAAGTCACCATTTTTAGGACTCAGTAAAAATTTTCCTTCATCATCTTCATTTGCTGGGTCAATTAAAATAAACCCTCTACTCTCCCCCCCCAAAGGCCCATTTTTGATATTGAAAGATAGATGAGGAATTACTGCCTTTTTACTACCCTCTTAGTTTTAGACCCAGAGGACACAACAGGGAAGAAGAAACCAAGCATACGTGTCCTACTGATGAAGAGCCAGTGAATGAAATACAGGGAAAAGCTCTTTGGTGTTATACCAGAGAGCAAGATGTCAGTGATTAAGAGTTTCTTTGATGCTGAAATGTCTAGATTCTACATGATTCCATCATCTATCCTACTAAGCTTTATCCTCACCGGTCAGTTTTTCATAATCAGAGAGAGGAAGCAAGTGAAGATTGGTCAATATCTCAAATTTATAAGATTGAAGACAATTCCAGAAAAGCTATCCATAGTCTTCTATTTTTTCTCAGGCTGATACAGTATCAGGTACTCTCTTTTTTTTTTTTTTTTTTCCCCAGATCTCTGTATTACAAGTGACTTAACCTTTCTAGAACTTCAGGCTTCCTATTGTATACTCCAATAAAGAGGATGAGGACAAAAAAAAAAAAAACCTCAAAAGCCTTATTTCAAAAGCCCAATTTCTTTTTGAGTCAGTGCCCTTAAATAGCCTTTCTGGAATTATTGCAATACTTCTATTTACCTATTATATGTACTTCTAACTACAAGGGAAGTAATAGTAACCACAGTGGCAGTGGTCATCATCTCAGCAATGTAGTTTGGCATCAGGATATGTTGTAGAGACAGGGTCAACAAAATTTAACCCTTCCTGGGTGACAGCTTTGTCATGGTGAGGGGGCTTGTGTTCCTCAATGAAGCTATGAGCCATCTGTGCAGGGCCACTTGAGATGGACAGATCCTAGTGGAGAGTTTTGGCAAAATGTGGTCCACTAGAGGATGGAATGGTAAACCACTCCAGTTTTCTTGCAGTGAGAACCGCATGAACAGCATAAAGCAAAAAGATATGACACCAGAAGACAAGCCCTCAGGTTGGAAGGTGTCCACTGGGGAAGAGTGGAGGACAATTACTAGTAACTCCAGAGAGAATAAAGCAGCTGGGACAACATAGAAACAACAGCCTGTTGTGGCTTGTCATGGTGAAAGTAAAGTATGATGCTGTAAAGAACAATATTGCATAGGAACTTGGACTTTTACCTTAATTAATCAAGGTAATTAGATGTGGTTAAGCAGGAGATGGTAAGAGTGAACATTGGCATCTTAGGAATCAGGGAACTAAAATGGACAGAAATGGGCAAATTTAATTCAGATAACCATTACATCTACTACTGTGGGCAAGAATCCCTTAGAAGAAATGCAGTAGCCCTTGTAGCCAACAAGAGTCCGAAATGCGGTATTCGGGTGCTATCTCAAAACAATAGAATGATCTTGGTTTGTTTCCAAAGCAAACCATTCAACATCAGAGTAATCCAAGGCTATGCCCCAACCACCGATGCTGAAGAAACTGAGGTTGAATGGGTCTATGATGACCTAAAAAAAAAGGTCCTTTTCATCATAAGGAATTGGAATACCAAAGTAGGAAGTGAACAGATACCTGGAGTAACAGGCAAGTTTGGCTACACAGTACAAAATGAAGCAAAGCAAAGGCTATCAGAGTTTTATCAAGAGAACACACTGTTAATAGCAAACATCCCCTTCCAACAACACAAGAGATGACTTGACATATGAACATCACCAGATGGTCAATACCAAAGTCAGGTTGATTATAATCTTTGCTGCCAAGGATGGGTAAATTCTATACAGTGTGCAAAAACAATACCTGGAGCTGACTGTGGCTCCAGTCATGAACTCCTTATTGCAAAATTCAGGCTTAAATTGGAAAAACTAGGGAAAACCACTAGGCCACTCAGTTCAGTTTAGTTCAGTTGCTCAGTCGTGTCCAACTCTTTGTGACCCATGAATCACAGCATGCCAGGCCTCCCTGTCCATCACCAACTCCCGGAATTTACCCAAACTCATGTCCACTGAGTCGGTGAGGCCATTCAGCCATCTCATCTTCTGTCATCCTCTTCTCCTCCTGCCCCCAATCCCTCCCAGCCTTAGGGTCTTTTCCAATGGGTCAATTCTTCTCNAGATTTGATACAGTGCCTGAAGAACTATGGATGGAGGTTTGTAACATTTTATAGGAGGTGGTGACCAAAACCGTCCTAAAGTTAAAGAAATGGAAGAAGGCAAAGTGGTTGTCTAAGGTGGCTTTACACATAGCTGAGAAAAGAAGAGAGGCAAAAAGCAAGGGAGAAAAGGAAAGATATCCCAAACTGAATGCACAGTTTCAGAAAATAGCAAGGAGAAATAAGAAGGCTCTTAGTGAACTGTGCAAAGAAATAGAGGAAAATAATAGAAAGGGAAAGACCAGAGATTGCTTCAAAAAAATTAGAGATTCCAAGGAAATTTTCATGCAAGGATGGGCATGTTAAAGACAGAAATGGTAAGGACCTAACAGAGGCAGAAGAGATTAAAGTGGGGTGTCAAGAATACACAGAAAAACTGTATAAAAAATGTTTTAATGACCCAGATAACCATGGTGATATAGTCACTCCCCTAGATCCAGACATCCTAAAGTTTGAAGTCAACTGGGCATTAGGAAGCATTATTACAAACAAAGCTGTTGGAAGTGATGGAAATCCAGTTTAGCTATTTAAAATCCTAAAAGATAATCCTGTTAAAGTGTTGCACTCAATATGTCATCAAATTTGGAAAACTCAGCAGTGGTCGCAGAAATGGAAAAGGTCAGTTTTCATTCCAGTCCCAAAGAGGGGCATGGCCAAACCATGTACATGCTACCGCCCAATTGTGCTCATTCTGTATACTAGTAAGGTTATGATTAAAAACCTTTAAGCTAGACTTTAGCAGTACATGAACTGAGAAATTCCAGATGTACGAGCTGTATTTAGAAAAGGCAGAGGAACCAGAGATCAAACTGTCAACATTTGTTGGATCATAGAAAAACCAAGGGAATTGCAGGAAAAGATCTCCATCTGCTTCATTGACCATGTGAAAGCCTTTGACTGTGTGCATCACAACAAAATGTGGGAAGTTCTTAAAAAGATGGGAGTGCCAGACCACCTTACTTGCCTCTTGAGAAACTTGTATGCAGGTCAAGGAGAAACAGAACCTTTCATGGAACAAATGACTGGTTTAAAAATGGGAAAGGAGTACAACTATGACAAGGCTGTACATGANACCATGTGAAAGCCTTTGACTGTGTGCATCACAACAAAATGTGGGAAGTTCTTAAAAAGATGGGAGTGCCAGACCACCTTACTTGCCTCTTGAGAAACTTGTATGCAGGTCAAGGAGAAACAGAACCTTTCATGGAACAAATGACTGGTTTAAAAATGGGAAAGGAGTACAACTATGACAAGGCTGTACATGACCCTCTTTATTTAACTTATATGCATAGTATATCATGTGAAATGTGAGGATGGATGAATCACAAGCTGAAACCAAGATTTCTGGGAGAAATATCAATAACCTCAGACTTGCAGATGATATCACTTTAATGGCAGAAAACGAAAGAGACACTAAAGAACCTCGATGAAGGAGAAAAAGGAGAGTGAAAAAGCTGGCTTAAAACTCAACCGTCTAAAAGCTAAGATCATAGCAACCAGTCCCATCACTTCATGGCAAATAGATAAGAAAAAAGTGGAAGCAGTGACAGATTGTTTTTCCTGGGCTCCAAAATCATTGTGGATGGTGACTGCACCCATGAAATTAAAAGATGCTTGCTCCTTGGAATGAAAGCTCTGACAAACCTAGACAGAGTATTAAAAAGCAAAAATGTCACTTTGCTGACAAAGGTCTGTATAGCCAGAGCTATAGCTTTACCAGTAGTCATATATGGATGTGATAGCTTGACAACAAAAAAGGCTGAGCACCGAACAAATGATGCCTTCAAATTTTGGTGCTGAAGATTCATGAGAGTCCCTTGGACTGCCAGGAGATCAAATCAGTCAACCCTAAAGGAAATCAACACTGAATATTCATTTGGAGGACTGATGCTAAAGCTTCAATACTTCAGCCACCTGATGCAAAAAGCCAACTCATTGGAAAAGACCCTGATCCTGGGGAAGATTGAAGGCAAAATGAAAAGAGGGTGGCAGAGGATGAGATGGTTGAATGGCATCACCAACTCAATGAGTGTGAGCTTGAGCAAACTCCAGGAGATAAGGAAGGACAGGGAAGCCTGGCATGCTTCAGACCAGGGGTGGCAAAGAGTCAGACACCACTTAGCAAATGAACACAATGAAAAGATTTAGTAGTGATGTGCACATGGGAATTGAAGAAATCAAGGAATCAGGATAACCTTGTGTTTGTACCTGAGAAACTGGGCACCTATAAATAACACTGAAAAGAAAAAAAAACATGTTTTGATTCAGAAGTAAACCCACAGTTTTTGTTTTGATATTAAGTTTTCAGTTCTTTATATAAAGGCTTTTTATTTTCAAGTTGGTATAAATTTAGAGAGAGGTTAAGATTAGGGTTATAAATTGAGACTCATTCATATAATGATAATGAAAACCACGGAACCATATGAGATCACCAGGAAAGTAAAGGGCTGGGAAATAATTCCCTAAGACATTTCTTATTTTTTGTTTCTGACTCTTTGAAGGATGTTTGTGAGGTAAATTGCCTGGAATATAGAGATAGTGTATCCACCAGGGGCAAAGGTTAAATCTGCTTCCTGACCCACATAATAAAAAGAATGACTCTGCCCTGGACAGTTGTTGGGCATATTGACAAGTAGCCCTTAAACACCAGCGCAGGGGTTTTCAGAACATGTGGTGGATTTTTACAGTAGCATCCACCTGGGTCATTTCTGCATCATCTTTGCGGGCCTGGGGGCAAAAAGGGAAGATAATGGGAACATGAAGCTCTTGCTACTTGTTATAACATGAGCCATAAAGTCCTTTGGCTCTGACTCAGGAGTTTGGCATGTTTTGCCAGCACCTATATAATTTGGCAAGCCAATTTATTAGCTTGCAATTGATGTAAAACTTCAGGGTCTTCACAGTTCTTAAAAAGAAAAATAGTGACATCTTGGGCTAGCCAACATGTACAGGTCAATAGAAATTGAGACTCCAGAAATGAAAATAAGAAGAAATAGTGAGTCATATCAAAACAAACAAGAACTTATTTACCTTTCTTTCATGGAATCCTATACTTAATATGTATGTTTAAAGGAAGCATTTTTTGTTCTGGTGTTAACTATTTGGATAGATAATTGATCACTGGATCCAGCAAGTTTTAGGACTAGTTAAGAAACTTAACTAGACCTAAGTCTCATAGGAATTTATGTTAAGAGTCTTAAGTCTAGTAGGGATTTATGCTGAAAGATTAATTTGTACAGCTGTCTATAAATGTTAAAAAAAAAAACACCCTTTAATAAACACTGCTAATGTCACACAAATAATGCAGATATTTATGGACATCTGAGAAGGTTATTTTTTTAAAACTTTTGATTTTGAAATAATTATACATCCACACGCAGTGGGGAGAAATGATATAAAGAGATCCTATTACTCTTCACTCCAGTGCTAACATCATGCAAAACTATAGTGAAATACACAACCAGGAAATTAACACGAGAAAACCTTATTCAGATATCACCAGTTTTCCATGTATTTATGGGTGTAAGTGTATTTAGTTTTATGCCATTTTATCATATATGTAGATTTTGTGATCACCACCACATAATTTAGAAAAGTTCCATCACAAGGATCCCTAGGCTACCCTTTTATAACCATAGCCACTTCCTTCTTCATCAAATAAGAATTAGTCAAGTGAAACAGAGAGAGAGAGAGAGAAGTTGGGCAGAAAAAGATATGCAAAAGTTATGTAGCATGAGAATGTGTGATAATCAAAAAAACCAAACAAGACTTCAACTCTCTGTTGTTAATTTATGTTTCTTTGCTTTATTAAGAGTATACTCATTTGCCTTGTCTTTTGGGGGAGAAAAATTTGTATGGTAGATAGACGGCCAGATGACTAGATAATAGATAGATGGATGGTTGATCAGTGGCTAGAGTATTAAGTACTTTAAAACTTTTCAGCCTCTTATTTTATCACTTGTAATCATTCCTCAGCAGTTTGCTATACAAATTCTTATTGTTATTAAATGCTTTCCATTTATTTAAAAAATCTAAGTTCTGATAAATGAATATTATATGATCAATGTAAATACTATCTTTTATCCTCTCCCAAATCCCTGGTTATAAATGATGGTATGACTGAATCAAATAGTGTGATTTAAATGGCAGTGTTTATAAATAGACTACCATTATATAAATACTTTTATTATATAACATAAAAGGATACAATCCATAATTCAGATAAAAGTCATGTCATTTCAAAGTGAGAGAGAAAGAGAGAAGATACTTTGCTGGAAGGCAGTAGACTATGATATAGAAGCCGTAACTCACATCTCCAACTTTTCTTTCGTGTTGCCCAAGTTAAGCTTCCTTCAGTATAACAACATGAAAATAAGACTGGACAGCTTTACTTGTCATTTAGCTCAGAATCCTTCTTAGCACTAATAGTCTTTTGCCAGTGACACCAAATTCTTTATCAACAACATTCCTGTATGTCTGGGCACCAAATAGAACTCAGATTCATTATCACTTCTCTACTGGAGTCAGTAAGAAGATGAAATAAGAAGGACTTCCAATCCTACACTTCTAAGCCCCGCCCCCCCCAGTCTCNGTTGGTGATGGACAGGGAGGCCTGGCGTGCTGTGGTTCATGGGGTCTCAAAGAGTCAGACACGACTGAGTGACTGAACTGAACTGAACTAAGAGCTGATGTCAAAGATTGGATATAGAAATAGGATCAGGATTAGCATTCCTTGAATGTGAAAACAGTAAGCAACCACAGATAAAATCAGAAAGTTGTGGGAAACGCAAGGAAGAAGTGAATAATTCTGCTTTGCCAGATGATAGTGTCATGGCAAACAATGAACACAAAGCTTAGGAAGCAGGTCAAATTACATAAAACTTTTATGAAAAGAATAAGATAATAATTAGCGTTTAGCAATCCAAAGAAAGCAGCATGCATGGAAAAGGGTAAAAGGGACTACAGTAAAGTTCTGATCAGCGAGATAATCTCACATCAGTCCTGGTAAGGGAGTCCTGGAATACCTTTCATTCATGTTAACTCAAGACAGGAAATGCTTTTCTACTGAATAGGAATACTACATAAACGACTGAATTTTAGAGCCAGATTCTGAAGAAGTAAAAACTGAAAACAAAATAAATCAGTGTGAGAGCTAGGGAATTTGTAACTTTCCCAGAAGATCAAGATATGATCTTTTAATATATTACAGAAAAAAAAAGATATTATCTGAAACACTTATTTTCAGATAGCACTCAGGTCTTAAGAGAATATGGTGAGCCATGTTAATCAGTTTAGATAAACTTGGTAAAATATATTTTGATTTTTTTGATTTATCTGATATTAACACTGACATTCAAGTATACTACAGTAGTTACTGAGCTAAACTTATATGTTCTGTACTTCTATAAATGTGAAGGGAAGTGAAAGTCGCTCAGTCATGTCCAAGTCTTTGTAACCCCATGGACTATACAGTCCATGGAATTCTCCAGGCCAGAATACTGGAGTGGGTAGCCTTTCCCTTCTCCAGGGGATCTTCCTAACCCAGGGATCAAACCCAGGTCTCCTGTACTGCAGGCCAATTCTTTACCAGATGAGCCACAAGGGAAGCCCATAAATGTGCTAATATTTTGTAAAATTCCTGTCACTATTTTGAAAATGTATAATAAAAGTTGTCAAAATATATTACAATAACTTTAAAACAGAGTTCTTTTTGTTCTATTTTCCAGATAAAGAAAATGAGGTTCTCAGAAGCTGAGTAAAGTATTCAAGTTAACAAGATGCAAAGCTGTATTCTGTTTCCAAACAGTGCCAACGTTTATGAGAAGAGTTATGTATCAAAATTGTCATTGAGGAAATGTTCATTGTAAGACTTAGCAGCTTTATTCACAATATCAGTTTATTGGGCCACCTGTGAAACTCTTTCAAATCATAAACAAGAACAGACTTGCCCTCTTCTTCATATATTTGCGGGGTTTTTAATATAAATTTATTTATTTTAATTGGAGGTTAATTACTTTACAATATTGTATTGGTTTTGCCATACCTGTGGCGGGTTCTTCGTATATTTGATTCAGTTCAGAAAGACAATTCCAGTTGGAAAGGGAAGCCAGGTTATCTAGTCTCAGGCTGACAGATGCTCGGCATCGTTGCTCCTTATTCCAAACATGTCTTCTATTTAAATCTGCTGCTCAGTAGCACACTCAGTTCTTTTAGGAGGAGGATACATCAGCAAGGAATGAATTGGATCTTTCTCCTTACCTCTGTTTGTTCAGGTTCATCACTAAACGGCATCAGATTTTTCCCATTTTCCTCCACCTTCTTAAGGACAATTTATTCTAACTTGTGTTCAACTGAGGAAATACTTCCTTCTTTCAAAGAAAACTATAGAAAACATTAAGATGCAGACATTTTCCATCATTGGGGCCAATTCATAGCTTTTGATACAAGTATCTTCCCATTCAGTCTGTGATTCTTAACTATCAACATCAAAATCTGATTTCAGGTGAGGATCTAATACACCAATGCATTAAGATATAAAGAATGTATTATCTGCATTTTAATAGAGGGTAAAAAGCCTAGCCATGAAATTAAAAGACACTTACGACTTGGAAGAAAAGTGATGACCAACCTAGACAGCATATTCAAAAGCAGAGACATTACTTTGCTGCCTAAGGTCCTTCTAGTCAAGGCTATGGTTTTTCTAGTAGTCATGTATGGATATGAGAGCTGGACTGTGAAGAAGGCTGAGCGCCAAAGAATTGATGCTTTTGAACTGAACTGTGGTGTTGGAGAAGACTCTTGAGAGTCCCTTGGACTGCAAGGAGATCCAACCAGTCCATTTGGAAGGAGATCAGGCCTGGGATTTCTTTGGAAGGAATGATGCTAAAG
Source organism: Neotragus moschatus (assembly GCA_006410615.1). Taxonomy (NCBI): domain Eukaryota; kingdom Metazoa; phylum Chordata; class Mammalia; order Artiodactyla; family Bovidae; genus Neotragus; species Neotragus moschatus. The sequence goes on from SJYA01002930.1 coordinate 1,055,068, forward strand.
CTGAAGCTCCAGTACTTTGGCCACCTCATGCGAAGGGTTGACTCATTGGAAAAGACTCTGATGCTGGGAGGGATTGGGGGCAGGAGGAGAAGGGGACGACCGAGGATGAGATGGCTGGATGGCATCACTGACTCGGTGGGCGTGAGTCTGAGTGAACTCCGGGAGTTGGTGATGGACAGGGAGGCCTGGCGTGCTGCGATTCATGGAGTCACAAAGAGTTGGACATGACTGAGTGACCGAACTGAACTGAACTGAAAAAACCTAGACCTTAGAGAGGAATTTAAATTATGGAATTTAGACACTGGAAAGATGGGCCGAGTTCTTTGGGGAAAATGAACACAGCATAAAGAGTAAATTGGTGGCTTTCTTCTCGTTCCCTCTAAAATTACCAAGCTATGCAGCCAATTATATTCCTTCAACGTAAATGAAGCCTTGGTGATTTCAAATTGCTGACATAACTATTCCAGCTGGAAGACACAGAGAACACTATGTCAACTGCAGTAATTATACTTTTAAAACCTTAATCTACTTCTTCATAAGCCATCTAGATAATCAGTAAAACACTAGGAAATGAGCTTTAGCAGACAGTTGCCTCATCAAAACATTGATAACAGAAACACTAATTTTACAAACCAAGAAAAACTTGTTAGGAATTGAAAATAAACCATACACAGGACAACATATAAAATCTATTTTATGACCCAGGAACACTGGTCAGTGAACTCGTTTAATGGAAGAACCATGTCTTTATCTTTGAAAAATATACTTTCATGTGTAGAATATTTTTCATGCTCTTGCATCCTTTAGGCTCATCTTTTTTGCTTTACCCATCGGTAAAGCACCCAGTTGTACATAAATGCAGCCTAACATCACCTAGCCTGAGTTAAGATGACTGTATCTCTTGCTTTCTGCCCTGGGGCATCTTTGCCACCACTGTACAGGATGGAGTAGCTCAAACATTCTAGCTCATGTGTAAAATAAAGCTGGAGGTGTTTATGCTCCCTAGGTTAACCCCTGAGAAATGGGGGAGCTTAACTGAGCCAGCACAAATGGTCCCTCAGTTACGTCCCCCAGGCAGAGATGTCATGCCGATCCCCTGAGGGCCACCAGTGGTGTTGAGATCCAATCACCCTCAGTGGGAACCAACTGAATGATGTATTTGAATAGCTTTCTCTCCTTTTCTGTGTCCCTCTTTCAAGCTCCCCTTCCTGCTCATTACCAGCAAGTTTCTTGCACACGAAGCCTATTCTCTGGTGCTGAAACAGCTGGTTATAAGAGTAGCCCTAATAGCAGCAAATGGACTGGTCACTTGGCCAGGAGCCTAAAAGAGAGAGATTATAAGATGGAAGACAAGGAGTCTGGGAAAGAGACATTATGGATGGATGGATGGGAGTGAGAAAATGCGAAGATCTTCAAGTGCATGAATTCCAATGAGAGCACATCTAGAGTAGAAGAGACAATAAACAGCTAATACATGAGAACATATATCGCAAATATTTAACAAACACATCCCCCAAAAGATCACCCTTTTCTTATAGAACTTAGAATCTTGTTTGGTAGACATTTGAGCCCCTAATAGGGACACACAACACCTAAATTTCTACACATGTTGCCAAAGGGAAAGAAAATTATTTAATGAATATTTCACAACACCTAGTCCCGTGTTCTGCAAAAGATATTTTTTGGTGTGTCTGGCACAAAGTCATCTGAGAATTTTAGAGATATGAGAGGTGATGCCTTTGTGCATGTACCCTGCACACACAATGTTATGGCTCATAGAATGATAGAAAAATATAAAGCAACACAGAACTGCATGAGAAAATCTATGCAGTTTACTATATTTAAGATTTGAAGGAAGGGAAAGATTATTGGGGTGAGATTAGAGATAAGTTTCAAACTACTTGTGAATGAAAGGAAGAATTTGGAATGACAAAGTGCAAGGGCAAAGTTAGAGGTACACAGACAGAGATTAGCATTTATGGTAGAAAGGAGAGCTCTACATACATACTGCACTCTTTGCATGAAACAGGCTATATCCTTAGTATACCCAAACCATGTCCCTCCCCATCTGAAGTCCTACCCTTTGTTTTCCTCTCTCTCACTTCAAAATTTGTCCAATTTATTCTTACAGCATGTTTGCATGCTAAGTCGCTTCAGTCATGTCTGACTTTTTACAACACTATGGACTATAGCCGGCTAGATCCCTCTGTCCATGGGATTATCCAGGCAAGAATACTGGAATGGGCTGCCAGTTCCTACTCCAGGGGATCTCCTGACCCAGGGACTGAACTCACATTTCTTGTGTCTCCTTTACTGGCAGGTGGATTCTTTCACACTAGTACCACCTGGGAAGCACCATTCTTACAGGTGCTGAGGTAAAAATTTGAGAGAGCTATCTATCTACACATCTCCGGGCTCTACTTTCAACATATACGCTGAGTCTGGCACTTTCTATCATATCTATCACCAGTAGTCTCCTAATCCACAACCATGTGCCTCCTGGAAAATTGCTACAGTCATCCGGTCAGTCCTAGCACACCCTCCCTTACACTCTGACAGGGTCTTCTTCCATAAGAAGCCAGAGGAATAATTCCTGAAAATCACAATGTACACCATATTACTGTTCTACACAAAACGGATGGCTTTTCTTCCTGATTCAGAATACAATCCAAAAGCCTTAGCATGGCTTCACAAGGCCTAGCACACCCCTTTCCGGCACCCCACCTCCAAGTACCACTCTCATCTACTCGCTGACCACTCTCTTTTTGCCGACTTTGACCCAGACAGGTTTGCCTCCTTGCTACTCCTTAAACACGTCAAGCACATGCCTGCTTTAGGATCTTTGTATTCATTTCCTGGGCTCTCTGGAGAAAAACAAAACAAAAACAAAAACAACTCTTCATATTACAACCACTTGGCTAGTTTCATTTGATTGGGTCTCAACTTCTCTCCCAAATATCATCTCCTGAGAGATATCGTCCATGATAATTGCATCTGATATAACAATTCCATTTACTTTCAATACATTTGCCTTGCCTTATTCTACTTTAGAGCATTTATTACCCTCTCTAATGCTACATATTTATTATGTATCTCTACTCACTAGAATTTTATCTCGATAAGTGCAAGGATTTTTGTCTATATTTTCTTCATTGCTTTATGTCCAGAATCTACAACAGGATTTGGCACTTAGTGAATAGCTCAAAAATATTAAGCAAATAAATAAATTTATTACTTTAATTTTTTCCAAAATCCTGTGAGGTAAGTAGGATTCCCCATTGTGCTAAGAAACTGCATAGAGAAATATTAAAAGCCTTTACCAGAGTGAATGGCTAATAAGACTTATAATTCAGATTTATACATAGAAGCCATGTCTACATTTTTAATGACTCTTTTATACTGTCTTTCCAGAACAAGACTATAAGAACAAGACTATAAGAGCTATAAATGAGCAGAAGTTGCATTTTATCAAGTAGTAAAAGGTAAGGTTTGATAAATTGTACTTCCCTACTAGGACATATCATAAAACTCCCCACATTTAAATTCATCTATTAATGCTTGTCTCTGGGTTACAGGAAGTTTGTTCCAATCCATAAATATAAATTTTAAGAGAAATTAAAGATAATTATTGCTGAAATTTTAAATGCTACATACTTTATTACTTTATTACAATAGCATAAAGTAAATATCTTGAACATATCTTCCATTAAAAAGACTGAATATTTAAATGCTATTTGAAATTTTGAAATTTCCCACGAGAAAAAAAAAAAATTAACAGGCTATGCTAGTGCCAGAGAGAAAAAAATATTGTAAATATTATTTAGGAACTATTATTTGCTGATGGCTGTTGTTTGGAAGTACACATGTAAGAAATTGTGTTCATTTTCAGAGTTGGTATCACACACTTCAGAGTGATGTCAATCAGGTTGATGAAGACTGGGGCTGTAACTTGAACTTCCATTATTGGCTGGAGTCACCACTGAATGTTTAGTACTAAATGATACACCCCTAAATTGTGTTCATTTAGGTGATAAAAACCATCTGAAAATGCTACTATGCATGCAGGTGGTATATCAATGATGAATTAATTTTTTAATCCTAAATAATTTAACAAACCAATAAACTTTTAGAAAATTTAGAAGCTCTTCTCAGTTACATTGGTAACTATAAATTGTTTCTTGTCAATTTTTTTTTTCATTTATAAAGTAAGACAATTTAATCAAATGCTTTCATTTTCTGTCCTGGTCACATGAACTGCACGCTCATCTAGACTCTGAAGTACACCATTTCTTACACTGAAGTGTCTTTAGAAGCCATTCTTTACTCTCCAAATTTCACTGGTAGATTTTTTTTTTTTTCAGTTTTTTCTAGAAGATGAGCTTCATCTCTCTACATACATGATAAGCTTCACTAGGGCTTAAGTTCTATTTGATCCTTCTTTGTAATTCCAACAGCAGCAAGTAATAGTTTATGATTTGTTAAAATATAGAGATATGAATATTAGCTTTTCTTAAGTTCCACTATATGAGGGAAAATGTAGTCAAATAAGATTTCATTTAATTAGCATCCACGAAAGGAGACATAATATCTGTGAATTGGAATGCCATAAAATGATACACATACCTAAGAGTGAATATATAACAAATCTCAGGGTGATGCTATGCTGAAATTTGAAAACAATATGCAGAATAATCAGTGATCTGATCTTGAAGATAAGTCGATAGAAATTTCCCAAACTAAAATGTAAACAGAAAGACAATGACAAAAATAGAACAGACCATTCAAGGACTGTGGGAAAATCATACAATATGTAATATACACATGGTTGGAATAGCAGAAAGAGAAGAGAGACAGAGTTAAAGGAATAATTGAAGTACTGGACAAATTGAAGAATGGACAAAACTTTTCTAAAATTAGAGATGGACCACACATCCAGAAAGTACCAAGCATGATAAATATAAAAAAATCTATATCTAAACATATCATATTCAAACTGAAGAAAACAAAAACCAAACAGCATCCAACTATTTTATTAAACCTTCAGTTCAGTTCAGTTCAGTCACTCAGTCATGTCCTATTCTTTGCGACCCCATGAATCGCAGCACGCCAGGACTCCCTGTCCATCACCAACTCCTGGAGTTCACTCAGACTCACGCCCATTGAGTCAGTGATGCCATCCAGCCATCTCATCCTCGGTCATCCCCTTCTCTTCCTGCCTCCAATTCCTCCCAGCATCAGAGTCTTTTCCAATGAGTCAACTCTTCACATGAAGTGGCCAAAGTACTAGAGTTTCAGCTTTAGCATCATTCCTTCCGAAGAAATCCCAGGACTGATCTCCTTCAGAATGGACTGGTTGGATCCACTTGCAGTCCAAGGGACTCTCAAGAGTCTTCTCCAATACCACAGTGCAAAAGCATTGATTCTTAAGCACTCAGCTTTATTCACAGTCCAACTCTCACATCCATACATGGCCACTGGAAAAACCATAGCCTTGACTAGATGGACTTTTGTTGGCAAAGTAATGTCTCTGCTTTTGAATATGGTATCTAGGTTGGCCATAACTTTTCTTCCAAGGAGCAAGCATCTTTTAACTTCATGGCTGAAGTCACCATCTACAGTGATTTTGGAACCCCCCAAAAATAAAGTCTGACACTGTTTCCACTGTTTCCCCATCTATTTCTCATGAAGTTTTGGGACTAGATGCCATGATCTTCATTTTCTGAATGTTGAGCCTTAAGCCAACGTTTTCACTCTCCTCTTTCACTTTCATCAAGAGGCTCTTTAGTTCCTCTTCACTTTCTGCCATAAGGGTAGTGTCATCTGCATATCCGAGGTTATTGATATTTCTCCTGGCAATCTTGATTCCAGCTTGTGCTTCTTCCAGTCCAGCGTTTCTCATGATATACTCTGCATAGAAGTTGAATAAGCAGGGTGACAATATACAGCCTTGATGAACTCCTTTTCCTATTTGGAACCAGTCTGTTGTTCCATGTTCAGTTCTAACTGTTGCTTCCTGACCTGCATATGGGTTTCTCAAAAGGCAGGTCAAGTGGTCTGGTGTTCCCATCTTTTTCAGAATTTTCCACAGTTTATTGTTATCTACACAGTGAAAAGCTTTGGCATAGTCAATACAGCAGAAATAGATGTTTTTCTGGAACTCTCTTACTTTTTCCGTGATCCAGCAGATGTTGGCAATTTGATCTCTGGTTCCTCTGCCTTTTCTAAAACCAGCTTGAACATCTGGAAGTTCACAGTTCACATATTGCTGAAGCCTGGCATGGAGAATTTGGGGCATTACTTTACTAGTGTGTGAGAAGTGCAATTGTGCAGTAGTTTGATTAGTTCACGCTTAATTTAGTGGAAATATGTGATCTGTACAAAGATTTCTGAAAAGTTGGAGTTGAGAATGTATATTTACAAACCCATTGTTGTTCTAAACATGTTTTTCAAAATTAATTAACTATCCATTTTTAACTTTTAATTTAAATTAATATATATTAAAATTCAAACAAAATTAAAACTTTATATAAAATTAAAAATTCTGTTCCATAATTTTTCTAGCCACATTTTAATTGTTCAATATTTATGTAAGACTGGAAGCTGTAATATTGGACAGTGAAGTGCTAGAGTGTCATAGAATACAGCCTGAAAACCACTGGCCTGACCAAGATACTTCTCAAGAATATCATTCAAGAGGCTAATACCTTGCTCACCAAGAAGTATTCACCAAGGTATTTGGCATCGGGCTACAACAACAAAATCCTGTTCCTAGACATATAAGACCAGGCTGCTGCTGCTACGTCACTTCAGTCATGTTCAGCTCTGTGCGACCCCATAGATGGCAGACCACCACGCTCCACCATTCCTGGGATTCTCCAGGCAAGAACACTGGAGTGGGTTGTCATTTCCTTCTCCAATGTAGGAAAGTGAAAAGTCAAAGTGAAGTCACTCAGTGGTGTCTGACTCTTAGCGACCCCATGGACTGCAGCCTACCAGGCTCCTCCGTCCATGGGATTTTCCAGGCAAGAGTACTGGAGTAGGGTGCCATTGCCTTCTAGACTTAGCTAAATTCACTGACATAGTATCACAAGTTCTTACTATCTTGTGAAGGATCTGGGAATCCAGCTGGCTAGCCAAAATTGCCCTGGCAGTGCTCTTTTGCAGCATGCCTTTTACTTTCAAAATGTCAACATAGCATCACTCTGAGATTTGTTCATCTCACAGATGGCAGAGCCAGCTCCTTAAATTAATCAGCCTAACTTGGAAGACATAATAAGTGTGAAATAGACTGGGCAGGAGTTATTCTCCAAAGGCTTGTCAATCACTAGCTTAAAGCAAAGCTGATCACTGTTCTAATAGTTGCAGGTAGTTGCTGAAGGTAGGCAAACAACTCCCAGATGGCCTGTTAAAAGAAGGGAGTAAGAACTGTGTCTGCAAAGGTATAATCACAAAGTGAATTATAATTTCAAGTAATGTAGCTTAATTGTGGGCAATAGAGGGTAGAGTAATATGAAGTAAAGCAATCAAATGAAATTAATGCTGTCAGCTTACTGTAGTTCATGAACTGTGAAAAATAATTCTTCAAGAAGCACTAAATCTTAGAAACGGGGGGAATCTTTACAAAGGATGGGCCTCAGTTAGAATTTTAGCTGGTAAAATCTTGGATACTTGACATGGATCTGTTAGCAAGGGAAAAGACAGGTTTCTGTTTTGGTCCTTCTGTAACCCTAGAGAGTGCAAATAAACTTAGACATGGTGCAAGCATGCATGCTAAGCTGTGTCCGACTTTTCTCGACCCTTTAGACTATAGCTCGCCATGCTCCTCTGTCCATAGGATTCACCAGGCAAGAATAAAGGAGTGGGTTGCCATGCCCTCCTCCAGGGGATCTTCCAGACCCAGGGACAGAACTTGCATCTCTTAAGGCTTCTGCATTGGCAGGTGAATTCTTTACCACTAGCACTGCCTGGGAAGCCCTTGGACATGCTGACTTAATTTAAATTTGTTGACCTTGTACCCACTCTTCCCAGTTATCTTTCCATAAAAGAAATTTGATATCCCCATGTTTTAGATAAATTTATAAGTAATGTGAAAACAAGTTCTACTTAAAAGAATTAGAAATAATATAATTTAGATACAAAAGGAACAAGAATAGATTTCAAATGTGAGAGTATTTATGTGATTTCACTTGTTCTATTGTATACTTCCCTGGTGGCTCAGATGGCAAAGCATCTGTCTACAATGCGGGAGACCTGGGTTCAAGCCCTGGGTTGGGAAGATCCCCTGGAGAAGGAAATGGCAATCCCATGGACAGAGGAGCCTGGTCGGCTACAGTCCATGAGGTCACAAAGAGTCGGACACAACTGAGCAACTTCACTCACTCATTGTATACATAATTTTCCTCTAGCCAGTCTGAACACTTACATCAAATATCAAATCTGTACACTATTTTGACATTAGAAATACGTTAAGAAAAAAGTAATAATTACAATATTTGATCATTTCACCTACTTCTCATAAACAATAAATAAACCTCCCCTGAATTTTGAGCACCATAGTCAAGGCTTTTCACAATATGCTTTTGATCTTTCTTTTCAGATATATTGTCCATTCTATATATGCAGGGGTAAACTCACAATATATAATAACTGCTATGGTAAATTTACTAGCTGATAAAAATTAATCCTAAACATCTTTAATCTGAACCAGGCTCTTTGAGATCCTCTGCTATGCCAGGCAAGTTTTTGCCTTCACTATTTGATTCTGAGGGGTACACAGAATCTGGAAAAAGGTCCCAGGCTGGACAGAGTAGAATGGCATATTTGAAGGGCTAGGGCTGTGACTATTTATCAAATGAAATCACAGCATTTCAATATTTTAACACCCAGGACATCTGTATCAGTGTGTACCTGCTGAATATCTGAAATGTACCTTGAATTACAAATTTCCAGCTCCTAACCATTCCTTGTGCATGAGATCAAGTAAATATTTCTTGAACTGAGAAAACTGACCTAGTCTTATGAATTTTCTTATTTCTCAACATTTGCTCATAAGATTTCTCTTGGCTGATTTTTTAGTTTTTCCACTATCTACATTCAACTCATCTTCTGTCAATCAGTGACAACACCAGCCCCACTCCTAAGCCTTCCCAGAATCCCATAGTTAGAATTAAAGGCTGTCTTTTCCTCAGGATAACAATAATTAAAGTATACTCCCAATGACTGCTACCATAGGAAGACTTTAATTATAGCTACTTCTAAATGTGTTTAGGATAGAGTTTCTGGTTTGCTTTGTAAATCTATAATTGAAGCCTAGCTGAATGCCTTTCCATAATAATAGCAACAAATAAAGAAATTTAAGAAGAGACAACAAATGCTGGATGAGTGATCATATTGAAAATTTATACCCGTTTAAGAGCAAACAAACAACTCTTTAATGTATATTAAACCCGGTGAGTTTATTCTCTCAGGAAAAGATAAGCAAGTGCAAGCACAAAGAAGGGAAATGCAGAACTAAGGGCTGCTCTTTAAGGTGAGAGCTATCTGCTAGTACTAAGCCCCAATTTTATACTTTTATGTTTCAACCTCATATTACTTTAATAATTCAGAATGGTTTAATTTACTTTTAATAGTGGAATATATACTATAATGATCTTTTTAGTGGAAAGGAAAAGAAACATAATTTGTTCCCATTGTAATTTTTTTTTTCTCGACTTCCTGCTGAACAGGTCATCCGAGGGCAAGATAAAGTAACTTGAAATCCAACTTTGTTAGGGCAGTGATGTCAACTTGCAAGCAATGTGTGAGTCTCATTATGCTTTCTTTTCAAGATGACCTTCCTATAACTCCCATTTTGCTTTTATATTTTCACATATTTTATGCATAAAGATTCACTGAAAGCTATAAAAATTATTCCAACTTTAGGGCAAAATTGCTCTTTTCGCTGCATAAACAGGATAGAACATGGCAACCTCACATCCGTTGCAGGCTTGCTTTCCACTCTTCTTTAAAGATAGTCACCGCATGCATTGCATTAAAGCTCATTTTTGAAATAAAGTCCATAAATGCAATACCCAGTCCCTATTCTATCCAGTATATCCTCAGCTTATTTATTTGCTTCTAAGACAGGATATGGTAATTTGTTTAAAAGCACTCTATCTTTTCTTTCTATCTGATTCTTCATTTGTTTCCTATCTCTGAGTTTTCCACTCTCTGCTACAAACTTCTAAAGGAACTATGAATAATCAATCTTCGATTGCTACTTCACATTTTCTAATTCTGACTTTTCATTTCAATGTATCCCCTTCTAATAAGGGCTATTATATACCTGCATCCAGTTCCCACCAGCCTAGTTGGTAGAAATGAATAACAGTGTTTGTTCTATCATCCACAACACATAGTTCCCCCTAGGCTTAAGGTAAACAAACAGCTGAGAAATGTATTTTTCATACCTCTGCCTCCTTCCCCTTTTACCTCGGATGCACATACACACCATGGGGGAGCAAATAATGTTCTCTTCCAATGTTTTTCAACATCTCATTTTGTTTTGCCAGTCTTCTTCTTTCAGTATGATATCAGTTCAGTTCAGTTCAGTCGCTCAGTCGTGTCCGACTCTTTGAGACCCCATGAATCGCAGCACGCCAGGCCTCCCTGTCCATCACCATCTCCTGGAGTTCACTCAGACTCACGTCCATCGAGTCAGTGATGCCATCCAGCCATCTCATCCTCCGTCGTCCCCTTCTTCTCCTCTCTCCAATCCCTCCCAGCATCAGAGTCTTTTCCAATGAGTCAACTCTTCGCACGAGGTGGCCAAAGTACTGGAGTTTCAGGTTTAGCATCATTCCCTCCAAACAAATGCCAGGGCTGATCTCCTTCAGAATGGCCTGGTTGGATCTCCTTGCAGTCCAAGGGACTCTCAAGAGTCTTCTCCAACACCACAGTTCAAAAGCATCAATTCTTCAGCACTCAGCCTTCTTCACAGTCCAACTCTCACATCCATACATGACCACTGGAAAAACCATAGCCTTGACTAGATGGACCTTTGTTGGCAAAGCAATGTCTCTGCTTTTGAATATGCTATCTAGGTTGGTCATAACTTTTCTTCCAAGGAGTAAGCGTCTTTTAATTTCATGGCTACAATCACCATCAGCAGTGATTTTGGAGCTCCCCAAAATAAAGTCTGACACTGTTTCCCTGTCTATTTCCCATGAAGTGATGGGACCAGATGCCATGATCTTCATTTTCTGAATGATATACTGTTACTAAAATATTTATAGGGACAAGTACATAAGCTAGTGAAAGTTTTCTAAAGTTTTTAGTTCACGTTTCCACTGAATGTTTATGGAATCACAACATATTTGGTATATTTTTGTAGTTTATTTCATGTACAGTTAAATTTTATGTATTCAATAGTTTAAATTATTTGTATTTTTTCACCTCTGGGGTATTTAGAAAACAAAGTGAATATATTGGTGGAAGGGAACACCTTATAATGGGTTTATGTTTGGGTAGCAAAATAGGAACTAAAAGGCATTTTATGTCTAACTCATATATTTGCTGCATTAAGCGCTTTCCTCTGACCTGTTAAAATGAAAACAGCCTAAATTATTCTTTAAAGGCATGTGCCAATGCAGAGAATGTTAAACATTTTCCTGGAACAGACACATTGTCTTCTATATTCCATCTTCTATAATTTCCATATACTTTATCCTGAAAAGTGATCGCAGAATAAAATAAAAGAAGCTCTAAAAATGATCAGTAACCAGTGAGTGTACTAAAACAAGTGAACACTTGATAAATCTTGGTCTTGAAATTTTATGAAAAAGCATAAAATAATTTATATAGACATGGATATCATTATAGATTACAAATCTCAGAAAGTTTACCAGTCTCTACTCTTCCTTAAAACCAAAAGTGATGCATTAGAATTTTTTCTTCTAGCAAAAAGCTAGAAATTTCAAAAATTACTCTTGCTTAATCTTCCCAGTACTTTATAATACAAGTTAGAAAAAATAGTTTTATGACTTACACAAATTCTTTTTGCTGCAACTTAAACTTTTAGCTTTCTGTTTGTTACTGAGAGGAAGGCAATCACCATCCTCCTAGAGTATTTTATTAGATACTTATTAGACAAAATTTTTAAAAAATTACCTAGGCTTTGTTTTATTTTAATAAGCCTAATATTCAACTTCCACAGGACTGGGGAAACAGACTCTTGGAGGGCACAACAAAACCTTGTGTGCACCAGGATCCAGGAGAAAGGAGCAATGACTTCACAAAAGACTGAGCCAGACTTGCCTGTGAGAGTTCACGAGTTTCTGGCAGAGGTGTGGGTCAACAGTGGCCTTCTGCAGGGTTGGGACAGTGACTGCAATAGCCTGGGAGCCACAGCATGCTGGTGTAAATCCTTTTGAAGGAGGTTGCCATTACCCTAACCATAGTTAGGCCTTAGGCCAAACTACAGGGAGAGAACACAGCCCCACCCACCAGCAGACAACAGGATTCAAAATTTACTGAGCATGGTCTTGCTCACCAGAGCTAGGCCCAGTTTTACCCACAGCCAGTGCCTCCTATCTTCATCCATCAGGGGCCCAACAGAATGAAAACCACAATCACAGGAAACTAATCAAAATGATCACAAGGACCACATACTTGTCTAACTCAGTGAAACTATGAGCCATGCCACATAGGGCCACCCAAGATGGATGGGTCACGGTGGAGAGTTCTGGCAAAACATGGTCCACCGGAGAAGGGAATGGCAAACCACTTCAGTATTCTTGCCTTAAGAACCCCATGAACAGTATGAAAAGACAAAAAGATGTAACACTGAAAGATGAATTCCCCAGGTTGGTAGGTGACAATATGCTGCTGGAAAGAGTAGAGAAATAGCTCCAGTGGAATGAAGAGCCTGAGTCAAAGCAAAAACAATGCCAAGGGGAGGAGTGTCTGGTGATCAAAGTAAAGTTCGATTCTGTAAAGAACACTATTGCTTAGGAACCTGGAATGTTAGGTCCATGAATCAAGGCAAATTGGAAGTGGTCAAACAGCACATGGCAAGAGTGAACATCAACATTTTAGGAATCAGTGAACTAAAATGGACAGCAATGGGTAAATTTTATTCAGATGGCCATTATATCCTCTACTGTGGGCAAGAATCCCTTAGAAAAAACAGAGTAGCCCTCATAGACAACAAAATAATTCAAAATGCAGTACTTGGGTGAAATCTCAAGAACGACAGAATGAGCTCTGCTCATTACCAAGTCAAACAACTCAACATCAGAGTAATCCAAGGCTATACCCCAACCACTAATGATGAAGCAGCAGAAGTTGAATGAGTCTGTAAGACCTACCAGACCTTCTAGAACAAACACCAAAAAAAATACCCTTTTCCCTTGTGGCTCAGCTGGTAAATAATTCGCCTGCAATGCGGGAGACATGGGTTCAATCGCTGGGTTGGGATCAGCTACCCACTCCAGTATTCTGGCCTAGAGAATTCCATGGACTACAGTCCATGGGGCTGCAAAGCATCGCACAGGACTGAGTGACTTTCACTTTCACTTTTCATCATAGGGAAGTGGCATGCAAAAGTAGAAAGTCAAGAGATACCAGAAGTGAAGACAAGTTTGGCTTTGGAGTACAAAATGAAGTAGGGCAGAGGCTAGCAGAGTTTTGCCAAGAGAACACCCTAGTCATAGAAAAGACACTCTCCAACAATGCAAGAGGCGACTCCACATAACAGGTGGTCAATAACAAAATAAGATTGATTGTATTTTTGTAGCTGAATATGGAGAAGGTTTATACAGTCAGCAGAAACAAGACTGGGAACTGAGTGTGGCTCAGATCATGAACTCCTTATTGCCAAATGTAGACTTAAATTGAATAAAGTAGGCAAAACCACTAGGCCATTCAGATATAACCTAAATCAAATTCCTTACAATTATACAGTGGAAATGACAAATAGATCCAAGGGATTAGATATGATAGATAGAGTGCCAGAAGAAATATGGATGGAGGTTTGTAAGATTTTATAGGACGCAGTGATCAAAACCTTCTCCAAGAAAAAGACATGCAAAAAGGAAAAATGGTTATCTAAGAAGGCTTTATAAAAGCTGTGAAAAGAAGAGAACTGAAAGGCAAAGAAGAAAAGGAAAAATATATCCATCTGAATGCAGAGTTCTAAAGAATAGCAAGGAGAGATAAGAAAGCCTTCCTAAGTGATCAATGCAAAGAAATATAGGAAAACAGAATGGGAAAGACTAGAATCTCTTCAAGATCAGAGATACCAAGGGAACATTGCATGCAAAGATGGGCTCGATAAAGGACAGAAATGGTATGGATCTAACAGAAGCAGGATATTAAGAAGAGGTGGCAAGAATAAATGGAAGAACTATACAAAAAAGATCTTAATGACCCAGATAACCATGATGGTGTGATTACTCACTTATAGGCAGACATCCTGGAGTGCCAGGTCAAGTGGGCCTTAGGAAGCATCACTATGAAGAAAGCTAGTGGAGGTGATGGAATTCCAGTTGAGCTATTTCAAATCCTAAAAGATGATGTTGTGAAAGTGCTGCACTCAATATACCAGCACATTTGGAAAACTCAGCAGTGGCCATAGGACTGGTAAAAGTCAGTTTTCTTGCCACTCCCAAAGAAGGACAATGCCAAAGAATGTTCAAACTACTGCACATTTGCACTCATTTCATATGCTAGCATATGAAGTTAATGCTCAAAATTCTCCAANACCAGCACATTTGGAAAACTCAGCAGTGGCCATAGGACTGGTAAAAGTCAGTTTTCTTGCCACTCCCAAAGAAGGACAATGCCAAAGAATGTTCAAACTACTGCACATTTGCACTCATTTCATATGCTAGCATATGAAGTTAATGCTCAAAATTCTCCAAGCTAGACTTCAAAAGTACATGAATTGAGAAATCCCAGATGTTCGAAGGCAGAAGAACCAGAGATCAAATTGCCAACATTTGTTGAATCTCAAGAAAATTCCAGAAAAACATACTTCTGCTTCACTGAGTATGTTAAAGCCTTTTACTTTGTGAATCACAACAAACTGTTGAAAATTCTTAAAGAGATGGGAATACCAGAACACTTTACCTACCTCCTGAGAAACCTGTATGCAGATCAAGAAGCAATAGTATAAGAAACTGATGTCAACAATGAACTGGTGCCAAACTGGGAAAGGAGTATGTCAAGGCTGTGTATTGCCATCCTGATTATTTAACTTACATGTAGAGTACATCACGAAAAATGCCAGACTGGATGAAGCACAAGCTGGAATCAAGATTTCCAGGAGAAATATCAATCACTTCAGATATGCAGATGACACCACCCTTATGGCAGAAAGTGAAGAGGAACTAAAAAGCCTCTTGATGAAAGTGAAAGAGGAGAGTGAAAAAGTTGGCTTAAGGCTCAACATTCGGAAAACCAAGATCATGGCATCCAGTCTGATCACTTCATGGGAAATAGATGGGGAAACAGTGGAAACAGTGTCAGACTTTATTTTTCTGGGCTCCAAAATCACTGCAAATGGTGACTGCAGCCACGAAATCAAAAGACGCTTACTCCTTGGAAGAAAAGTTATGACCAACCTAGATAGCATATTCAAAAGCAGAGATATTACTTTGCCGACTAAGGTCCGTCTAGTCAACGCTATGGTTTTTCCAGTAGTCATTTATGGATGTGAGAGGTGGACTGTGAAAAAGGTTGAGCACCGAAGAATCAATGCTTTTGAACTGTGGTGTTGGAGAAGACTCTTGAGAGTCCCTTGGACTGCAAGGAGATCCACCCAGTCCATTCTGAAGGAGATCGGCCCTGGGATTTCTTTGGAAGGAATAATGCTAAACCTGAAGCTCCAGTACTTTGGCCACCTTATGCGAAGAGTTAACTCATTGGAAAAGACTGTGATGCTGGGAGGGATTAGGGGCAGGAGGAGAAGGGGACGACAGAGGATGAGGTGGCTGGATGGCATCACTGACTCGATGGGCGTGAGTCTGAGTGAGCTCCGGGAGTTGGTGATGGACAGGGAGGCCTGGCGTGCTGTGATTCATGGGGTCGCAAAGAGTCGGACACAACTGAGCAACTGAACTGAACTGAACTGAGTTTGTATTCCAATAAGCTGAGAAGAACAATTTATCTTCCATATTGGGCTCTATCTTTTGTTTTGGTGACTCAGGGTCTTTCAAGCATTTCTAACTGCTTCTTGCTCCCTAGCAGTTTCCTCACTTGACAACACCCTAGGAAGGCCCAAACATTTTCCTCTTTGACAGAGCAAGGAAACTATACCCTGTCACCTTAGGGAATGTACTGCCTAAGTGAATGCATACAGTTCAACATGATTTTCTCCCAAATGATTAAAGCAGATAAAATATATAAAGATTTATGAACTGTAGAGTTCATTCATTCAACAAAAATGTATTGAGTCTATTATCTACCAAGGCATATGTACTCCCCTAAGTACAATCCACAAAGAACACTTAGGTTAAGAAGATTACCATTGAATGGAATATTTTGGAAAACATCTTTTATTATAAATGTTAATGCTTCATACAGGCAAAATCTATGTAAAATATCAACAAATGTACATAGTTTAATTAAAAGGGAATTCTTTCCTTTTCTTGCAAATAATTATCACAGAATATTAGAGCTGAAAGAGGACTAGATAGTACTAGGTCTTAACAGCTGAACGCATGAGGAGACCAGGTATAAAAGGTAAATGTTATACAACTAATTATTGAAAGAGTGGAAATGTAATCTCACATATCTTGATTCCCAACCCATTCTATTGCAAAAATAATTTAAAAGAAGCAATGCTTTCTAATAGGCTATTTCATGATACTATATACTACTTCTCAACAATAAAATTATAAACAATGAGACTTTTTTTCATGACTCATAGAAGTACAAAATTTTATCAGCATTTCCCTGAGGGGGATAAATCAGAACAAAATTTGGACTAAAATAGTAATCTACAGTTTAAGGAATGCTTTCATATTTTAAAAGCCATAGTATCTTTATCAATTTAAATAAGGTCAAACCTTACACATTGCTTTGGTGTCAGCAGACTTTTCCTTTTTGATGCTACTGTTAACATTGGCGGTTCAATCTGACTGATAAAAATAGAAGTCCATGAGATACCATTTGAAATTACTCATCTCCCAAGAATGTTGAAAAAATTTTAGGAAATATTCTCTGTTTTTAACTCAAGAGAGAATTAGTCATACTCCTTCTTTAGTAGAGAAGGTAGATCGTTGACATTTCTATTGCAACCTTACCTTTCTATTGAAAGTCTTACCTTTGACACAACTGAGAATCTTGCTCCACAATTAATTGTGTTAACATGGGGTAGCACAGAGTTACCCTGTTCTGTAATTTGAGAAGGTATATGTCCTCCTATTTGGGAACACTTTCCTGTGCTGAGGAGTTTTTGTGCCATTTGGGTTAAAGAATTATTTTCATCTAGGTAAACTATGCAGACTTATAATAAAGAGAAACTTCCTTTGATCTTCTCTCAAAATTAAGCCATTATATTTCCTTTATGTAAAATCAATTTTCATTTAGGATTATGAAAAATATTATTGATGGCATTTCATACCCAGACATCCTTATCTTTTAATGCCAAATAAACTAAAAACCATCATGGAATTAGGTTCTTCATCTTATGAATGATTAAGCTTCCCTTTTCACCAACCTAACTTATCTCAGTACTGAAGTCTCCAGATTTAGCAATAAAAATCTAAAATTATCAAGACAATTATACAGCAAGAAAGAGCCAATAATATTTCTTGACACTTAGGTAAAGCCAAAAGTGAGCAAAATTTAGGTTAATGAAAGTTAAATTTAAAATGAAATCAAAAGAACTTAGAATCATAATAGTATATTGAAGAAATTTCAAGAAATCAAATATAAGGATTTTCAAACCACTACAAAAATTAAGTATTACTCTATTGACAGACAACCACAACTACTAAGTGATACTTGAAGTTATATTTGCTCAATTAATCTCTTTATGGCTTATGGCATTAGTTTCTGAATACATGAATAGACTTAAAATATATTTTTTTTATGAAATACTCATCAAAAGATATATAATGCTATCATGTGAAACTCATAAATTTTAAAATATGTACACTCAGAAAATATTGTGTTGATGCTGTATGTATACAGTTATCATATATAAATATATATAACATTGGTAAAATAATTTTCTTATATTGAAGAAGGAAAAATACTAGCTGTTAAAATATACTTCTTAGTAAAAACTAAATCAGGAAATTAAGGGAAGTTTGTATAAATGAGCAGAACATTAAAAAAAAACCAACAAGGAGCATAGTTCTACTGTAGACTTAGGAAAATAGGACCCCTGTCCTGGACCCCGTCTTTAGAGTTTCCAGTTCTCACCTTACTCTGACCAAGCTTCTCCCCACTGGATGAGGAGTCAATGGGGCCAATGGGATGTGCCCACTTGGAGCCTTTTACCTAGTCTAGGTGATGCTCTGGATTCTAAGACACAGGAATATCTACTCAAATGGCCTGCACTCCTAGGGCCTATGTAGGTTTCTTCCTGATTCTCTCTTCTTGAGGAATAATGAGGCGATTCATATGCTAGCCATAGGTTATACTTGATTTTTTGTGTTATACACAATTACCGTCATATGCAATGGTAGTGTGTGGAGTGTTAGTCTCTCAGTCGTGTCCGACTCTGTGTGAGGCTATGGACTATAGCCTGTCAGGCTCCTGTCAATGGGATTCTCCAGGCAAGAATATTGGAGTGGATTGCCACGCCCTTCTCCATTGGTAGCAAAAGGAGGAAGCTGGAAAATGAGTAAAGATAGTGCTGACATATCTTTTCTGCTAGGAGACAAAAACCCCTCTCTTTGCTTCACTGGCATCCACTATCATAATCTGACAAATAGTTTGACATACATTGCCTTAAGGTATGACTTGCTACCCTTTGCTGAAATTATACTTCAATTTTAACAAGAATTACCAAGGTTTAACTCATGATTCTATATATTATAAGAGCAAGTCTGTGCGGTCAGGGATTTTTTAGTAGACTTTTGCACATGTTTCATGTCATACTAAATAATGTCATGACTCTGTAGGGTGCCAGAAAGCTCTAGGAAAAGTATCTACTAGACTGCATTGACTTGACAAAGTATAATAAAATATGTTGTCTCTTTCTGTATGCTAAATGCTTTGTCGCACTTGTCCTTCCGAGTATGATGGACCTCACAATTGCTGGAATTTAAATTGGTCTTTTTTTTTTTTTTTTTGCCTACAAAATGAAATTCACATGTATTAGATGTCATCCTTAAAATCTTCATATTTTTGAGTGGATCAAAGAATCATATTAATAGAGAGTCCCCACTGTTCTAAATTATACTGTCTGATAATTGACCACAGTGGGAGTTATTTGTAATGGCTATCAATTCAAGAGCAATTAGTGGGCAATAACGCTTAGAGAGAAAGCAACATGGGCTGCAAAGAAAGTGCTTTTAGATCAATACAGCTTTTAAAATCTTGTAAATTTTAGGTGAGAAAAAGAATCCTTGATGAACAGAGAATGTTCAACCACTTATAACCATTCCAATCACAATAATATGAACATACCAAGGACTTGGCACAGGAAGAAGTTCTGGTTTCACTGAGGAAAGGTTATATTTCTAATTATGTATAACCTTTTAGTTGGTATTTACTTTGTGACAGTGCTTGAATAGTGGGCAATGTTACAACCAATGGCAGTTTCTCTGGTCAATATTGTCATCCTTTGCCCCTGCTCAGGAAATTTCCAAGTTAAAGGAGAATTAAATGATGTAACTTCTATTTGGTCTCATCGAAAGAATTTATACTATAGCTTATATTGGATATAAAAAGGCAAAATAGAAGCTGAAGTTATAATTTGTAGACTGGACTCATTATTTACTAAGTGAACTCAGTTAATAACAATATTAAAAATTTAATACAAGTAAGTTTACCCTGAAAATAACTACATTTAAAATTTTTGGATATTAAATTGAATATATTTATCTAGGCACATAAATTGGTAAACTCTAAGGAATAAATATTTCAAAATAAAACATTATTCAAGCATGGAAAGATTTCTATGCCCATCAATAATTTTGCTTAATGATAAACATTAAACAATATTTAATGTCTAATAAATTATTAATAGTTTTCAATGAAATCCAGTGTGATGCTTTCATTTCTCTTGATTATTTTTACATTTACTGAAAGATTTAAATAAAACAATCTTAAGTTCAGGAAAATATTGTTTGATAGCATTAGACACTTTTGTATTAGACAATCTAAAACACAAGTGGGGCATAAGTACTCTTGACTAAGATCGATGTTAGAATATCACAAAAGTCCAAATGATGGGAAAATCTTTTAATATTTCTCATTCTTCACATCATCAAAGTATTCAAGTATGTCCACATTTATAGAGGGACTCTTTCTCAAAGCTCCAATTCTGAATTAGGTCAAGTGTTTGAAGATTACTTCTATAGATTATATTAAAATTACCTTAATAATAAATGGTCACAGAAGTCTCCTTTCAGTTATGATGGAAAAATAATAAAACTTTTATTTAGCATTGTGTTACTAAGTATTTATGGAGATATTATTACTATCTTGCTGGTTATAATATGTGAAATTAAAATACAAACAGATTATTATTTTTTCTCTCTTAAATTACCTCTAAGCCATAGTCATAGTGTGTGGTAGTTGAGATTCTAAGATGACCCCAGTTATTCTCACTCCCCTAGAAGAAAAGCTATGACCAACATAGATAGCATGTTAAAAAACAGAGATATTACTTTGCCAACAAAGGTCCATCTAGTCAAGGCTATGGTTTTTCTAGTAGTCACATAAGGATATAAGAGTTGGACCGTAAAGAAAGCTGAACACTGAAGAACTGATGCTTCTGAACTGTGGTATTGGAGAAGACTCTTGAGAGTCCCTTGGACTGCAAGGAAATCAAACCAGTCAGTCCTAAAGGATATCAGTCCTGGATATTCATTGGAAGGACTGATGCTGAAGCTGACACTTTAATACTTTGACCACCTGATGCGAAGAACCGACTCATCTGAAAAGACCCTGATGCTGGAAAAGATTGAAGTCAGGAGCAGAAGGGGATGACAGAGGATGAGATGGTTGGATGGCATCA
Source organism: Neotragus moschatus (assembly GCA_006410615.1). Taxonomy (NCBI): domain Eukaryota; kingdom Metazoa; phylum Chordata; class Mammalia; order Artiodactyla; family Bovidae; genus Neotragus; species Neotragus moschatus. The sequence goes on from SJYA01002930.1 coordinate 1,076,246, forward strand.
CTAACTCAATGGACATGAATTTAAGTAAACTCCAAGAGTTGGTAATGGACAGGGAGGCCTAGTGTGCTGCACTCCATGGGGTCAGTTGAACACAACTGAGCAACTGAAATGAACTGATCCTTTATGTAATCCCCTCTCCTATGTGTGGGCATAAACTGCAGCTTCTAACCAATTTAACATGGCAAAGATTTTATGGATGTAACTAAGGTCTCCAATCAGTTGAATTTACATTAGGGTTTGTGGCTCACCCTTGTCAAATTTTTTGCAACACCATGGACTGTAGCCCACCAGGCTTTTCTCTGTCCATGGAATTCTCCAGGCAAGAATACTGGAGTGGGTAGCCATTCTCTTCTCCAGGGGATCTTCCTGATGCAGAAATTGAGCCCAGTCTCCTACACTGCAGTCAGATTCTTTACCATCTGAGCCATCAGTGACTCAAACAGGAGATCATCCTAAGTTGGTCTGATCTAATCAGATGGGCTTTTTAAAAGATAATCTGCAGATCAAAGAGAAACGCCTGTTGGTCTTGAAGAAACAAGCTGCCATAAGTTCTTAGGGCAGCACAGAAGTGAATTCGGTCAAAACTGGAGTGAGCTTAGTAGAAGACCCTGAAGCTCAGATAAGAATTAATGCCCAGTTCACCCTTGGTCATAACTTTGTGAGACACTGAGCTGAGAAACCAGAAAAATAGGGTCCAGATTCCTGACCTATGGAAACTAGAATAAATTTACATAAATTTAAATTAATTTTCTTCGTAAAACTTACCACATTTGACATCTTTTGTATTTATTTATTGTTTGACTTAATCTCATCTCAGAGGATGAGATGGTTGGATGGCATCACCAACTCGATGGACATGAGTTTGAGCAAGCTCCAAGAGTTAGTGATGGACAGGGAAGCCTGGCATGCTGCAGTCCATGGGGTTGCAAAGAGTCAGACATGACTGAGCAACTGAACTGACTGTATGAATTATCCACTAGAACATGTTTTTGGAAGACTGGGACTTTATTTTGTTTGTTGCTGTATCTTCAAAATCCAAATGGTGCCTGATGCATAATGAGTGCTTAATAAATATTTGATTATTATCAAATTATACATATAAATGTATATTATGTATTTGTGTTGAGACAATAGATATGCTCAGAAGTAAATCATTAAGTTCAAAAGAATCCTTAATATCAGCTTCAATGCTAAAAACTTATTAATTCATCTACTTCCATCCTTTTTCGTTCAGTCCTCCTTCCTCAGTCTATAATGTCACTTCCACCATGTTATTTCTCTGATGCAAACAACCTTCGCTCTATAACACACATATTATAAGTGAACCATTCTGCCTGGTTACAGAGACCTGCCTTAACTCAGTTTCAGCACTCTTTACACCTTGATATCACTTTAACCCAGCTTCCCTGTATATATGCTACTCAAACAGATCTCTCCCTGCTCTGTCTGTCCCTCAATCTCTGTGTATTTGCTGACTTTTTTCCTCAGTTCTGAATGCTTATTTCTTTATCTCACTTTATCCACCCTTGAAAGTCAAGTTTGAACACAAAAAATCTTGCCTACTCACACTGTACTCAACGTCAGTTTCATCTCTCCAGTTACAGGTGACAGCCTGATGGTGTGGCAGACAGTGCAAAATAGAAAGGTGCTGGACTCCAGGCTGTGCTAGTTAGTAACTGTGTGGCTTTGACTATACAAAGTAACCTCTCCAAAACATGTTCTGCATTTTCAAAGACAACAAGCTCAAGTACTTTACAGCTTGCTTCAACATTAAATAATCCTTGTAGCACGATTCCTGACACATTCCAATTTATTTCATATGAATTCATTTCTAGGTATATGTTTTCTTTCCCCCAAAACAAGTGGCACAAATCAAAATCAGGATATATCAGGTCTCAATGAATACTTTCTGTTTCTCCAATAGTTTTCATTTTCCTCAAGAATACTAAAACAATGGCTGACAAAACATCATACTCTATAGTAATTAAAAATGTTAATGGAAGTAAATAGATGCAAATAAAGCCTACACACACACACACACACACACACACATACACACACATTCTTCAAATATCTTTAACATGCCATAAAATTTCCCTGACCAAAAATCTTTCATTTGTGATGCTATTCTCATTATAGCATAAGGGAATTGTAAAGGAAATTGGTGGAGCTCCCAAAGCTATGATGACAAAAATGTCCACCTACTACAAAGAGACATCAAAAACTTAGAGCATTTTGCTTTATTTAAAATGAAAAATACTCCTATTTATTCTCTATTTTATACAACACATAATCTAGGATAGCTTGTTTTAGATTTAAATATATAATTATAATATGCTCAGTTTTATCTTAGTAAGTAGAAAAGAGCAACATTACGTGAAATGCCAAAACATTTTCTCATAGCTTTTTAGGTTTGTTTTCATAAAATTATTGTTAAATGGCAATTATTAGCATTTAGAAAGATTATGTGCTTCCAAAAATAAAGAGAACACCATGGTTTATTAACTGATAATTCTTACTATTTCAAATTGTTTTAGATTCATGAGAACAGCACTCAGGGTCAACAGAGAGCTTCTATGCACAGATATTGCCTACCCCCAACTACATTTAGAACCTATAAACTTCTTTTGGAATAACACTATTTATGAAGACAACTCTTCAATTAAAACTGTTTTATTCTGGGTCAAGAGTAAGTTTTAAAAATGTTTCACAAGTTTGTTGGTTTTTTTTTTAATGACTATTCTACTTCTAGTGGTTTATAAGTTTATGGTTAAAAGTTTGTGAACTGAATAGAAAAGGCTGAGGGATTTCTACTTTTTCCATAGTGAAGAGAAAAACATTCAATAATCTAATAAATACTTTGTCTCTTACAGGTACTGAGAGTACTTGCAAAACATGGTTTAAGATCTCTGTCTTAGCTCAGCCAGATGCTCTTTGATGACCTATAGGAGTGGGCAGTTCAAGAGGGAGGAGATATATGTATACTTGTGGCTGATTCACATTGTTGTTTGGCAGAAACCAACAAAACATTGTAAAGCAATTATCCTCCAATTAAAAATAAATTTTAAACAAAAGTGAGAAAAAGAACTCTGTGCATCACTGACTCAATGGATATGAGTCTGAGCAAGATCTGGGAGATGGTGAAGGACAGGGAAGCACGATGTGCTGCAGTCCATGTAGTTGCAACGAGTTGGACATAACTGAGCGACTGAGCAACAAAAACACTATATAATGATCAACGGATCAAAACAAGAAGAGGATTTACACTCACCAACATATACGCACTTAAAAAGGAGCAACCAAATACATACAACAAATACTAACAGACATAAAGGGAGAAATTGACAGGAATACGATAAAAGTAGGGGACTTGGCTGCTGCTGCTGCTGCTGCCAAGTCACTTCAGTCGTGTCCGACTCTGTGTGACCCCAGAGACGGCAGCCCACCAGGCTCCCTTGTCCCTGGGATTCTCCAGGCAAGAACACTGGAGTGGGTTGCCATTTCCGTCTCCAATGCATGAAAGTGAAAAGTGAAAGTGAAGTCGCTCTTTCGTGTCTGACTCTTAGCGACCCATGGACTGCAGACCACCGGGCTCCTCCATCCATGAGATTTTCCAGGCAAGAGGACTGGAGTGGGGTGGACTTTAACACTGCACTAAAATCAATGGATAGATCTTATCAATCAGCAAGGCAACAGAGAACTTAAGGGATACAGCAGAACAATTAGACTTAACTGATATTTTCAGGATATTATATCCCAACCCCAATAGTGGACTACAATGTCAAGTATCAAACAGAGATATCAATAAAATCTCCTTAACTTTATTTCCAGGGCTACCTATTAGGAAATGTATAGATTGGCAGAGAAATCATTTAAGTATTCATAAATGTAAACACCTTCTTTTGCATGCTTAATTTTCAGTTTAAATACTCTTGACCAAGAAGCCTAAGCCTTTATCCCTACAATTATCCTTTAGTTTGTCTATGGGTATGTATGTCTCTTTATCCTATGCATAACATTGATAAAGATTATGAATGTTTACCATTTGCACTGTATTGGACTGAGCTCACGTGCCTCCCTGGATTGGCTCAGCTCCACCTGCTGCTCAGGTTTGGGCTACTTGCTTAGTGGATGAAGCCATAAAGGTGGCTGGGCCCATCTCCCCTGTGTCAAGGCCGGGCTTCAGCTTGGCCTCCGTAGGCTTCCCTGGCAGAATTCACAACAGCTCTGTTGCCCACTCAAACTTGGCACATGACCAGAGGGAGCGGTTCTTCCCACTGTGCTGTAAGATGTGAGATCTGGCTTTTGTAATGTCTGCTGGGAAAGGTCAGGAAAATAGGCGATACAAAATGTCACATCTTTTAAGTACTAGTTTTGACAAGGACAACAGCAAATATTTGTGAAAAGTTACACAGTTACAAATTATTTCAAAGACTTTTGAAATTATTTTTCCTATATCTTTTAAAGCAGTCATAAGACATGCATCAAAATTGTGTTGAGTGGAATACCTATCAATCTCTTCTAAATACTTCGTAAAATATGGTCAGCAAATAAGACTATCCCCTCACCTCTTTTAGTTTACAATTCAGGTTAAGGGAGAAAGATAGATAATTAGAAAAAGCAGTTAACAATGCATGCAGCACAATAATGCTTAATATAAGGAAAGCACATCGTGATGAGACCTAATTAGGTACAACTTAATGGAAAAAGTGATAACTATACTGACTGCTAAAGGAAAATAAAGATGTCAACTTAACAAGGGCTTCATTCATTTATTTATTTATTCAGCAAGTATTTATAAATACCCACCATTCACTGTAAACTTTCCTAAGCAGTGGAGAAAGATCACTGAACAAAAAAGAATTTTTTTTCCTATAGACTTTACATTCTATTGAATAGACACAGAAATTAAACATATAATAAATTAGGTTATATATGTTATGGATAAAATAAACCAGGGACAGTGTTTAGTCAGTGCCAGGATAATGGGCAATTTTAAAAACATTGCTTAGGAAACGTTTCTGTGAGGTTGTTATATTTAAGCAAGTATTTAAAGGAGGTGAGGGAAAGAGTCCTAAAGATATCTGAGGGAAAGACGTTCCAGGTAGAAAGGGCAGCAAATGCCAAGTTCCAAAAGTCCAAGTATTCCTAACAGACCTCAAGCACCAACATGGAATCTTAGAGAAAGAGAGAGAGAGGTCAAGAACAATACTGGAAATGAGGCAAGGGAGGAAACAAGGAGTCAAGTAATCTGGGGCAAATGGAGCTGTGAATTTAGATCTGTAAGAGTGAGATCACCAACAGAAGGAAAATACATATATAGCAGAAGCGAGAACAAAGGACGAATTCTGGAATGTTTCTGTTACTACACTCAGAAATGAAAAATATCTTGTGGAGGAGATTGACGAACAGACTGACGATATGGGAGGAAAATAAGTGAAGCAAATTTTTCTAAAAGCCAAGAAGACCATGTTTTAAAGAAGAGAAAAGACAGTTTTAATAAATTTTACTAAAAGGCTAGGTGCCTTCTCTGGTAGCTCAGATGGTGAAGAATCTGCCCGCAGTGCAGGAGAGCTGGGTTCGATCCCTGGGTCATGAAGACCCACTGGAGAAGGGAATGACAACCTACTCCAGTATTCTTGTCTGGAGAATTCCATGGACAGAGGAGGCTGGTGGGCTACAGTCCATGGGTCACAAAGACTCAGACACAACTGAGTGACTGATACTTCCACTTTCACCAAAAAGTCAATGTAATTTGATATGAGGGTTGATCATTGAATGTAGCAAAATGGAGATCATGGCAACTTAGAAAAGGTTGGGGTTAGTGAAGAGATGGGAACAAAATAAGATGTGAAAGGAAGAATGTTACGTAGGTTTTTTGGAGGGAGAGTTGATGTAGAGGGGAACCGTTAACTGGGAAGCAGTTATAGGGATAAATGTGGCCAAGCTTGATGGCAGATGAGATACACTCAGTAATAAAGAAAAATCAGTGGTTAGTTTGATAGTGAGGAGATTTGCTGAAGGAATGTCCTTGAAAAGAGATGGGATCTAGAAAACAAGAAGAAGGGAGTAAGCAATGACCTGGAGGCCTGGACTTCTTGTGGTGATTAAAATCTCTGATCAACATCAACCTGAGTCAAGTGCACAGTGAGAGCGGTGCGGAAGGTTGAAGGCAGAAAGTGTTGGGAGGTATGTGTGGAGGCCAGCATTCTCCTCCACTTTGTTAAGTAAAGATCTGGAAACTGAGTTGAGGAATCCAGGCTTGGCCTGTATCTGAGAGGGTGCAGATTTCTTTTAAGAACTGACGACAGAAGTTTAGAGTTGCAGGATGAGAAAATCATATTTCTAGCACACAGGAATCTCTGTAGACTCCTGCTGATGTAAGCATCAACACCAGGGAGAGATTTCAAGTAGCATAGGAATGTTTACTAGCCAAGGAAGGCCTAAAACCTAAAAGTTTTAGAAAGCCTTAGAAATAAATATGGCTGGTCCAAATACTCAATGAGGAAGGTGACATGACATTGAAATAAAGTGACAATAATTGACTAGAACATGAAAGAACTTGGAACACACTTTAAACACTGGGGGCTTTTTCCTGATGGGATTGGCAAAATAGCTATTCCAGACATTTAAGCAGAAGATTCCCATGTATAGACTGCAGTGTTCACAAACACATCCTACCTACAATACGGATAATGGATTGGAGACACAGGTAGAATTTATATAGTACTAATCTAAAATTTTGAATATGAAAAATGTTTTTAAAAATCATTTTAAAAGAGCTATCAGAAAAGTAAACATGACTAGTTCCCAAAGACATTCAAGTTAAGGGTGTTATACATAGAGTCCTCTGTTTTAGGAAATTTCTGTATGCCAATCTCCTACTGTTTCCTTTGTCTGTGCTTTTAAAGAATGAACTCTCAAATCATTTCCTTCTTGGACTTCCTCCCAGACTGCCAGGACTCTTTCCTGTTCTACCAAAGCAGTTAGTGCATGTTACTCAGTGGATGATTCAAACACTTCCTCCTCTCCAAAACCTAAACTACTCAAAAGCAGAGACTGTCATTTATATATTTTTGAATATTGGTGTTGAGAACCATGTTTCATATGTAGTACTTACTCCATAAAATATCTTTCAAACATAATTTTTAAGTTGAATTTAAAAATTTAAATTAAATTTTCAGGGTGAGTTCTATGGATTATCTAGTTATATATGCAAATGTCTGACTCTCCATTACTAAGAACAAGAAAGAAACAGCCATATGCTCTCTTTTGAAGTTGCTAAAAATCAGTCCTATTTTATATTTAGTGTGCGTGTGTCCCCAAATGGTCTTCTTTTGCTGATGAAAGACAAAAGCAGCAAGGAAGCAAATTAGTGATTTCTTCTAAACAGACACACAGCTCAGCTGACATTAGCACTTTCTCAGCTAAAAGTTTTGATCTAAAATGTGTTCACAAATAATATTTGTATATGTACATGTGTATATATACACATATATGTATATTTATGTATGTGTACATAAATATATGCATGTATACACACATATATATAAATTTCTCTGAAGAAATTAGAGACTATAATTAGATATACTTTATCATAAGAGTATATCCTAAAGAGTTGTTTAAAAAGTTTCGGGTGAAATTTGAATAAACAAACAATGACAAAAATATCTCTAGTTTTTAATCTTTTACTCTGAAGTCCAAGATTAACACGAGAACGATTAACTATTTTCAAAATCTCAAAAGTCACTTTTTGTTGACATAGCCCAATTTCAACTGTTTGTATATAGGTTTTAGCTTACTACTTTTAAATCTCAAATAACCTATTGTCAGCCAGCAAGTCCCTGGATTTGATTCTTTACCCTAGAATATCTGGGAACTAAAAAGAATTCAACTTTGTTAGTAAGTTCATGGAAAAATATTATTCACTTCTGAAATAGTAAAGGATCACTTCTGCTTCAAGGCAAGATGTGTGAATGGGGACATGATTTACTGTATCTTAACAACAAAAAAATAGACGAAGTATATGAAATTGTTTTCAAGACACTGAACACTATACAACAAAGGGCATTGAATCTTGAGAGACAGGTGGCCCAGTGACTGTCACAGTTCATCGCGTTAATAGTTTCGAGATCATGACACAGACAGAAAAATCCCTTGTGAAAAGGAGGAACTTCTTGAGTTGAGAATCCAAGACCAGGACAATGAACCACAGAGAAAACAACTGAACAGAAAGAATTACAAAGATCTGGAGTGGATCTTTCATGAGCATTTAACACAATATTTATCAGCACATGAAGTGGGTAAACTACCGAAAACCAAGAAAAAGCACCTAAGAAGAGTTGAGCAAACAGTAGTAGATGTTCCCACAGGGCCAAGCAAACTAGAAAAAAAAAAAAAAACCATCACAACTCACAGGGCATTACATAAAGCATCTGGAATCATTATTAAGACAAAACTGGCTCTAGTCTAAACCCTGCTTTCATCCTAACATATTTTAAAATAAACTGAAAGGATCAAACCATTTCCAACTAATTTAACTACATTTAAGAACAAAGCTCAATTATAATTATAGGAATATAAAAATACCCAACCACCAAAAGATAATATTCATAATGTATGGGATTCCAGTCGGCAAAGAAGCAGGAAAATATGAACCACATGACAAGTAAGAATCAACTAATTAAAAAAATCCAGAACTGACATAGCTGCTAGAATTAGCAATAGAGGACATGAAACAATTATTAAAATATATTCCATATGTTTAAAAGCTAACAAAAATATTGAACAAGTATAGTCATAAGAGTTGACTCATTGGAAAAGACTCTGATGCTGAGAGGGATTAGGGGCAGGAGGAGAAGGGGACGACAGAAGATGAGATGGCTGGATGGCATCACTGACTCGATGGGCGTGAGTCTGAGTGAACTCCGGGAGTTGGTGGGGACAGGGAGGCCTGGCGCGCTGCGGTTCATGGGGTTGCAAAGAGTCGGACACGACTGAGCGACTGAACTGAACTGATAGTCATAAGAATTAGAAAAGAGACTCCAATAGAACCTCTAGGGATGAAAGCTACAGATGAAAAATACACTGAGTGGAATTCAGATCTGAATTTCAGGTTAGATATCACAGAAGATAAAATAAACATGAAGACATAAAGGATTTAATCCAAAATGAAAGACATATATAAAAAATCATCAGCGCGTCATTGAGCTGTATGACAAATTCAAGATATATGAAGTGTATCCCCCCCAAAAAAGGAAAAGAAAAAAGAAAACACTGGCTGAAATCAGATAATACTGGTATTATATCAATTTTCTTACTTCAAAAGATTGTGTTGGCTATTCTAGTTCCTTTGCCTTTTGTTATGAATTTTAAAATTAGCTTTTCAATTACTATTGGAGTGCCTCATGGGATTTTGATTAGGATTGAATTGACTATATATATCAAATTTGGAGAGATTGTTATCTTACCTCTATTCCACTTTTTGTTCAATGAATAACAGCATAACTTTCTTTTTACTTAGGTTTTCTTCAACAATGCTTTTTAGTTTTCACTGTTTGGGTCATAAGCAAGCTTTGTCAGATTTAGTCCTAAATATTTGAGATTTTTTAAAGCTATTGTGAATGGCAGTGATTGCCTAATTTTTATTTCCAATTGTTTGTTGCTGGTATATTTAAATACAATTGATTTTTCTATATCGGTCTTATATCCTCCAGCCTTGTCAAACATGCTTATTAGTTTTTATAGTATTTTCATAGGTTCCATTGAGTTTCAATGTGGATGATCATGTTATCTTACAATAAAGACAGTTTTACTGCTTTTTCAGATTAGATGCCTGGTATAGACACAAAGACAGACATGCACAAAGGGGAGATGATGTGAACACAGGGAGAGTACCATCTACAAGTTGAGGAATGCCTGAAGCTACCAGAAGCTTACAAGAGAAGCATGAACAGTTTTTCCCTGACAGCCCTGGGAAGGAACCAACCCTGCTGATGCCTTGATTTCATACTTCTAGCCTCCAGAAGTGAAACAATACATTTCTGTTGTTTAAGGCACCCAGCTTGTGGTACTTTGTTCTGGCAGCCCCAGGAAACTAATATACTTTATCAGCTTGACGAAGTTATATATAACTGCTCTATTGCTAAAAGATTTATCAAGCATGGATTCTTATCAAGTTGGCAAATGCCTCTTCTTTATTAAATTGAGCATATGGTTTTCTTTATGTTTTGTTCATCTGTTTAACTGGCATCAGTTTAACTGTATTAATTTCAATTGTTAATCAAATAATGTATCCCTAGGATAAATGTTCATCGGACACGACTGACTTCACTTTCACTTTTCACTCTCATGCATTGGAGAAGGAAATGGCCACCCACTCCAGTGTTCTTGCCCGGAGAATCCCAGGGATGGGGGAGCCTGGTGGGCTGCTGTCTATGGGGTCACACAGAGTCAGACATGACTCAAGTGACTTAGCAGCAGCAGGTCTTAGGCTTATATAATGGTTGCAGTTAGTGTTTTGTGGTATCTTTAAAATATTAAAATATATGCTTATCATAATGAAAACTAAATGATTAGCTATAATTTGTAATTGTTCATCTTAGCTGAATGGATAGTGATAGCATATCACTATCCATTTATTTAGAATTAGATATGTAGTACAAGAACATAGTATTTAGTTGTTACCAGTCATCTTATGGTAAAATTGTTCTTGCTATGTATCATGTACAATTAAGTGGAAACATGAGTTTTAATAAAAGGTAAATAATAATTATAGCTGAAATATACTCCAGTTTTATCTTGTTCTTTTTATGTTTCTGTGCACAATATATGCAAAATGAGAATAATATACATGAGATATTAGTATATTAGTATATGTATATACTAATATATACTATATATATATATTAGTATAGTTATTAATATAGTTATCATTAGTATAGTTCTACATTGGGATCGAATTTGAAATGTTTTCTATTTTTCTTCTTTGCTTATATGGTTATATTTTCTCTAACATTTAACAAGCAACACCTGCAATTTATTTAAATAAAATATAATTTTATTCTGAATTATTTTCTCAAACTGCCTCCTGTGAAGGACAGACTGGATTAATCACGTATACAGAGACTCAGAGATATGATTCATTGACTGTGTTTTTCATGAACTGCCTGTATGTTGCAGGAAGTTTCCAATTACTTTCAGTATTGCTCAATCTGTCTTCCAACAACTCCTGTAAAAGAGTTCCACTTTAAATGAAATGTATGTGATTTATCTTGGAAAAAATTCAAATAGCTATTACCTTTTAACAGATTTCTTTTCCCTCTTTGCCGAGTATTCATTTGAGGGGTTTCATTGTACCATATTTCTATATTTTGTCAGACGGGGAACAAAAGGATTTATTCTTTTAAAAGTTCCTTGCCTTTAGTAGGTATTCTTTTGAGAGCAGACTACCAAACTGAGATTTTTTCCAATCAAGTTCCACAGTAGGGGGAAAAACAGAACAAAAGACTAAAGAAAAAATAGAAAGTTATTATCTTGGAAAACGGGTTACTGGTTGAAGTGTGATTGTTTTAATGCCCTTCACATAAAAAAGAATTTTGTTAAAGAGTCAATGTCAACTTTTCTCCCTGGTTTTAGAAGTACTCTTCAGTGGAAGAAAATGATAGAGCCTCACTTTGCAAATATCCAGCCAACTATTCNAGACATGACTCAAGTGACTTAGCAGCAGCAGGTCTTAGGCTTATATAATGGTTGCAGTTAGTGTTTTGTGGTATCTTTAAAATATTAAAATATATGCTTATCATAATGAAAACTAAATGATTAGCTATAATTTGTAATTGTTCATCTTAGCTGAATGGATAGTGATAGCATATCACTATCCATTTATTTAGAATTAGATATGTAGTACAAGAACATAGTATTTAGTTGTTACCAGTCATCTTATGGTAAAATTGTTCTTGCTATGTATCATGTACAATTAAGTGGAAACATGAGTTTTAATAAAAGGTAAATAATAATTATAGCTGAAATATACTCCAGTTTTATCTTGTTCTTTTTATGTTTCTGTGCACAATATATGCAAAATGAGAATAATATACATGAGATATTAGTATATTAGTATATGTATATACTAATATATACTATATATATATATTAGTATAGTTATTAATATAGTTATCATTAGTATAGTTCTACATTGGGATCGAATTTGAAATGTTTTCTATTTTTCTTCTTTGCTTATATGGTTATATTTTCTCTAACATTTAACAAGCAACACCTGCAATTTATTTAAATAAAATATAATTTTATTCTGAATTATTTTCTCAAACTGCCTCCTGTGAAGGACAGACTGGATTAATCACGTATACAGAGACTCAGAGATATGATTCATTGACTGTGTTTTTCATGAACTGCCTGTATGTTGCAGGAAGTTTCCAATTACTTTCAGTATTGCTCAATCTGTCTTCCAACAACTCCTGTAAAAGAGTTCCACTTTAAATGAAATGTATGTGATTTATCTTGGAAAAAATTCAAATAGCTATTACCTTTTAACAGATTTCTTTTCCCTCTTTGCCGAGTATTCATTTGAGGGGTTTCATTGTACCATATTTCTATATTTTGTCAGACGGGGAACAAAAGGATTTATTCTTTTAAAAGTTCCTTGCCTTTAGTAGGTATTCTTTTGAGAGCAGACTACCAAACTGAGATTTTTTCCAATCAAGTTCCACAGTAGGGGGAAAAACAGAACAAAAGACTAAAGAAAAAATAGAAAGTTATTATCTTGGAAAACGGGTTACTGGTTGAAGTGTGATTGTTTTAATGCCCTTCACATAAAAAAGAATTTTGTTAAAGAGTCAATGTCAACTTTTCTCCCTGGTTTTAGAAGTACTCTTCAGTGGAAGAAAATGATAGAGCCTCACTTTGCAAATATCCAGCCAACTATTCACTGTGTTATTGGGTTCAAATCCTAGCTCTGTCACTAGCAGGATTTGCCAGTTGGGCATCTGTGCTCCAGGCTCCATGTTAACCTCTAATGATAAAAGTACCCATCTTAGAGGGCTGTGTTGTAGCTAAAGTTAGATATTTTATTTAAGGTATCAAAGTCATGCCTGACCCACCATACATACTCAATAGATATTAAGTGTCACAGTATTATTATGATACCAGTATCATATCATAGAAAACATTACTCTCAATATTATCATTGCTATAATAGCAATTTAAGCATTAATGGTTTTCAAACTAAACTACTAAAAACATACATGGTATAAAATTAAGAGAGCCTAAGTTGTTATATTATTAGAAGTCAGTGTCTGTTAAAAACTATTTATTGATGTGAGCAAATCAACTTTTTCTCTTCAATGACCACAGATTATACCCCTTTTATTTATGATAATAGCCAACTCATTATAATGTTTGTCAGGGGAGGCAGACTAGAAACAAAGGATTCATCAGAATAAATGAATCATCATTATCTGAAAATGCACCTCCAAATACTTACTGTGCATTTACAGCAATAATGTACACTTAACTTTCGGGTATTAGAAGAGATTCAACACAACATATTTGATTATCAGTAGTTTACAACTATTCAGGTAGATCTATAATATTTCTGGAGACAAACTCAACACAATAAAAAGTCATCACTATTACATATTTTGATGTCTGTGTAAAGCATTGCATAAACACATAATTGTTTGCTGTTTGACTTTTCATTTAGAATATTTCCTTAGAATAAACAATAAAATTAAAATTGAGTCGAACAGCAAAAAATTATGTGTTTATGCAATGCTTTTATATTTGTCATTTACTTTTTCTAGGACCATATTGACCTACTGTCCTGGCCTATGCAGAAGTATAACATCTCACGAAAAACTTCAGCATTCTCACTAGGGGAAAAATATTCTGTTTAATCACCTTAATATAACATTGCAGTCTCAATGTACAATGTTAAATCTATAAGTAACACTGATTACATTTTCCATGGGCTATCAAGAACATTTTTTTAATGTATGTTATTTTCATGTCCTAGCATCAAGAATTTTCCTAAGAACAACTTTGTCCTATGAAACTTGGACTTTTGACCCCCTCCCTTAATTTTTGTTTGGAAAGTCAACAGTGGATTCATTTTTTATTCATTTTCTTTTTGAGAATGTTTTGGATACTCTAAAGTCGCTTATTTTTCCACTTAAGATGCAAACATTATCAAATTAAAATCCAATTCATGTTTACTGAAAGTTCAATTCTAAGTTATAAATGATTGATATTTTGATAGTCAGATATCAAAAATCATTCATTTTATTTCATTTTACTTTTAAATATCATATATACATATAAATAATGATTTCACACACACACACCTTTCTTAATGCTAATTCATTATGAAGTATTCCAGTCAAATCAGGAGGTATAAAGTAACATTCATGTACCTACCAGTCAGCAGCATACTCTTGATACTCCCTAAATATACCTCCTGAAACCCATCTCTTTCTTTTTGTATAAGTGTATTTTTTCCTGATTTTAGAGTTTATTATTTACATGCCTGCCTTATGTGTCTCTGTAAATAATTTATGTTCCATTTGCAAAATTTGTATAAACTGTATCATTCTGTATATATTCTTCTGAAGCTCACTTTCACTTACTGTAGTGATTGAAAGGTTTAACCATATTGATACAACTTTCTTAGATCAATTATTTTTATTCCTGTTTAGTCTTTGAATATAAAATTACTTTCCTGTTTAGTCTTTGAATATAAAATTACTTTCCTGTTTAGTCTTTGAATATAAAATTACTTATCTTCTTCACTATGATTAATATTTAAGCTGTTAGGTTATTTTTCCTTTTCTCCTACTATTACAGATAGTGTTTCTATGACTATTTGCATGAGTACACATTTCCTTATTCATATCTATAGAAATAGATTGAGTGCTTCTTGGGAATACTTTCCTTAACTTTTCAAGACTCCAAATTACTCTCCCAAAGTCTTTTTATAAATTTTGTTCCTACCAGCTGTGGTATGATAGTTTATAATTCTTTAAAATTTTTTAATTGGAGGAAAATTGCTTTACAGTGTTTACAATGTTGTGTTGCTTTCTGCTGTATAACAATGAAAATCAGTTATAATTGTACACACACACACACACACACACACACACACACACCCCTTCCCTCTTGAGCCTCCATCCCTACTCCCACATCCTACCCTCTAGGTCACCAGAGTGCCAGGCTGGGCTTTCTGTGTTATATAGCAGCTTCCCACAGCTATCTACTTTATACATGATAATGTATATATATCAATGCCACTTTCTCAATTTGTCCCATTCTCTCCCTCCCCCACTGACATGTTCTTAAGCATATGGTGTTTTCAGATTTTAAGACATTTTTCTATGACTATAAGTGAAATGGTATTTTCAGTCAGGCTTATTTGTCAATTCCTTGATCAGTAGTGAAGCTAAGAATTTTTTAATGAACCTATTGGCCAAGAGATACCTGGAGTAACAGGCAAATTTGACCTTGGAGTACAAAATGAAGCAGGGCTAATAGAGATTTGCCAAGAGAATGTACTGGTCATAGCAAACACCCTTTTCCAACAACACAAGAGAAGACTCTACACGTGGACATCACCAGATGGTCAACAGCAAAAGCAGATTGAATATATTATTTGTAGCCAAAGATGAAGAAGCTCTATATAGTCAGCAAAAATAATACCAGGCGCTGACTGTGGCTCAAATCATGAACTCCTTATTGCAAAATTCAGACTTAAATTGAAGAAAGGAAATCACTAGAAGCACAAGCTGGAGTCAAGATTGCTGGGAGAAATATCAATAACCTCAGATATGCTGATGACACCACCCTATGGCAGAAAGTGAAGAAGAACTAAAGAGCCTCTTGATGAAAGTGAAAGAGGAGAGTGAAAAAGTAGGCTTAAAGCTCAACATTCAGAAAACTAAGATCTTGGCATCTGGTCCCATAGCAAATAGATAGGGAAAAAAATGGAAACAGTGACAGACTTTATTTTGGGGGGCTCCAAATCACTGTAGATAGTGATTATAGCCCTAAAACTAAAAGATGCTTGCTCCTTGGAAGGAAAGTTACGACCAACCTAGACAGCATATTGAAAAGCAGAGACATTACTTTACTTTACCAACAAAGGTCCATCTAGTCAAAGCTATGTTTTTTCCAGTGGTCATGTATGGATGTGAGAGTTGGACTATAAAGAAAGGTGACTGCCGAAGAATTGATTCTTTTGAACTGTGGTGTTGGAGAAGACTCTTGAGAGCCCCTTGGACTGCAAGGAGATCCAACCAGTCCACTCTAAAGGAGACCAGTCCTGGGTATTCATTGGAAGGACTGATGCAGAAGCTGAAACTCCAATACTTCGGCCACTTAATGCAAAGAACTGACTTCTTGGAAAAGACCCTGTTGCTGCGAAAGACTGAAGGCAAAAGGAGAAGGGGACAAGAGAGGATGAGATGGTTGGATGGCAACACCAACTTGGTGGACATGAGTCTGACTGAACTCTGGGGGTTTTCAATGGACCGGGAAGCCTGGCATGCTGAAGTGCATGCAGTCACAAAGAGTTGGACATGACTGAGTGACTAAACTGAACTGAATTGATTGGCCACTTATATCTCCTCTTTATTAGTTATTTATTAGTGTATTTAGCAACCTTTTGCCATTTTGACTGAGGCATTCTAAGGTACATAGAAATGACACACTCAGGTTGATGCCAGATGCCCCTAAAGTATCCTTAATATTTTTCAGTGTCTCAGATCATAAAGATTCTGCCTGCAATGTGGGAACCCAGGTTTGATCCCTAGGTCAGGAAGATCCCCTGAAGAAAGAAATGGCTACTTACTCCAGTATTCTTGCCTGGAGAATTCCATGGACAAAGGAGCCTGGGCGGCAGGGGTGGGTACAGTTCATGCAGTTGCAAAATTCAGACATGACTAAGCAACTTCCACTCCACTAAGCTTAGCTAGACATCTGACAGTTTGCTACCCAACTGTAGGCCCCTGGCCTCCTTTTTCTTAAAGCATTTTCTTTAGATAACTTGCCACTGTAAACATTTGCTCTTTCCCTTTGAGCTGTAAAGCTTCTTCCAGCCTCTTGCTAGTTAACTCCAGGACTAAGGAGGACCTGGGAGCTATCCCTTTAAAATGGGACTTAAAAGCTTTTGCATATCACAGCTTAAACAAAACAAAAAGAACAATAAACAAAACAAAAAGAAAACCTTCAGAATGGGAGAAAATATTTGCAAAAAGTAACTGACAAGAGATTAATCTCCTAAATATGCAAACTTTTCACAGTTAAAAAAAAAAAAGTGACCCAATCAAAAAAATTGGCAAAAGATCTAAGCAAACATTTCTCCAAAGACAACTGAATGGCTAGAAAGCATATGAAAAGTTGTTCAACATTACTAATTATTAGAGAAAAGCAGATCAAAACTATAATGAAATACACACCAGCCAGAATGACCATCATCCAAATGTCTACAACAATACATGATAGAGAGGGTATGAAGAGAAAGAAATGCTGTTACACTGTTGGTGGAATGTAAACTAGTATAGCCATTATAGAGTAGAGAGTGGAGGTTCCTTAAAAAGAAAAAACTAAAAATAGAGCTACCATAGGATCCAGCAACACCACTCCTAGGCATATATCCAGAGAAAACAATAATTTGAAAAAATACACACACAACAAATGTTCATTGCCGCACTATTTACAATAGCCATGACATGGAAGCAATCTAAATGTTCATCAACAGAGAAACGGATAAATATGTGGTATATATACATATATACGTAAATAAACATATATACAGTGGAATTTTGTTCAGCCATAAAAAAAGAACAAAACAAGGCCATTTGCAGCAACATGGATATACCTAAGGATCATCATACTGTGTAAAGTCAGAGAAAGACAAATATTATATAATATCACTTATATGTGGAATCTAAAAAAGGAGCAAAAATGAACTTATCTACAAAACAGAAATAGAGTTACAGATGTAGAAAATATACTTATGATTACCAGGGGGTAGGTGGGGAGTATAAATTGGAAGACTAGGATTGACATATACACAACTACTGTACATAAAATAGATAACTAATAAGGACCAACTTTGTATCACAGGGAATTCTACTCAACGCTCTGTAATGGCCTACATGGAAAAAGAATCTAAAAGAGTGGATATATGTATATGTACAACTGGCTCACTTTGTTGTACACCTGACACTAACACAACATTGTAAATCAACTATTAAAAATAAAATTTGAAAGAAAGAAAAATAGTACCATCCCAGTCTCCTAGTCCCAGTGCAACTTTATTCCATTAGCCAACATAGTTATGCTAATCACATTGACCAACCTCTGCCCTGCTGCTGCTGCTAAGTCGCTTCAGTCGTGTCCAACTCTGTGCAACCCCGTAGATGGCAGCCCACCAGGCTCCCCCATCTCTGGGATTCTCCAGGCAAGAACACTGGAGTGGGTTGCCATTTCCTTCTCCAATGCATGAAAGTGAAAAGTGAAAGTGAAGTCGCTCAGTCGTGTCTGACTCTTAGCAACCTCAGGGACTGCAGCTCACCAGATTCCTCTGTCCATGAGATTTTCCAGGCAAGAGTACTGGAGTGGGGTGCCATTGCCTTCTCCAAATGCCCTCCAATTTTTTCCCCTAGTTGATACAAAAGTTTAGGTATGCTCCTGCCTTTTGTTTCCACACAGTTCAGTCTCTCACCCTATAGCATTAGTCTTGTCCTCTATTGCAATAATGTATTGCCTTCCTGAAAAACATATCTTCCATGTCTATTTAACCCATGTAGTGCAAATTTTTTGATACAGATTTTAAGATGCATATTTTCCAAAGGAAAAATGAGAACTGATATTATAGTTCAAAACTTAGTCATTCACAGAATAAAGAGATGGTATGATATTAAGAAGATAATTTAAGAAAATTTTCTTTGGGAGTAGTTACAGTGTGAGTCTCATTAAGCTTCACCTGTAGGGTCTGAAACCAGACCAGACCAGAGAGGGTGGCAGCAGGCATTGTGGATGGGTGAGAAGAAGAGATGACAAAGGGGCATAAGAAGACTTCAGGGGGAAATGTTCATTATGTTGATCATGGTGATGAATTCCACAAATGTATACAGATATCTGGGCTTCCCAGGTGGCGCTAGTGGTACAGAACCTGCCTGCCAATGCTTCCATCCCTGGGTCGGGAAGATCCTTTGGGGGAGGGCATGGCAACTCACTCCAGTATTTTGGCCTGGAGAATCCCATGGACAGAGGAGCCTGGTGGGCTGCAGTCCATAGGGTTGCAAAGAGTCGGACACAACTGAAGCGACTTAGTATGCATGCACACATATGTCTCAACTCAAATTGTACATTTTAAATAAAAGCAGATCACTGTGTGCTGAGACTATTAAAGAATAATTAGAAAAGGAAGGAAATTAGGAAAGAGCAAAATTGTGAGGAGACAGAATCACCCTGTTGGCTAATCCAACACTAAAGTAAGATGAGAAATAACTGACTGCATACTTTGTTTTGTTCTAACTGTTGTTTTCAGACCTAAGTGACTGGAGGAAATGAGACTTGCAGAGAGGGAGAGAGAATGGGATATGATGAGTTAAGCAGAGATGGCAACATTCCAGACCTAGGCAGAGGGCATTTAGAGAGGAGTATATATTGGGAAGACATGGTGATGAAAACTGGTTGGATTTAAAAACCAAATGAATCTAGGCTGTGAGGGAGAGCTCTGGGCCCTTTCAAGGGAGAAATATGAAGTAGGTAAGAGAACAGTCATTTTTAAAATTAACTCAGAACATGATTGTTAATTTTTATATGTTCCTAAGTACAAATAAAGCAAATATGTCTGAAATTACAATTAAGACAGAAAGTGAAATAGATGCAAGCTATGTGCCAAGGGTAACAAAGTATACCTCATACATAGTCTGCTGCAAATTATCTTTGAAGCTTCATTTTTACGCCCTTATTGAATTCTATACCAGGAAAATCCAAATGTTAAGAAAGCCATCCTTGGAATCAGACAGACTTGGATGCACATTCATGCTTCTTTACTAGCCCTGTAATTTTTGCCAGTTTTTCCTTCTAATATTCAGTTTCCCACATCACAAAGTAGAACTACTATCAAAACTTCTATGGGCTGGTATAGATGAAATTATATTCCATTAATGTGCATGAATTGTGTGGCAATGCTCTGTACAAAATAAGTGTTCAAAAGTAGAATTAGTTTTATTATAATCTCTACTCTCCACATCTCAAAAATCAGAACATTTCCACAGTTGTTTTTATTTATGACTTTGTAACTGGAGGTTTTTATATTCATAAAACCATTAAAAATGATATAGCAAAAACTCTGCTATGAATACATGAGAAGAATTAAGAACCGAAACAAGAAAAAACAATAGTTGAAAGCTCATAAAAGTCCTTTGTGTATTTTAGGAGACAATATTTTGGATTAAAATATGTTTTGGAAAAGACTCTGATGCTGGGAGGGATTGGGGGCAGGAGGAGAAGGGGACAACAGAGGATGAGATGGCTGGATGGCATCACTAACTCGATGGGCATGAGTCTGAGTGAACTCCGGGAGTTGGTGATGGACAGGGAGGCCTGGTGTGCTGTGATTCATGGGGTCGCAAAGAGTCAGACACGACTGAGAGACTGAACTGAACTGAGTCTTTTATTTCCCATAACTATGTATAAAAGGCATATTTTCAAGCAATAGTGTCTTATAAAGCAATTTTATTTTTCTCAGAAATGTTTAATGTCTTCTGAATGAAAAATAGTTTTGAAGTGGTAAAATTATAAATATATCTCTTTGCATGCATTTGGCATCTCAGACAATTGTTTCAGGGTTGACATGGTCACCTAGCACTTTGAAAGGAAAGTTGCTTCTTTCTATGACATTTTTTCTTTTCTATCAGTGGACCACAGTTTTGCTTTCACATAAGTCACTTTCATCTTGACTTTTATAGTGAAAAATTATAACTGTACATAAGGTTTATATTCAGCAGTATTATCTTTATACTATTTTATCTCCTAAATAATAAAAATTTGGAATCACTTAAAAATAAGTCACATTTATCAAATCAGTAATACATATTTTTGGTAACTATTTATGAATTTAATAGAAAAGAATCACAGCTCAGAAAATATCTATTAAATGTAATTATCTCCTTTTTAACCACATAAAGTAGATGTCAAATTGTGATGTAATCCCAAACATGAACACAAAATAAACAGAATCACCTGATGAAGCTATCATAAATTTTGACTGAGTATAAAATTTATTCAATGCTCCCATAGTGTCAATGTTAAATTCATTATTCAATAAAAAGTTTATTTTTTAACTTGCTATTAATAATATGAGCCAATAGTTGTTAGTCATAGATATACCTCATTGAAGTTTATTTTATTTCTGGAAAAAAGAAGATATAATTTATTTATGGACATTTTCTTGTGAGGTGGAAATATCTATTATATAACACCATTTAGGATTCCTCTTATTTTTTAACTGGGATGTCAGACTCTGTTTAAACCTCTTGTAAATGAATAAACAGAACTGAATGTTTGATACATATGCATTTATATTATTTTCTCTAGTGTTTATCTGAGATATATACAGTGCCATACATGTGATGTTTATTTTTCCTAGTCCCTGGTTCTCTGTGCTGCTAAAGTATTTTCTCTAAGTGGTAATGAGCCACTTATTTTTTATTTTTGCAAAGTAATTTAGCTGCAGAGAAATTTATTCTTCATTTTTATGCCTTTCAAGGAATCAAAGTTTTTGAGGTATGTTTCCAGTAGAAATCTGACTTCTACTGAGAATAATGAGAACCATGTTATCTACTTCATTCCATTTTAATTACATCCTCTCAACATTCTGACATTCATCATTCAGAAATCTTTTTTTCCCAGTGGTACATTAAAAGAGATGATGCTGTGAAAGTGCTGCACGCAATATGCCAGCAAATGTGGAAAACTCAACAGTGGCCACAGGACTGGAAAAGGTCAGCTTTCATTCCAATCCCAAAGAAAGGCAATGCCAAAGAATGTTCAGACTACCACACAATTGCACTCATCTCACACACTAGTAAAGTAATGCTCCAAATTCTCCAAGCCAGGCTTCAGCAATGTGTGAACTGGGAACTTCCTGATGTTCAATCTGGTTTTAGAAAAGGCAGAGGAACCAGAGATCAAATTGCCAACATCTGCTGGATCATCGAAAAAGCAAGAGAGTTCCAGAAAAACATCTATTTCTGCTTCACTGACTATGCCAAAGCCTTTGACTGTGTGGATCACAATAAACTGTGGAAAATTCTGAGAGAGATGGGAATACCAGACCACCTGACCTGCCTCTTGAGAAATCTGTATGCAGGTCAGGAAGCAACAGTTAGAACTGAACATGGAACAACAGACTGGTTCCTAATAGGAAAAGGAGTACATCAAGGCTGTATATTGTCACCCTGCTGATTTAACTTATATGCAGAGTACATCAGGAGAAACGCTGGGCTGGAAGAAGCACAAGCTGGAATCAAGTTTGCTGGGAAAAATATCAATAACTTCAAATATGCAGATGACACCACCCTTATGGCAGAAAGTAAAGAGGAACTAAAAAGCCTCTTGATGAAAGTGAAAGAGGGGAGTGAAAAAGTTGGCTTAAAACTCAACATTCAGAAAACTAAGATCATGGTATCTGGTCTCATCATATCATGGGAAATAGATGGGGAAACAGGGGAAACAGTGTCAGATTTTATTTTTTTTGTGCTCCAAAATCACTGCAGATGGTGATTGCAGCCATGGAATTAAAAGATGCTTATTCCTTGGAAGGAAAGTTATGACCCACATAGATAGCATATTCAAAAGCAAAGACATTACTTTTCCAACAAAGGTCCATCTAGTCAAGGCTATGGTTTTTCCAGTAGTCATGTATGGATGTGAGAGTTGGACTGTGAAGAAAGCTGTGGGCTGAAGAATCGATGCTTTTGAACTGTGGTGTTGGAGAAGACTCTTGAGAGTCCCTTGGACTGCAAGGAGATCCAATCAGTCCTTTCTAAAGGAAATCAGTCCTGGGTGTTCTTTGTAAGGACTGATGCTGAAGCTGAAACTCCAGTTCTTTCGCCATCTCATGTGAAGAGTTAACTCATTGGAAAAGACCCTGATGGTAGGAGGGATTGGGGGCAGGAAGAGAAAGGGATGACAGAGGATGATATGGCTGGATGGCATCACCAACTCGATGGACGTGAGTTTGAGTAGACTCTGGGAGTTAATGATGGACAGGGAGGCCTGGCGTGCTGCAATTCATGGGGTCTCAAAGAGTTGGACACACTGAGCAACTGAACTGAACTGACATTAAAAGAATATTGAATCTAAAGAATATACAATAAATTATGTAATTTATACATTGTTCAGTTCAGTCACTCAATCATGTCCAACTTCGTGACCCCATGAATTGCAGCTTGCCAGGCCTCCCTGTCCATCACCAACTCTCAGAGTTCACTCAGACTCACATCCATCAAATCAGTGATGCCATCCAGACATCTCATCCTCTGTCGTCCCATTCTCCTCCTGCCCCCAATCCCTCCCAGCATCAGAATCTTTTCCAATGAGTCAACTCTTCGCATGAGGTGGCCAGTGTACTGGAGTTTCATTGTTAGGTTGTATCATTTCCTATTATTTCTAGAATATTCAAGAAAAGTCTCATGATATTTATGTCAAATTTATTTAAGTTGTATTATTTTGAACAGGTAAAACTGGCATATTATCTACAAGGATTAGGAAAACTATTTCGGTAAGGTTGGTTTTCCCATTATTTCAGTTTCATGGGAGATAATAATTGTCTTGGAACTACAGTAAATGGAAACTCTCTCCTTCTTGATTCAGACTTCTAGATGTATGCATATGCACTGCTACCAAATTCTAAACATATCTTAATATTTATGTATTATTGTACACATACGTTCTTGTAAATTCTAGATTATTACAAACATCTGTTTCCTGTGTTTAAAAAGGTTACTATACACCCCTGGTTGATTCGTGTCAATGTATAGCAAAAACCACTACAATATTGTAAAGTAATTAGCCTCCAATTAAAATAAATAAATTTAAAAAAAAATAAAAAGGTTACATGCTGAACACTATATTTTAAACTCAAGGCCTCTCTTCTGTATTCTACCCACATCTTCCTTTGACTTCAGTATTGATACTAGACGTCCTTTCCATACATCAGTTCATGTCTTCACAGCTTATTAGGCCCTTCTTCATTTTCTATAAATACCTTCGCAGCACTCTCTTCCTAGTTTATTTTGTCTCACTACAACCCTACTTTTTTCTATCACACTCAATCCACACTATCTCTGGATAAATTCTAAAAAGTAGCATCTTTACTTTTATGACTGGCCAATAACAAAAAGCTGGGCAGAAAGAAAAATAGGAGGTTTGAGTTGATAGCACTTTAACTCTTCATTTTTATATCTACTTCAAATCCACTTAGATCTGCAATGTTGCTCCATAAATATTTACCAATTTAGTTGTTCCTGTTTGACTATCTTTTGAATTCTCTTTCATGGCTTTGCTAAAGATGGGATGCTGGTTTAAAATGTAGATGTCATGTCCTGCCAAACCATACTGTCTGGAGAAGGACTGGGCCTCTGCATTTTAAAGAGATCCTCAATTGATTCTTATAGACACTAAAGTCTGAGAAATCCAATGGTGAAATAATATCATAAAATGTGTAAAAATTTTAACATTACAAGTTAAAATCTATATAAACAAAACATGGAGGTGGGTAAGGTACAATTAGTATTTGTGAGTTAAGTTCTCCGTCTCTCATAGAAGTATTTGTTTCAAAAAACGAATTTACACTTTACATTGTTATTACCCACATGCATATTTACTTTCGGATGAGGGTAATAGTTAATACATTGTTGTTTATCACCAACAACAAACACAGGATTGGAAGTACAAGAGAAATTAGAGCTATATAGATAGCTTTGAAGTATTACATTTTGTATTTTTGGAATATATTGATTAGCTAGTTCTTAACAAAGAAGCTTTGCAGTCAGACACTTCCCGATCAAGTTCAGTTATCATCCACTCATCCTATTCCCCTACATCCATTTTTTCCCAGGCTTATTACTCCACCTTTTAAAGAAAATTGCATTTATCTGTCCTTCGAGATGCTTGCAAATCTCGTGGTCAGAGTATTTTCCCTATGTATTAGTCTTTTCAAGTAAAGTCTAGATTTTTTTTTTTAACAATAAAATT
>SJYA01002930.1:1102864-1179750 GCA_006410615.1 Neotragus moschatus
CTGGTTTTAGAAAAGGCAGAGGAACCAGAGATCAAATTGCCAACATCTGCTGGATCATGGAAAAAGCAAGAGAGTTCCAGAAAAACATCTATTTCTGCTTTATTGACTATGCCAAAGCCTTTGACTGTGTGGATCACAATAAACTGTGGAAAATTCTGAGAGAGATGGGAATACCAGACCACCTGACCTGCCTCTTGAGAAATCTGTATGCAGGTCAGGAAGCAACAGTTAGAACTGAACATGGAACAACAGACTGGTTCCTAATAGGAAAAGGAGTACATCAAGGCTGTATATTGTCACCCTGCTGATTTAACTTATATGCAGAGTACATCAGGAGAAACGCTGGGCTGGAAGAAGCACAAGCTGGAATCAAGTTTGCTGGGAAAAATATCAATAACTTCAAATATGCAGATGACACCACCCTTATGGCAGAAAGTAAAGAGGAACTAAAAAGCCTCTTGATGAAAGTGAAAGAGGGGAGTGAAAAAGTTGGCTTAAAACTCAACATTCAGAAAACTAAGATCATGGTATCTGGTCTCATCATATCATGGGAAATAGATGGGGAAACAGGGGAAACAGTGTCAGATTTTATTTTTTTTGTGCTCCAAAATCACTGCAGATGGTGATTGCAGCCATGGAATTAAAAGATGCTTATTCCTTGGAAGGAAAGTTATGACCCACATAGATAGCATATTCAAAAGCAAAGACATTACTTTTCCAACAAAGGTCCATCTAGTCAAGGCTATGGTTTTTCCAGTAGTCATGTATGGATGTGAGAGTTGGACTGTGAAGAAAGCTGTGGGCTGAAGAATCGATGCTTTTGAACTGTGGTGTTGGAGAAGACTCTTGAGAGTCCCTTGGACTGCAAGGAGATCCAATCAGTCCTTTCTAAAGGAAATCAGTCCTGGGTGTTCTTTGTAAGGACTGATGCTGAAGCTGAAACTCCAGTTCTTTCGCCATCTCATGTGAAGAGTTAACTCATTGGAAAAGACCCTGATGGTAGGAGGGATTGGGGGCAGGAAGAGAAAGGGATGACAGAGGATGATATGGCTGGATGGCATCACCAACTCGATGGACGTGAGTTTGAGTAGACTCTGGGAGTTAATGATGGACAGGGAGGCCTGGCGTGCTGCAATTCATGGGGTCTCAAAGAGTTGGACACACTGAGCAACTGAACTGAACTGACATTAAAAGAATATTGAATCTAAAGAATATACAATAAATTATGTAATTTATACATTGTTCAGTTCAGTCACTCAATCATGTCCAACTTCGTGACCCCATGAATTGCAGCTTGCCAGGCCTCCCTGTCCATCACCAACTCTCAGAGTTCACTCAGACTCACATCCATCAAATCAGTGATGCCATCCAGACATCTCATCCTCTGTCGTCCCATTCTCCTCCTGCCCCCAATCCCTCCCAGCATCAGAATCTTTTCCAATGAGTCAACTCTTCGCATGAGGTGGCCAGTGTACTGGAGTTTCATTGTTAGGTTGTATCATTTCCTATTATTTCTAGAATATTCAAGAAAAGTCTCATGATATTTATGTCAAATTTATTTAAGTTGTATTATTTTGAACAGGTAAAACTGGCATATTATCTACAAGGATTAGGAAAACTATTTCGGTAAGGTTGGTTTTCCCATTATTTCAGTTTCATGGGAGATAATAATTGTCTTGGAACTACAGTAAATGGAAACTCTCTCCTTCTTGATTCAGACTTCTAGATGTATGCATATGCACTGCTACCAAATTCTAAACATATCTTAATATTTATGTATTATTGTACACATACGTTCTTGTAAATTCTAGATTATTACAAACATCTGTTTCCTGTGTTTAAAAAGGTTACTATACACCCCTGGTTGATTCGTGTCAATGTATAGCAAAAACCACTACAATATTGTAAAGTAATTAGCCTCCAATTAAAATAAATAAATTTAAAAAAAAATAAAAAGGTTACATGCTGAACACTATATTTTAAACTCAAGGCCTCTCTTCTGTATTCTACCCACATCTTCCTTTGACTTCAGTATTGATACTAGACGTCCTTTCCATACATCAGTTCATGTCTTCACAGCTTATTAGGCCCTTCTTCATTTTCTATAAATACCTTCGCAGCACTCTCTTCCTAGTTTNAATAAAAAGGTTACATGCTGAACACTATATTTTAAACTCAAGGCCTCTCTTCTGTATTCTACCCACATCTTCCTTTGACTTCAGTATTGATACTAGACGTCCTTTCCATACATCAGTTCATGTCTTCACAGCTTATTAGGCCCTTCTTCATTTTCTATAAATACCTTCGCAGCACTCTCTTCCTAGTTTATTTTGTCTCACTACAACCCTACTTTTTTCTATCACACTCAATCCACACTATCTCTGGATAAATTCTAAAAAGTAGCATCTTTACTTTTATGACTGGCCAATAACAAAAAGCTGGGCAGAAAGAAAAATAGGAGGTTTGAGTTGATAGCACTTTAACTCTTCATTTTTATATCTACTTCAAATCCACTTAGATCTGCAATGTTGCTCCATAAATATTTACCAATTTAGTTGTTCCTGTTTGACTATCTTTTGAATTCTCTTTCATGGCTTTGCTAAAGATGGGATGCTGGTTTAAAATGTAGATGTCATGTCCTGCCAAACCATACTGTCTGGAGAAGGACTGGGCCTCTGCATTTTAAAGAGATCCTCAATTGATTCTTATAGACACTAAAGTCTGAGAAATCCAATGGTGAAATAATATCATAAAATGTGTAAAAATTTTAACATTACAAGTTAAAATCTATATAAACAAAACATGGAGGTGGGTAAGGTACAATTAGTATTTGTGAGTTAAGTTCTCCGTCTCTCATAGAAGTATTTGTTTCAAAAAACGAATTTACACTTTACATTGTTATTACCCACATGCATATTTACTTTCGGATGAGGGTAATAGTTAATACATTGTTGTTTATCACCAACAACAAACACAGGATTGGAAGTACAAGAGAAATTAGAGCTATATAGATAGCTTTGAAGTATTACATTTTGTATTTTTGGAATATATTGATTAGCTAGTTCTTAACAAAGAAGCTTTGCAGTCAGACACTTCCCGATCAAGTTCAGTTATCATCCACTCATCCTATTCCCCTACATCCATTTTTTCCCAGGCTTATTACTCCACCTTTTAAAGAAAATTGCATTTATCTGTCCTTCGAGATGCTTGCAAATCTCGTGGTCAGAGTATTTTCCCTATGTATTAGTCTTTTCAAGTAAAGTCTAGATTTTTTTTTTTAACAATAAAATTCCTACAAACTTTCACTGTCCTCCTTTAGTAACAGGCACTATATCTTTGATTGTTTATTTTCCAATCTGAATCACAGATGAGTATTTTGCTAGTTTTCCTGAACATTGATTAATTTTGATAAAAGTATACTATTAAACACTATTAGCCAGAATATTCTAATGACATTCAGCAAGGAAGAAGTATTTGATGAACGGTGTTATGTAGAAAATACCTGAGAATAAATTATAATAGTCATTTTTTGCTTTACAAAGAAATGCTTTGGGTTCATTGTTTTATTGGCAAACACAAGGTAGTCTTCAGCCTAATACATTTACCTCTTTTCCACTGACATTGCTCTTTACTTTAAATGTGCTGGTCACAGAGTTTTAAAAATCTGTGTATTAAAAAGATACTGACCTAATAAAGTTATACCTAATATTCATTTTCATCTCACTAAGAACGAAAGTCTTCCAAAATCATCCTTTTCCTCCTCAATTGCTATTCGCTATTCAGCTCAGTTGCTCAGTCATGTCCAACTCTTTGTGACCCCATGACTGCAGCACACCAGGCCTCCCTTGTCCATCACCAACTCCCAGAGTTTTCTCAAACTCATGTCCATTGAGTTGGTGATGCTATCCAACTATCTCATCCTCTGTTGTCCCCTTCTCCTCCTGCCTCCAATCTTTCCCAGCATCAGGATCTTTTCAAATGAGTCAGTTCACATCCGTTGCTCAAAGTAGTCTCCATGCTTACTAAAAAAACAGAATGATTGTCAAAAATGGATGAATGACAGGTTCCAGATGCAGAAAAAAATTGTGAGTAAAGGAGACACAGTTATTTGATGAAACACAACAGTCTTACTTATCACACTATATACTGAAATCTCAACTATGGCCAATGGTAAGAAAACAGAGACAAGCATGCATCATAATTAACTAACTTCCAATTCCAGAACCTTTATCTCAAGGATGTAATATTGTGGCCAGAAATTGACCACTACATCATTTAAATGGATCTCATATCTTTCATTTATTTCAATGGGGTTGTAATCAAAGATATTATTAAATGTTCCAAGTTTATATATTATACAAAAATATTATTATAGAACAATGAGATTAAGCTTACATTTATTCCTCAAAATATTTGATTCCAAAATAAATGGCATTACTTTCTTATTTCCTTGGAAAACCTGAGCTATAAAGTCAGTTTTCTACAATTAACTGTTTTATGTTCAGCCTTTCATACTATGAAACTCCATTAAGTCTTTGATTTTTTTCATTCAAGTAAATGAGTATTATCTAAAAAATTAGCATCCCACTGAGTTATTCTTAGTAATAATAGTTGTAAAGCTTCTTTGTAAAATATAAAACACTCAAAACTAAAAGGATTATAATAGAAACTTCTGTGAGGTAATTAATGATAAAGTATTATCACTAGCCATCTTCAAATTATTAAAAATAGCTTCATTATAATACATAATACTCATTTTAATGAAGTGGATTAAAAGATACATGATTTGAATATAAAATATATATTAGTGTTTATTTGGTTAATTTTTAGTATTTTATTTACTTTATAGGAATTTTCCTTAAATAATTTTACCTATAAAATAAATGTAAAGTGTCATTAACAATAAAAATAAATATTCTCCTGGATTTATTCTATCTGTGCTTTTATAGCTTTTATTCCTATCCAGCCTCCTCTCTGATGTCTGGAGGTTTCTTTTATAGATTTCATGAAACCATTCTTTCCCCTTTACTTTTTCCTGGATGTGAGGATCAGAGGGTAGAAGAACCCAATTTAGAAAAAGAGAAATCAGGTTAGGTAGAGAGCCTAGGGAAAATGTGCAGAGAGCTGCCTATTTTTGCTCTTCTCTAAAAACACTCTGAACAGTCTTATTGACTTTTCCCTTTTTTTAATTTTATTTTTATTTTATTTTATTCTGCCCAAACTTGGTACATAGTTTTTTTTTTATTATTTTTATTTTTTAGTTTGTTTTGCTTTACAATACTGTACTCATTTTGCCATACATTGACATAAATCAGCCATAAGTGTACCTGAGTTCCCAATCCGGACCCCCCCTTTCCCCTCCCTCCCCACACCATCCCTCCGGATCATCCCCGCCCATCAGTNATATATATATATATTTTAAATGAGAGCAGTGTAAGAGATCCCTGGGATAGCTTCAACTGTACTTTGCATTTCAGGGGTCCCAGAAGGAGAAGAAGAGAGAAGAGGTTCAAAAGTGTATTTGATGAAATATTGGCTTAAAAATTCCCAAATCTGAAGACGGACACAGATAACTAGGCCCAGGAAGCACAGAAAGTCCAAACAAGACGAACCCAAACAGACTCACACCAAGACATACTATAATTAAAATGGCAAAAGTTAGAAGATTCTAGGAGCCCTAAGAGCAAAAATGTTATTATACAAAGAACCCTCATAAAGCTAACATCTGATTTTTTTATTCACAAGGGTGTGACATGATATATTCAAAGGACTGATATGGAAAAAAAAAAAAAAACAGCAAGCTAGCATGTTCTGCCTATACCTAGCAAGATTATAATTTAGAATTAAAGGAGAGATAAAGAAACTTATCAGAAAAATAAAAACTAGAAGTTCATCAGCACTAAACCTACCCTTTAAGAAATGAAACAGGCACATGAAAAGATGCTCAATACCCTGATCATTAGAGGAATGCAAATCGAAATCACAATGAGATATCACCTCACAACTGTCAGGATGACCATCATCAAAAAGTCTACAAATAGTAACTGTTGGTGAGGATGTGGGGAAAATGGAACACTCATATGCTGTTGATGGGAATGTAAATTGGTGCCAACTCTGTGAAAAATTAGAAATAGAACTACTGTATGACTCACCAATTCCCTTCCTGGTTATTTATTCAAGAAATGCTAATTCAAATTTATATGTGTACTGCAATGCCATAGCAGCCTTATTTACAATAAGTGAGATATGGGTGCAACCCAGTGTTCATCAACAGATCAATGGATAAAAATGTATACAGACACATACACACATAATGGAATACTATTTATCTATTAAAAAGAAAAGTTTCTACCATTTGCAGCACTTAGAGGGTGTTTAGAGGGCATTATGCTTAATGAAATATCAGACAGAAAAAGATAAATACTGTATGTTATTTATATGTAGAATTTAAAACATAAAACTAATGTTTGTAACAAAACAGAGGCACACTCATAGAAAACATGCTAGTGGTTACCAGTGCGGAGAGGGAGGCAGGAAGGTACGAGATAGGAGCGTGCAATTAAAAAGACAGCAAAAGAGACACAGATGCATGGAATGGACTTTTGGACTTTGAGGGAGAGGGGGTGGGGGGAAGGTTTGGGAGAATGGCATTGAAACATGTGTGCTGTCGTGTGGGAAACAAATCGTTGGTCTATATTCGGTTCAGGATACAGGATGCTTGGGACTGGTGCATGGGGATGATCCAGAGAGTTGATGTGGAGTGGGAGGTGGGGGGGCGGTTCAAGACTGGGAACTCATGCACACTTGAGATGAAAAAAATAATAATAAAAAAAATTAAAAAAAAATAAAAGCATAAATTCTTTGATGCTCAGAAAAAAAAAAAAGATTCAAACTACTATATACACAACACGTAAGCAACAAGGATATATTGAACAACACAGGGAATTATAGCCAATGTTTTGCAGTATCTTTTTTTTTTGCCTCTGCTCCATTTTCTTTTCTTAAACTTTTTATTTTGTATTGGAGTATAGCCAATTAACAACATTGTAATAGTTTATATTTAAAAAAAAAATAAAAGGACAGGCTGTAGTAATCTTAAATGGAGTATAATCAGTAAAGAAACTGAATCACTACGCTGTATACCTGAAATTAACATTTTATATAACTATACTTCAATAAAACAAAAAGGGAACAGATACTAGTGAGTATCATAGATGACTTAACTTCTATGCTTTACAAATACAAATGCCTGCAAATCAATTAACTCCAAAGAGGGGAAATGTGATTTTTTTTCCTAAAATTATACATTTTTAGACTTTTTTCTGAGATTACACTTACATATAAATATATCTTGTAGATCCACATAGAAGGGATATTAGTTACCATGGTAGACAACTTAAATTACATGTTTATAAAAGATGCAAGAATTCTGTTTAAATGGAGTCTTTTTGTCTTTCTAGGAAAACTGGTATTATCAAATTTCAGTGATTTTTTTTTTTAAAGGCAGAACCAGCGTTGGAAAGATACATGGGCCTTGGTGAGGATCTGCTCTTTGTCATGTCAAAATTAGTTCACTGTTTTGCCCGCATATTTAATGCAACTGCTATCTGTGTTCTTTCAGATATTTTCCAACACTTTAGGAGAAATAAACATAGATATATAGATAAAGTACTGCTGCTGCTGCTGAGTCGCTTCAGTTGTGTCCGACTCTGTGCGACCCCATAGATGGCAGCCCACCAGGCTCCTCTGTCTCTGGGATTCTCTAGGCAAGAACACTGGAGTGGGTTGCCATGTCCTTCTCCACAGATGGAGTACAGGTGTCAAACCACAGATAAATAAACGTAAGGCATTGCTATTTTTATAAACATATATGGCAAATTAAATGCAGAACCTAAAGAGTAGATGCCAAAATTCACACAAGGTCATGGGTTTTGTTTTGTTGTTGCTCTCAACAGCATCAGAAATGCAGTCACCTTTTTGGGGTCATCTTATCACCTTTTGTTCTGACAAATGTGCCCTTGAGACTTCACTAAGAAATTTTCCAAGATGAAAGAAATATATGAACAATTTACTAATGTATTATGCAAAGCAAATGGCAGAAAGAATTTTCAGTTTAACACCTGCCGAAGCATATAAGTTATTCTTTCTTTTCCACAAATAAAAGTTTACTACAGGCTGCATTTCATTTTTAAAAACTCTAAGCATAAGAAAGGTATTTGTCAGTTTGAGGCTTAATCTATGATACTGGTCTGCTTGAGCTTCCAAAACAAGATACCACAGACAGTAAGTATTTTCTCAGTTCTGAATGCAGAAGTATATGATCAACATACAGGCTAATTTGGTTTATGGTGAAAGCTCTCTTCATGGCTTTAGACACCTCTCTATCCTTACACAACAGACAGAGAGAACGCTCAGGTAATAATGATAATAATCCCACTGGATTAGGTTTCCATCCTATGACTTCATTTAACATTAACTATCTCCCTGAAATTATCCCCCTATCTCAAAATACCATCATCGGGGTGTTGGGTGGGTTTCAACAAATAAATTTGGGGAGGTCACATTCAGTCCATAACATCTGTCTTCTGTGTTTGTTAAGCCAGGTTCCTTGAACCACAGAGAATAAGTTAAATTTGCCCTATACAATAACAGTATTTAATGACACGTGCTGTGCTGTGCTGAGTCATTCAGTCATGTCTAACTCTTTGCAAACCCGTGGACTATACCATGCCAGGCTCCTCTGTCCATGGTGATCCTCCCAAGCAAGAATACCGTACATGCCTTATGCTATCCTCTGTTCCACCTACAGGCTTCCCAAGTAGCTCAGTGGTAAAGACTCTGCCTGCCAACACAGGAGACCTGGGAAACCCGAGGTCGATCCCTGGGTCGGGAAGGTACCCTAGAGAAGGACATGGCAACCCACTCCAGTATTCTTGCCTGGGGAATCCCATGGACAGAGGAGCCTGGAGGGCTGCATTCCATGGTGTGGTGAAGAGCCAGACGCAACTAAGCACACACATTCCAGCTATGTCATAGTTCTAATCCTTGCTGAAATATCTCCAATTTTTTAAAAGTATGCCTTTTTTTTAAAGTTCCAATTAAAATAGATGTCTTAACTGGGAAAAATATTCAGTTTAAGACAAGCTCTTGCCTAATTAACAGTTCAAATACATATCTATTTTAAAAATATCTATCAGTAAAATAATTTAATTAATGTCAGTTAGGAATGATTATCTGAAAACTGCATATGGACTAATATCCCCCAAATTTCTGTATGTGAATTTTACTTATGTAAATAAAACATTTTTGGTTTTCTAAAGTAGTTGGAAAAAAATTGTCACATTCAAAATCATAATGGAAATGTTTGGTGTGTATAATAGATTGTATTATTGTTCTTAATATTCACTCCTCCAACCCCTCCCCCTATGGACACTTACTTTCTCTTTGGCATGTATTTGGCTTGGCTGTGTGACTTGATTTGAGTCATAAAACTTGAGGAGATGTGACACGTTCTAGATTTGACCTGAGAAAGGTCCTCAGAACAAGTCACATGAAATCAGAGGATTGTTCTTCACTGTTAGCATCTGTGTTATCAATGAATTGATATTATCTCATTCCCAAATTTGAAAAGTCCACCAAGAACCTATTACCTTCAGAGACCAACTTGTTATAATACTTCACAGGGAGAAATAAAAGGAAGCTTTTCATCACTTCCTCTTTTCAAAATCAC
Source organism: Neotragus moschatus (assembly GCA_006410615.1). NCBI lineage: Eukaryota > Metazoa > Chordata > Mammalia > Artiodactyla > Bovidae > Neotragus > Neotragus moschatus. Next base: position 1,112,595 of record SJYA01002930.1, read on the forward strand.
TGTGAAAAGGAGTGACCACAATTTGATCAAACTGACTTTTCTAGTTACATCCTTCAGCACCATTAAGATGAGGAAGATGCTTTGTGGCCATAGCTGTTCTTTGTGTAGAGGCCACTTTGCTTATTCAAACTGCAATGTCTTACTTTACTGTACACACACCTGGACTCCTGAGTCTCGCGCCCACCATTCATAAACTGAATTGAGTAAGTTATCAGTCTCTTCTGGGAGAGCCAACAGCTGTTAAGCGTGCCTTCCTTGTGGATGTGTCTCACACATGGCCACTGAAGATTTAGCTTCTTCTCAATACATTTAACATTTATCCAACTGGAAAGACAATTTTCTTCAAACAGGCATAGGTGGTAGTCACCATTTTTCCACTTTGTTTGTCACTGATATGGGCATCCAACGCTGGCATATAATAAATAAATTGCGTGTGTGTGTCTGTATCCTTTTGTCCTATACATTTATGGTATACACAGATGATATTGTCTGTTACTTCCATTCTGTTCTGGTTGAATTCCCCATAGTATGTTTTCAGTAATATCCATTCTGTAAACAAAATTTATGGTATAGCTTTAATTTATGTTTTCATTTTCTATTCTTGTTAGTTCCCTGATCTTTTCCAGATTACATTTTGTTCTATTGCTGCTGTTTACTCAGTCAGGAAAGTAACCAAAATCAGCTTTGTGTCTTATGAAGCTCACAGTCAATTACTGACTCATAAAACGAATCATTTTCTTAGAACTTGGAACCTATCTCCTAATTAAAGTCTTCTTGGCTAGGGAACTAGTTTATATGATACACATCAGCCTACTTTCCCTTTTTGCTGTGTTAGTGCCCTAGGTCTCCATAGAGACCCTGCCCTTTAATCCTATGACCCAGCCACAAACTATGAAATATGGTTCTAATCAAAGTACTTTCAGAACCATGAGTCTTTCCATCTGGGAAAATGTGTTTTCTGATTTAGATAATAGAAGCTCTGTGTAGCTATGAACCAGATTTTGTAGTAGCATCAAGTATACATTTCTATTTCTGGTTGATTTTTATTTTTCACTGAGTAGACAAGGCTTATACTCTCTCAGTTTTTCATTCTCTGTAGATTAGTACAATTTTTAAAGGGAAGGGGTTTAAAATATTTTTACTTCACCTTCTTTAAATTGAAGACTTTGAGATCATTGGGACGTGAAGAAATGGGAAAGCTAGTTATGCCTTCAAAACATTTTGTATCACTCAATATTTTTGAGTAAAATCTGTTTTTTACTCATTTATTTAAATATTTTATGATGAATTATGATATGTCAGGTTCAGTACTAGACAGTAAAGCTATACACAAATGAGTAAGACAAAATGCTCACAGTGAGGAAGTCAGAATACAGAATGATAAATGTGACTTCAACACACACATGTATAGCTATTGTGGAATGCTGGTGAAGGGATGACTAATTCCATATGGGTTGGTAAGGAAAGGTGGATTAATGAGATGACATTGGAGCTGAATTCTTGAAAGATGAGAAAATTCACAGGTGGAGAGTGGGGAAAGAGAATCAAAGATAGATTAGTGTGCAGTCATGGTGCTGTGAAAGATACAGCAATTCTCTGTGGGACTGCCAATACTCAGCGTGGCTGGAGCACAAAACACCTATTAATGAGTGAACCCCTTCCCCTTTCTTCCACACAAGGACTTTGCCCAAACCACAGGCATGTCTTCATGCCATTACAATTTTTCTTCACTACTACTTCCATTAACTTGCAAACAAAGCAAAAGACTCAACCAAAACTGTGGACCAAAAATAAAACATAAAAAACCCTCAATATAAACAAACACACCACACCCTGTCTCTGGCCACATTATCTGCTCCATCTGCCACCTATCTCCTGCTTTTCAACAAAACTATTTGAAAGGGCTGGATATCCACTAATTGCATCTAATTCTTATGCTTCAAAGTTGTGTTTAGTATAAATTGCTTAAAAACCAAAAGAATGTGTATAATAAATTTTCTGTATCAGTTCAGTTCAGTCGCTCAGTCGTGTCTGACTATTTACGACCCCATAAACTGCAGCACACCAGGCCTCCCTGCCCATCACCAACTCCCAGAGCCTACCCAAACCTGCCCATTCAGTCAGTGATGCCATCCAACCATCTCATCCTCTGTCGTCCTCTTCTTCTCCTGCCCTCAATCTTTCCCAGCATCAGGGTTTTTTCAAATGAGTCAGCTCTTCGCATCAGGTGGCCAAAATATTGGAATTTCAGCTTCAGTATCAGTCCTTCCAATGAACACATAGGAATGTTCTTCTTTGGGATGGACTGGTTGGATTTCCTTGCAGACCAAGGAACTCTCAAGAGTCTTCTCCAACATCACAGTTCAAAAGCATCAATTCTTTAGCACTCAGTTTTCTTCACAGTCCAACTCTGACACCCATACATGACTACTGGAAAAACCACAGCTTTGGCTAGAGGGACCTTTGTTGGCAAAGTAATATCTCTTTTTAATATGCTGTCTAGGTTGGTCATAACTTTTCTTTGCAGGAGCAAGGGTCTTTTAATTTCATGGCAGTAGTCACATAGCTACAGTGATTTTGGAACCCACAAAAATAAAGGCTCACACTGTTTCCATTGTTTCCTCATTTATTTGCCATGAACTGATGGGACCAGATGCCATGATCTTAGTTTTCTGAATGTTGAGTTTTAAGCCAACTTTTTAACTCTCCTCTTTTACTTTCATCAAGAGGCTCTTTAGTTCTTCTTCACTCTCTGCCATAATGGCAGTGTCATACACATATCTGAGGTTATTAATATTATTCCTGGCAATCTTGATTCCAGCTATGCTTCATCCAGTCCAGCATTTCTCATGATGTACTCTGCATATAAGTTAAATAAGCAGAGTGACAATATACAGCTTTGACGTACTCCTTTCCCAATTTGGAACTTGCCTGTGGTTCCATGTCCAGTTCTAACTGTTGCTTCTTTACCTGCATACAGATTTCTCAGGAGGTAGGATAGGTGGTCTGGTATTCCCATCTCTTGAAGAATTTCCCACAGTTTGTCGTTATACACACTCAAAGGCTTTGCCATAGTCAATAAAGCAGAAGTAGATGTTTTTCTGGAATTCTTTTGCTTTTTCAGTGATCGAACAGATGCTGGCAATTTGATCTCTGGTTCCCCCGCCTTTTCTAAAACCAGCTTGAACATCTGGAAGTTCAAGGTACATATGCAATAGTATATACAGAAAAGTTGGAAGTCAAGAACTACCTGGAGTAACAGGCAAATTTGGCCTTGGAGTACAAAACAAAGCAGGTCAAAGCAGGTCAAAGCAGGTCAGAGTTTACCAAGAGAATGCACTGGTCATAGGAAACACCCTCTTCCAACAACTGAAGAAAAGACTCTACACATGGACATCACCAGATGGTCAATACCCAAATCAGACTGATTATATTCTTTGCAGCCAAAGATGGACATCTCTATACAGTCAACAAAAACAAGACCAGGAGCTGATTGTGTCTCAGATGATGCCAGATTCAGACTTAAATTGAAGAAGGTAGGGAAAACCACTAGACCATTCAGGTACGACCTAAATCAAATCCCTTACAATTATACAGTAGAAGTGACAAACAGATTCAAGGGATTAGATTTGATAGACAGAGTGCCTGAAGAACTATAAATGGAGGTTTTCACACTGTACAGGAGGCAGTGAATCAAGACCATCCCCAAGAAAAAGAAATGCAAAAATGCAAAATGGTTGTCTGAGGAGACTTTACAAATATCTGAGAAGAAAGAGAAGTAAAAGACAAAGGAGAAGAGGAAAGATATACCCATTTGAAAGCAGGGTTGCAAAGAATATCAAGGAGAGATGAGAATGCCTTCCTCAGTTATCAATGCAAAGAAATAGAGGAAAACAACAGAATGGGAAAGACCAGAGATCTCTTCAAGAAAATTCAAGATACCAAGGGAACATTTCATGCAGAGATGAGCACAATAAGGGATAGAAATGGTATGGACCTAACAGAAGCAGAAGCTATTAAGAGGTGGCAAGAATACACAGAAGAACTATACAAAAAAGATCTTCATGACCCAGATAGACACAGTGGTATGATCCCTCACCTAGATCCAGACATCCTGGAATGAGAAGCCAACTGGGCCTTAGGAAGCATCACTATGAACAAAGCTAGTGGAGGTGATGGAATTCCAGTGGAGTATTTCAAATCCTAAAAGATGATGCTGTGAAAGTGTTGCACTCAATATGCCAACAATTTGGAAAACTCAGCAGTGGCCACAGAACTAGAAAAGGTCAGTTTTCATTCCAATCTCAAAGAAAGGCAATGCCAAAGAAAGCTCATATTACTGCACAATTACACTCGCCTCACATGCTAGCAAAGTAACATTCAAAATTCTCCAAGCCAGGCTTGAACAGTACATGGACTGTGGACTTGCAGATATTCAAGCTGGTATTATAAAAGGCAGAGGAACCAGAAATCAAATTGCCAACATCTGCTGGATCATAAAAAAATTAAGAGAGTTCTAGAAAAACATCTACTTCTGTTTCATTGATTATGCCAAAGCCCTTGACTGTGTGGATCATAATAAACTGGAAAATTCTTAAATAAATGGGAATACCAGACCACCTGATCTGCCTCTTGAGAAATTTATTACAAGGTCAGGAAGCAACAGTTAGAACTGGACATGGAACCACAGACTGGTTCCAAATTGGGAAATGAGTCCATTAAGGCTGTATATTGTCACCCTGCTTATTTAACTTATATACAGAGTACTTCATGAGAAAGGCTAAGAGAAACATCAATAACCTCAGATATGCAGATGACACACCCTTACGGCAGAAAGCGAAGAAGAACTAAAGAGCCTCTTGATGAAAGTGAAAAGTGAAAAAGTTGGCTTAAGCTCAAGATTCAGAAAACTAAAGACCATGGCATCTGGTCCCAACACTTCATGGCAAATAGATGGGGAAACAGTGGAAACACTGAGATACTTTATTTTGAGGGGGCTCCAAAATCACTGCAGATGGTGACTACAGCCATGAAATGAAAAGACATTTGCTCCTTGGATAAAAAGCTATGACCAACCTAGACAGCATATTAAAAAGCAGAGATATTATTTTGCTAACAAAGGTCCTTCTAGTCAAAGCTTTGTTTTTTCCAGTAGTCATGTATGAATGTCAGAGTTGGAATATAAAGAAAGCTAAGTGCTGAAGATTTGATGCTTTTGAACTGTGATGCTGGAGAAGACTCTTGAAAGTCCCTTGGACTGCAAGGAGATCCAACGGATCTCCATCCTAATGGAAATCAGTCATGAATATTCATTGGAAAGATTGATACTGAAACTGGAATTCCAATACTTGGTGGCCATCTGATGCAAAAAACTGACTAGTTTGAAAAGACCCTGATGTTAGGAAAGATTGAAGGTGAAAGTAGAAAGGAATGACAGAGGATGAGATGGTTGCATGTCATCACTGCCTCAATGGACATGAAATGCGTAAACTCCGGGAATTATTGATGGACAGGGAGGCATGGCCTGCTGCAGTCCATGAGGTCACAAAGAGTTGGACATGACTGAGTGACTAAACTTACCACAAATGTAGTCAAGGCTATGGTTTTTCCAGTAGTCATGTATGGATGTGAGAGTTGGACTGTGAAGAAGGCTGAGCGCTGAAGAATTGATGCTTTTGAACTGTGGTGTTGGAGAAGACTCTTGAGAGACCCTTGGACTGCAAGGAGATCCAACCAGTCCTTTCTGAAGGAGATCAGCCCTGGGATTTCTTTGGAAGGAATGATGCTAAAGCTGAAACTCCAGTACTTTGGCCACCTCATGTGAAGAGTTGACTCATTGGAAAAGACTCTGATGCTGGGAGGGATTGGGGGCAGGAAGAGAAGGGGAAGACCGAGGATGAGATGGCTGGATGGCATCACTGACTTGATGGGTGTGAGTCTGAGTGAACTCCGGGAGTTGGTGATGGACAAGGGAGGCCTGGTGTGCTGCAATTCATGGGGTCGCAAAAAGTCGGACACGACTGAACGACTGAACTGAACTGAGGCATCAATATATTACTTAATTTTGCATAGATTGAAGTATTATGTAAATCATATTAAATTGTGTGTATTGTGACTTTTTTATAGCTTTTCATCCTAAATGATGCCTATAGCTATACTTCATACACTGTAACTTGTCCATAGCATTCCACTACATGAATTATCCCAAAATTACCTAACTGTTCACTTCACAATAGAAATTTGGATTGCCTTTTCTGCCCCATGCCGTGCCATTAGGGTTATTCTTAAATATCTCATCTTGAACTTGTGTGTCAATTTTTCTAAGGTGCATTTATGTATTTGTTCCACTGTCAAAAATAGTGAATTTTCAAAAAATAGTTGTACCAAACTGTACTCTTCTAGTAGTGCATAAAATGCACTGTTGTATTACATTATTACTAGGCCTGAAAATTACCAGGATTTTTGAAATGAGCTTGTAGGCTTAAAAAAAACCTCACTGGAAATTTAACTTCTATTTTTGTTTATTATTGAATCTGAGCATATAGTCACACATTTAGTGGTCTTAGATGTTTCTTCTGCTGTAATCTGTCAGTCCAAGTGTTTACATATTTCTCTATTGGCTAATTTATTTATATTTTTGCTAGTTTCATCATTTTGCTAGGGTTTCAAATTTCCCCATTTGCGAAACCCTTTTATGGAAACACCACCTGACAGATCATTACGTGGGTCTCTGCTGCTCTGTTACACAGTGGCTGATGTAAAGTCTCTAAAGTAACACACTCTCTCCCCCCAACTCATTTCCTTTTGGCTTCAGAAATTATTTTTTAATCTCATTATCATTTTGTGTTTTTTTCTCAAAGCACCTATCACACTACATTACATAATACACCTTTTTGTTCTTAACATATTTTTGATGGGATATAAGTTCTAGCAGGACAAAAATTTTGATTTAATGTTAGATGTCATCACTGACTAAAAAGAAAACTGGGATGTGTTACACGCTAAAGTATTATTCACTGTTCAGTAAATAAATGCATTAGACCAATGATGTTCCTTTGTATTATGCTCCCCCAGCTCTTTAACCAAATAAGAAATAACTTAAAATGTGATATTACTCAAAATAATAGCTTTACAGTCAAAATAGCACGCTTGAAATTTATAGTCATAAAATATGAATTTTTCTCCATCATAGATTACTCATCCACTTTGAAATTTGTGAGTTAAAGACTGTTCTTAAAAGTTTACTGTAAATCATAACTAAGAATCTTTATACCCAAAGATCTATAAATTGAAAAATTCTTTCCTAATGCTGGGTTTAAACACAACTTTTAGTAAAAAATATCCTGTTAGAAGATGTTTACTGGAATTGCATTAAAAGAATAATTATAATAAATGTCTTTATTTTTTTAAAATATTGTGGAGAATCCAACACACAGATGAATAAAAGATAACATTTTGCTTTGAATTTGTCTTGAAAATTACTGATCATAATGTTAGAAAAAGGAGAAATTTGAAACACAGAAATCTAAGACTATACAAAAGTCAAATCAAATAAGGAATTGTGTTTAATCCTGCATCAATTTGGGTAGTTGTCTTAATGGAAGATCACAGTGCCATTAGTTAATCTCATTATTTAGGTTTTTTTTAATTAATAAATCAGAATTATTTGTCAAATCACACCAAAGACAATTATTATGAACTTCCTAAAGAAGTATTTACCAGGTTTTCAATGAATGCAAAGGGAATTACCTCGAAACTGAAAATATTTTCTTTTAGAACAATTGTTTCTGTTAGCAGATCTGTGTTGTCAGTAGTTACAGTATAAGAAAGTGGTCTAATACAAAAAATTCAAATAAATTTATGGATTTTTATAGTCTTATAAAGATTATAAAACAATGTTCTTTTAAGTGCAACCACTTTATGTAAATCTGTGGAATGTATCAGCTATCACAATTATATAGCAATTGTCATCATTCAATTGCTTATTTTGAAATTTAGCAAAAACATTTCTTTAAAAATCACTTCTAAAAAGCCTGATTAATTAAACCGAGCAGTTACTTTGTTTTTGTTAAAAAGTAAAAATTTATAATACACTGTTTTCTTAATACAACATAGGTCATTTCTGTGTTTGTTTTTTGAGTGCCTTTTCCATCTTAATAACAAGGTGTAGAATCTTTTGGAGGATTTAGAGTTGTTTAATAAGCTTCATAAATCACATGCTTTTATGTTTTTGTTTTATCCTACTCACTATTCAGCAGGTAGTTTTAAAACTTCAGAAATTTGTTTTCTACATTATACATCAGAGTAGTGAGCAATCAATTGCTGGTTTATGATCATTAACTCATATGCTCAGTGCCATTCACCATCTCATCTCACGCTCCTTTGAAAGCTCAAAATCACCTATCATAATAAATCAAACCAACAAACAGACTGAAATTATGAAGGATTGCACACTGCAGTTCTGCACTGCCAATGTCCTGCACTTGCTTTTTTTTTTTTTAACCAGCCCATCAAACTGAAAACAATCCAAATCATGTTTATCATTTGTTTCCTCTACTACAATTTCTCTGACTTCCCTATTTCTTCTGATGGCACCACCGTCCTTCTAGTCATTTATGCTAAAATGTCTGTGCCTAAAGTTTAACTCTTCCTTCACCTAAGCTAGCACATATGTACTTTTATATACTGAAATTCAGTAAGGTCACTTCAGTTCTATTTTATTACCTCCATAAACTTACTTAAACTCCTTTTTAACTCTTATTTTCTCTTTTACAACAAAATCCTAAAATAGTGATAGCTTCCACTGGCTGGTCCTCCATTCATCTTTCCTATGAGATAATATCCCCAAGGCTCACCCTGACTGCATAATCACCTTGCTCACAGGCTCCAACAGCTTTTCTTTACCTCCTAAAAAGTCCAAATCATCAACATTTGCTCCCAGTAGAGAGAGAGGAGACAGTTATCATGGATACCACTACAGTAAATTCTAGATCAAGAGAAGCCAAAGAGTCACTGGTCAGCTATCCAACAGGAATGCAAGGAAAACTAGAGAAGACACATTACCAACTTTTCTATGGACAATTGTTTTTTCTGGACTTTCTATTATGAAAACCCCTTCCTAATTTATAAGCAGGTCTTCACAACATGATTCTCTGGAAAGGCAAAGCATTTACCCACCATGAAAGCCTAAGACAGATATTTTCTTCTTACAACCTGCAAGCCAACAGGAAAGCAAATAACCCAGGTTTAGTCAATTACTTGTAACGACCTAAAAATGTGATTCTTGAAAAGATTTCATGAGGAGGAATGGAAGTGAAGTATGAAGCTGTAGCAGCAATAGCAATATGTTGCTGAGTACAACAGAAAGGTCATTTTACACCTGGTCACTATCCTGGCGGCCTGTGTCCATGCTGGTGCTATGGTCAGACTGGTGGGGTTCTTCTTGTTTCTATTTTGCCTTTCACTGGTTCCTGACCATTTTCAAACTATAGTTCCCAAGCTTTCTTTCCAACTTAAGGAGCTATGCCAAAATACTTCCAATATAGTACTGTCTGCATAAAATAAGTAGATCAGTATCCAAAGGCTGAACCAAGCACCATAACTGAATAGAAGGCAGAATTTCCTCAGGAAAACATGTGGACTGTGATTTGGTAAAAGTGTCATATGGGTGTCAGAAGGCAGACAATTCTATTGGTATTCAAGGACTGGATTCTAGCAGCAGAGGGGAAATATCTAATTAAAGAATCACCTACAGTCCTCTGAAAATTAATTAAGCAAACTGTTTGAGAGGTGTTGGAGTCCCCTACAATAAGACAGTATAAATAGTAGGAAGAACATGTGAATTTCATGGATATGGAATTGAATGACTCCTTCTAACAGTGGGTCATATTGACTTTCATGACCATGCTAATAGAATTTGTTCTTTTTTCGCACTAGCCAAAACCAAACTTTGATTCATTAAGTTGTGAGATTACATCTATTGAATATCTTTCCATATCTCTTATGAGAAATTTAGGACACTCTTCCAAAAATAAACCACAAATACTACAATGGAGATGTACATGAAAATTCAGAGAGTAAGTGTAACCCAAGCTCCCAATGCCATTGAACTCCCTTAGTCAGACTAGTAATCCTCCTTTATCTATGAGGCAAAATAGTACTATAGCTTTTATTTTATTTTAGGGAGTTAGCTTTCCTCGTGACTTATTTTGGTCTACAGACATATATCTGGAATCATATTTCAACATATTCATATTTCCAACTGGCCAATTGCAAAGTCAAAGCATGGAAGACAAGGCCACATAAAGAAGAAGGGGAATATGTGCATCTGTGGTTAATTCGTGCTGACATATGACGGAAATCAAACCAATATTTTAAAGCAATCATCAATTCACTAGAAACAAATGTAAAAAAAAAAAAAAAAAATAGAAGTGCAGGACTGTGCTAATTTCCAGGCAGTAAAATCTGGGGAAATTTTCTAAGAATGAATTCCAAGGGTATACAGAACATAAATTTAGAATGGCATGAATATTTTAGGGGTGCATTTACCCGTGACTCTGAATTAGATACACTCACTCACAGATATAGGAATAACCACAAGGATGTGCCTGCTTCTCTGGAGACCTGGACTCAGGAGTGTTGCATACTAAACACAGTTGATAGTAGATGGCATAGTATGAAGTAAAGAATTCAAAGATTTCTGGAGCATTTTAATTTTATAAGTGTATGTTTAGATTATCGGGTAGCAGTCAAAAGGTAGATCTAGTGGATATTTGTCCAGGATCTGAATCTTTTTATTTTAGAGGAATGCTTCATTTTCTAAATCTTGGTGACAGGTAGGATCCACTCACTCACTAATATTGAGGATGAGGACATATTGTTAACCATTTTCTGCTTTGCAGAACTTTAAGTCCGAAGTAGATACTGCAAAGAAAAATGGACAGGGTCATTAGATTCAAGGCAGAGGGTTGAACAGCAGCTGCACACATGGGCAGTAACAATATCTGCTGTATCCGGCATAGAGGACTGGGTAAGGTTCCATTGAGAAGGAGAAGTGGCAGCATTCTCGTATGTTCTATCTCCACTCTGGTTCCTTCCTTCTCCCAAACATGATTCTTTACATTTTGTTGCTGTTAATCTGAGATACTCCACAAATCTTTCTAACAAATTATGCTTTCTTTTAAAATTAGCCATTCTCAATTTTGTATCATATCATCAAAGATTATTAGTCTAAAGTTCAAGTACAGACTTTGCATATTCATTGCTGTTTATTTTAGGTGCTAAAAGTGCAATGCAGGGACTCATTCTTGGAAGTACAGCTAGGATATCATTTTTTAAGTGCAATGCAGTGATGGCAGGTGGGTTAGGGTCATTCCAGACACTTTGTATGAAAAAGGGCAGAAGAAACCTGAAACAAGAGCAGAGTCTTCAAAATAAGCTGACATTAACAATGAAGCTATCTGAAACTTTTTTATTTTTCCTCACAGTGTACTGATTAGTTTCCTAAATAGGGATAAAGAAACCCTGACTTTGAGAGTTCCAAGCCAAACAAGTCATATAGATGACCTGGCTATTCCAGAATAGTTAGAAGTTGAGGGATGGCAAGAGATGTGTGATAGGAAGATTGACAATTTCNAACTTTTTTATTTTTCCTCACAGTGTACTGATTAGTTTCCTAAATAGGGATAAAGAAACCCTGACTTTGAGAGTTCCAAGCCAAACAAGTCATATAGATGACCTGGCTATTCCAGAATAGTTAGAAGTTGAGGGATGGCAAGAGATGTGTGATAGGAAGATTGACAATTTCAGAGCAAGATTCAGAAAAGGTGTTCCTAAAATTTATTGGTCTAAGGAAGAAGGTTCTTGATGTGATAAGCAATGTCACTCCTTGTTTCTAGCCAATAGATTACAGAGACAGCAAATGGCTGGGAATTCAACCTGAAAAGTTGAAATGGGGCCTGGTATGTGGAAAGATAAATCTGGCATTCATTCTCCTCTATAAGGACTTCAGGTTCCCATCCATGCCCTACTCTCCAGTTAAACAAGAATTTTTGACTCCAAAATTTTATGGATACTTTTCGGATGGCTTAAAGCTCAACATTCAGAAAACGAAGATCATGGCATCCAGTCCCATCACTTCATGGGTAATAGATGGGGAAACAGTGGAAACAGTGTCAGACTTTATTTTCCTGGGCTCCAAAATCACTGCAGATGGTGACTGCAGCCATGAAATCAAAAGACGCTTACTCCTTGGAAGAAAAGTTATAACCAACCTAGATAGCATATTCAAAAGCAGAGATATTACTTTGCCAACTAATGTCTGTCTAGTCAAGGCTATGGTTTTTCCAGTAGTCATGTATGGACGCGAGAGTTGGACTGTGAAGAAGGCTGAGCGTCAAAGAATCAATGCTTTTGAACTGTGGTGTTGAAGAAGACTCTTGAGAGTCCTTTGGACTGCAAGGATATCCAACCAGTCCATTCTGAAGATCAGCCCTGGGATTTCTTTGGAAGGAATGATGCTAAAGCTGAAGCTCCAGTACTTTGGCCACCTCATGCGAAGAGTTGAGTCATTGGAAAATGACTCCCTCTGATGCTGGGAGGGATTGGGGGCAGGAAGAGAAGGGGACGACATAGGATGAGATGGCTGGGTGGCATCACTGACTCGATGAGTCTGAGTGAACTCTGGGAGTTGGTGATGGACAGGGAGGCCTGGCGTGCTGTGATTCATGGGGTCACAAAGAGTTGGACACGACTGAGCAACTGAACTGAACTCAACTTTCGGATGCTAGTATTTGTCCATTCGTTCATTTATATTAACACTGTTCTTTGTATAGAACATACTCCCTTTGTGACTTTGTCTAGCAAAATCCTATCTATCAATCAAAGCTGAGTTAAATGGTAAAATCTTCCACAAAGTGCTACTGATCTGCCCACCTGGAATCTCTACCACTACTAAATTCTTTCAGCATTTTGTAGTAGAATGAATACTGGGGCCCCAGTGCAGTGGCAGACTGAAGTCTATTGATGAAAAGCAGAAATCAGTCAAGTCAAGGAAGAGTCCTGGGGTATGGATTAACATAAGGACTTGTCTCATCTTGGTAACAAAATTTCAGAATTAGAAACCTCAGGTCTTGGCCTGTTAGCTGGGTCATTGTACCATAGGCTGGAGAAAGGAGGCTAAATCCAGGTGTGAAGGAAACACCCAAGGGCATCCCAAACCAAGAACACAGCTTCTTTCTTTCTCCATTTCCCTAGTATTAAGTAGGAAGCTGGGCATGAGCAATGGAGGAGATCAGTTCAGTTCAGTCACTCAGTCATGTCTGACTCTTTGAGACCCCATGAATTGCAGCACATCAGGCCTCCCTGTCCATCACCAACTCCCAGAGTTCACTCAAACTCACGTCCATCCAGTTGGTGATGCCATCCAGCCATCTCATCCTCTGTTGTCCCCTTCTCCTCCTGCCCCCAATCCCTCCCAGCATCAGAGTCTTTTCCAATGAATCAACTCTTCGCATGAGGTGGCCAAAGTACTGGAGTTTCAGCTTTAGCATCACNTGCAGCACATCAGGCCTCCCTGTCCATCACCAACTCCCAGAGTTCACTCAAACTCACGTCCATCCAGTTGGTGATGCCATCCAGCCATCTCATCCTCTGTTGTCCCCTTCTCCTCCTGCCCCCAATCCCTCCCAGCATCAGAGTCTTTTCCAATGAATCAACTCTTCGCATGAGGTGGCCAAAGTACTGGAGTTTCAGCTTTAGCATCACTCTTTCCAAAGAACACCTAGGACTGATCTCCTTTAGGATGGACTGGTTGGATTTCCTTGCAGTCCAAGGGACTCTCAAGAGTCGTCTCCAACACCACAGTTCAAAAGCATCAATTCTTCAACACTCAGCTTTCCTTATAGTCCAACTCTCACATCCATACATGACTACTGGAAAAACCACAGCCTTGATTAGACATGGCCTAGCCGAAAAAGATTCAAGCTGATCTCTAAATCCCACCTGAGTGGCCCAGGAGAGCTCACAGATATGCTACAAAATAACCAGAGACTGTACCGGCCTTAGGTACACAGTGGATACAAACTAACCACAGGGGCTTCTCCAACTCTGGTACATGTGCCCTTTATGCACAGCTGTGTCCTCAAGTGACCTTAGGCAGCAGAGAGCCTATTAAGGGTTCATTATACATACATACATCTGATTTTAACAGACTGAATTATGGAAAAGGCATGTGCAAAGGAGTCTACTGTTATGCAACTTGCAACTGTCAATCAAAACTGTCAGTCCACACCCACCGAGATGAATATGTAAATCACCTTTGGTGCCAGCGCCTCTCTTGGCTCGGCCCACCTCTTCTGAGAGGTGTTCTTTCTGTTCTCAATAAATGTGACTTTTGCCACGGGTAAGACCGCAGATTCTTTGTATTCTTACCAAGGACCAAGGCCCACGGGTGTGGGTTTGGGGGGGCCCTCTTTGATCCTCCCCAAATCTGGTTACACTAGTAATCGGGAAAACTCTTCCCATTCTCCTAGGCCTGCTTCTCTAGTAGAAAAATAGGACAGGATCACACATACACATTTTGTTTGCATAGAGTGGAGTGAGGTAGACAGGAATTGACAATATAGTTCACTAATGGTGTATTATTTCTTTTTATCACTTCTATAGCGTAAATTATAAAGGCAAATAAAATTTCTCTCTTTTTTTGGGCTTCCAAAAAAGCATAGTGCTAGGTACGTAGCATGAGCTCAGTAAAACACTTTTAAATAGACAAATGAACAATCAACACTATAAAATATCTTTATTTCTTTTTTGACATCTAATACTGCCGTTCATAGAAATTATTTTTCATATCTATTTAAATTTGATACTCAGAAAAATACCACTCTAGTTCATCTTACACACATTATTTCTGTCTCATGATCAGTATTTGGATGCACTTCTGTGATTAAAATTTAGTAGCAGAGTTAAACTTTTCTTAAGTATACACTCTATCATATCACCCCCAAAATCAACGATATTAAGTGATTTCCACTATATTTCTATAAATTACTAGAAATTGGTCATTATAACATATTTCACACTTTAGTATAACAGAATCCCAAACAATAAATTCAGATACTATGGAAAATGTATTTATGTCTCAATAAAAAAAATTTTTTGATGCCTTAAATCAAAACTGCATCTTCATTTTTTTAAGCTTGCATTTGAGGAAAATAAACAGACCAATGAATTGCATATTCCCAAAGCGCATACCTTTGAAAGCATAACACATAAGCATCTGATTGATTTTGCTCTGGGCAATTATGTTGAAATAGTCATCATAATATAGAGTAATTGGTTTTCTTTTTTTAACCAAGACTATATCAGGCCTATCAAAAAATTGAAAGGAAAGATGGCACTGAACTATATTAAAATTAAAGATTAAAAATGAGAATTTTTATTTGACATTATGACAATTTACAGCCCAAATAATAATTTAACTTTAAATTTAACTTAACTGAAAATATTCCCAAATAAATTTTCAAAAGATGGCTAATAATATAATTACTCCATTTCTATTTTCACAGTTATTATAAATAAATTTGAGCTTTGATGCAAATTCTATTTCAATCTAACTCAAAATACTGAAAACTATATCTAAATTCAATTTTCTTATTTACATATTTGCTCAAATGTACTTGGGCATATTTAATTGCATTTCAAAAGGCTTAAAATGACATCCCTTAGAGAAGGCAATGGCAGCCCACTCCAGTACTCTTGCCTAGAAAATCCCATGGATGAAGGAGCCTGGTGGGCTACAGTCCACAGGGTCGCTAAGAGTCAGACATGACTGAGCGACTTCACTTTCACTTTTCACTTTCATGCATTGGAGAAGGAAATGGCAACTCTCTCCAGTGTTCTTCCCTGGAGAATCTCAGGGATGGAAGAGCCTGGTGGGATGCCGTCTATGGGGTCGCGCAGAGTTGGACACAACTGAAGAGACTTAGCAGCTTAGCAGCAGCAGTGTGCTAGGTAAGTGTTCCAGGTAATTAAAACGGTCAGTGTCCTTTCATTTAATCCCTGCAGTTTAGTTCAGTTCAGTCACTCAGTCATGTCCGACTCTTTGCGACCCCATGAATTGCAGCACGCCAGGCTTCCCTGTCCATCACCAACTCCCGGAGTTCACTCAGACTCAGGCCCATCAAGTCAGTGATGTCATCCAGCCATCTCATCCTCTGTCATCACCTTCTCCTCCTGCCCCCAATCCCTCCCAGCATCAAAGTCTTTTCCAATGAGTCAACTCTTTGCATGAGGTAATCCCTGCAGTAAGCCTATATAAAAAGATCTCGCAAAGTCAGACAACTTGTGACACCATTTGAAATTAGGAATTGTGTTCTGTGACTAAAATCATACAAGTTTTGAACACATTTTATCATATTTTATACAGATCTCTTTTTTGATGCTTCAAGGTCACCACCAAAATTGAGGGAACAGTAACACTTTCATGCATTAAGTCATATTGAAGGCATATTTGTCCTCACTCTGCTAGAACCTGAACTCTTATGCTTGTTCCTGATATTTTTTTGATACTTTATTGATGACTCAATGG
Organism: Neotragus moschatus; assembly: GCA_006410615.1. Taxonomy (NCBI): domain Eukaryota; kingdom Metazoa; phylum Chordata; class Mammalia; order Artiodactyla; family Bovidae; genus Neotragus; species Neotragus moschatus. The sequence goes on from SJYA01002930.1 coordinate 1,129,183, forward strand.
CTATTTTGGTTGTGTGTGCCTGTTTGCTGAGATGCTTCATATTTGTATGTCCAACTGGTACCTTGGGATTTGCAGTATGCAGAAACCTGATTTCACCTAGCATTTTAAATTGTATCTGAAGTATAAATTAATGAGACCTGTGTGAGCACCTAAATTTCTCTTAAATGAAATGTTCAGGTCAACTTCAGTGAAACTCTTCAATGAAGACCACTTTCATAGTCATTTACCTACACCTTCAGACTTCGCTGGTTTTGGCTAACAGGCAGAAATCAAGAGTATGTAATAGAAGGAAGAAGACAGTGTTTCCTACTCTCCTAGCTTTGGGCAGTGCCTCCTGTGGCTGCCTTGCCTCTGCGGCTCTGACTCCCACTGAATGGGCTAAGTGCAGCTCAGGATTCTTCTGGTTGACTCCAAGGCCTAAGTTCTGATAACACTGCCTCTTTCTGTGGTCTCTCTTGCCCTGGGCTAGATGGTTTCCTACTGCTGCTAACCTACAAGTTCTTAGCTCTCCCATCACTTGTAAAATCAATTCCATGTGCTAAATGTCCTTCTGCAAAATATTTTAAATGTCTTTTTAACAATGCCTTTTAAGAGTTTACAAATAATATTTAGACCCTGATACTACAGAAGGTGAAAAAGCAAGATCATAGTCGTCTAGATACAGAGCATCCTGGGCCAGGAAGAGCAAGTTCAACCATTTGGGAGCGAGCTGCCAGCGGCACTCATGGCACAGCCAAGAGGACAGTGTGGCTGCCCCTGGAGGGAGGAGGCGAGCCCAGAGACAATGAAAAGTGGGTCAGAGAACAGAAAGGATGGAGGATAAAGCACATCTTCTAGAACCTAGTAGGTCATCTTTCTTCTTCTCTAAAAGAGATGGAAAATTATCAAAGGCTTTTTCACTGTAGGATGTGATGATTTAATTTTTGTCTCAACCATTTTTTCTTGAAAGGGGCCACAGCTGAAGTAGAAAGACACATTTTAGAAGGTAGTGAAATATTTTGGCAAAAAGGAAAAAAAAAATGGTTGTGACAGGAAAATAGTGGTGGTGATAAGGAGTGATCAACTCATGGGGAGGTTATGAGGTCAAGCCTACAGGATTTGAGGGTGAATGTTATGCATTAAACACGAGAAGAATAATTTTGGTTTAAAAGTTTATTAAGATATTTATGTGGAGATATTGGATATATGAGAATGAGCTGTAAAAGTATGGACTCAAATGGAAAGGTGTAACCTATAGATATAAACTTGGAAATTACCATATATACATAGTAGCTTTAAAGCCATGAGGCTAAGTGACATCACTAATAGTATTCCTTATTTATTCCTTATAGCTTATATGTAGAATACCAAGCCCCAGTAGTATCTCTTGCTTATTTTGGATAGATGAATTCAAGGAAAAAAAATGATTACATAATCTGTAGATTATTAAGATAGAAAATACAGATTACTTTTTATCAAGCTATAGAAATTTTAAGTGTTCTTTAGCTAAAGTATTCACATGAGGAGTCATATATTTAGTCCAAGTATTTTTGAACTTGTCTTTTAAACAGTTGTATTATTTAAGTTCCACATCCAGCTCATACTAAGCAGGGACTTGATAAGACATCTGCGGTGTCTAAGAGAATGCTAGGACTGCAGTCTCAGGGCTTGAGCACTGAAGGCTCAACTGTTTTTTGCTTTAGAGTCTACAGGTATCTCTGCTACATTTTCCCCTTTCACTGCAGGCCATCTTTATCAACATAGCAGACAGTATATTCACCAACAATTTTACATATTTACACCTTATGACTTATATGATTCAGAAAAAATAAAAAATGACAGTTCACAGAACAACCAGAAAGCAAGAAAGTACTGAAAAGGCTGTATATTCTGTACCGTTTTCAAGGCCAATTTAACAGTCCCTTAAGAAAATATATTTTTTATTCTTTCATTCATTGCCTACATATATATATATATATATACACACACACGTTCAAAATATACATATATTTTGAATGTGAAGCTATTAGCATTTCTCCTTCAGAAACATGAAAAGATAAGAATAATAGCAGCATTTGAAACCATTTTCCTTTAATACACTTTTTTTTTTTTTTACAATTCTATACACTTTATCCCAGATTTCATAAAGTTAAAATTGCTGTAACAATTTACCCAAAATTTTGATCAGTATACAACAATAAAGGTTAGTATCAGAGATGTTTTTAAAATATGATATTCACTAGAAAACTACATAAGAAAAGATTATTTAGTTTTAAGTCTAATACTCCATGCCACATTTTAGGATTACTTAGATAACTACAGTAAAAAAAAAAAAAAATTTAACTTTGAAGCTATGAAGCATGCTAAACTTACCAGAGTATGATGTGATGATAAATTATTCAACACTGCATGTGAAGATAGATCTACAAAATAGGAAAGAAATAACTTTTTGTCATTTATTCATTCAATAGGCATTTATTCAGTTGACTGTGCTTTTCACAGGATAGCAGTATTTGGTTATAGAAAAAAAAAACGATAAACTGAAAAGATAACATATTAAATTTAACTGTAATTATTTTAGAAATAAACACTTTAACTTCATGAAGAGTCCAATCAAACTATTAGCCAGTATACTCAGATTTACTCCCTGCACTGGTGCCACGTAGTTTAACTCTGATCATCTTTTCTAACGACCAGTGCAAGAAGCAGAAAAAGCTTTGCCCCTACTCTTGCTACACTGAATATCCTCTGCATGGAACCAGAGTCATTCTTATAAGACAAAAATCAGATTGAGCCAGTCTCTTCGTGTCAACATGTGGTTGCTTTCCCACACCCTTAGAATAAAATACCAAGCTCCTCCCGTGACACACACATCTGGTCCCTAGCTCACTCACAATCATCCTCAATTCTTCCACTTTTCCTCCTACTTGCTGTGATCCATCTCTTGGTCATTTTGCTATTCCTTGACTGTGCACATGCCTAAAGCACAAGTCTAAAGCACGTAGACTGGCTCATCTCTCTGCTAGAGCTCTCTTTAACCATGTATCTAAACGTGCTCATTCCACACAACAGTCAGGTTTCTTCTGACTGTCTTCTTCTTGCAGAGCCCATTTAAACCACTGACCCTCCACTCATTAGGATACTTTAATTCTCCTCACAATATTTACCTCTAACTGTCAATACTGTGTATATTATTTGTCAGATATTTCCATCCCTAAATAAAATGTAAATTCCTGGAGAGCAGAAATTCTGCCTTTTTTTGCTGTTTCTCAGGACATAGAAGTGCATGGCACTCAGGTGATATGCAATAAATTCCTATTTAATTCATTAATTTGTTGATTGTACCTGTACAAACTATCATGTAAGAGGATATGAATTACAGATGACAACTTTCTAGCTCTGAAAGTTTGGGCAGGTAAGCAAACTATTTAGCAAAATGGTTGCAATGACACTTATTTCATGTGTAAAGTGCTTATAATATTCCTGACTCATTCAAATGCTCATGGAAGGTTACTTATATTTTAATTATGTTATTGTTTACATTAAAATGATCTGATACATTCATGTAAAGGAAATGTATATATGCTAAACATGTATAAATATAGGGTCCTCATTGTACTATCAGTATTAGGTTCCTGGCTGTAATGAGGTTTCTTTGGGAGGCAAAGTTTCCTCTTACACAAAATATTTACTCATGAAATTACCACCATTTCCTCAAAAGTATTTTATATATTCTTTGTTATAGCTTGTATTCTATCTAGAATCAGTTCAAAAATATTTCCATAGTACTGAGTTTCAAATTTCATTCTTCACGTTGAATTTTTTCAGTAACAATTTTTCTCCAGTTACACAAATATTCTATGATCTTTTATTTTCAAGGCTCAGAGAAATAAATATGGATCATGTTTGAGATGAAATACAGTTAAATGTATCAGTGATCTTTTATTATTTTATTATTAAGGGCAGAATAAACCTTGAATGGGATTTACATTTTTTGTATTTTGCTTTTTAGGGGAAAAGATGAAGGACATGAGAGTATATCAGTGTTTGTCTCATCAGTGCATAGTCAATCTAATCTCCCACACCTTTTCAAATCCAGTTCTCTGCAATGATAACCTCTTCTAGCAAGGACTCTTTGCACTATGTTTGAAGTTTCTTTGATGTTACTATATTATTCTATATGGAGCCAACTTCAACAAAACCTCATCACTTGAAACTAAGAAGAGTTTTTGTTCTACAACAGAAATAAGAGTTTGAACATTTAATCATATAGTTTTATGTTGACCAAGCAGTATCATTCAAAGGATAGATTCACTTTGCTGAGACCAATTTTCCTGGCACTCAACCAAATATTAAAATGGAGCCCTATAAATAATATTAGTGTACTGTGAAAAGGCAGCAAAAACTAGCATCCATATCATTAGTCTATGTCAATCAAATTATTGTTGCTATTGCTAATGGGAGCATATCATCAAGTACTTAAATTTTTCCGAGTTTGTTAACAAACATAACTCAAGTCCCTGTATTTTCAGTACACAGATTACAAGACAATTTTATTGGCATTGGATATGGATTTATTTCAGATGAGTTTAATCAAGATGTGGACAAGATTCTTAAAGTTGACAACATCAGGGTAATGATTAATCTTACAGGATGGGAAAAGATATTTATTATTCACTAAAATGTATGTCGGAGATTTACCAAGAAGATTGAGGATGTTTCATTACTCAGTATGTCGTTACCTATTTAAACATAAACTACTACTACCAATAAAAACAATTGCCTATATATTTTGTTATTTTGCTCTGAACCAAATAAGTAATGATTTTTAGTTTGCTTTATGAATTGCCTTATCATGACAAAGTGTTTAATTTCTCTGTTTAGAATTGTGGAAAGTGAGGTTCAGTTCAGTTGCTCAGTCGTGTCCGACTCTTTGTGACCCCATAAATCACAGCATGCCAGGCCTCCCTGTCCATCACCAACTCCCAAAATTCACCCAAACTCACGTCCATTGAGTTGGTGATGCCATCCAGCCATCTCATCCTCTGTCGTTCCGTTCTCCTCTTGCCCCCAATTCCTCCCTGCATCACAGTCTTTTCCAGTACGTCAACTCTTTGCATAAGGTGGCCAAAGTATCAGAGTTTCCGCTTCAGCGTCAGTCCTTCCAATGAACACCCAGGACTCATCTCCTTTAGGATGGACTGGTTGGATCTCCTTGCAGTCCAAGGGACTCTCAAGAGTCTTCTCCAACACCACAGTTCAAAAGCATCAGTTCTTCGGTGCTCAGCTTTCTTCACAGTCCAACTCTCACATCCATACGTGACCACTGGAAAAACCATAGCCTTGACAAGACAGACCTTTGTTGGTAAGGTAATCTCTGCTTTTCAAAATGCTATCTAGGTTGGTCATAACTTTCCTTCCAAGGAGTAAGCATTTTTTAATTTCATGGCTGAAATCACCATCTGCAGTGAGGTTAACAGAGCTCATTTACTTTGTTCTCATAGTAAGTAGGATTTATATTTAGGTGTTTCTGGCATCAAGGTTCTTGATTTTTTATGATTTAAATATATGGCCTATTGAAATAGGCTAGAATTTAAGTCAATTTCTTTTTTCTCTTAATGAGAAATAAGCAAACTCATTGGAGTACATAAGAAGTTATACACTGGGGGAAAAATGTCCTGAACTTGAAGTTGGAGATAGAAATAATCCCTTCTGAAGATTATTTAAATTAAAACTGTTATAAAATACATGCACAAGCTTGATGCCATTTGTAATGCAGAGATTCATGGTTATTTTATGGAAGTAAGGAAGTAGTAAGAAGATAAATATTACTGGATAATTAATTCCCTTTTATTTTTTTCAACAAAGTTGTCACTGGTTATTATTTTACACAATCAAGAATATATTCTTTATCTTCTCAACAATCTTCTTTAAATAGCTATGAGTCACTGTAGCAAAATATAAAAATTTATAACAAAGAATGCTAAGGATATTGTGCATTTCCTCCAATCCCATACATTCCAAATAAATGACAGTTTGAAGCAAAATATTTAAAAACAAACTCTTTACATATAATATAGATGATTTATCGAAAACCAACCCCTATTTTTCCAAGTAAAAAACAATTTTAAATGAAACAGGAACTACAGAGTTATTACTATCAGTATTAATATGTAATATTTCTTGGCATATCTAGAAAATTCAGAAAGAACAGATCATGAAAATCTGGCATAAAGAAATTACAAGGAGCTAAAAGAGGAGCTAAAATTATCTTCTTTTGCTGGTAACACTGCACACACAGAGACTCAAAGAAAGTCTAATAATATTTTTAATTACTAAGGTGATTGTTAAGGTGGCCAGTTATAAGTTTTACATATTCAAGAAGAAAAAATGTAGAATAGGAATTAGAAAAAACATTGGGGTGAAAAAATTATGACAAAACAATGAAATTCTCATAAACATACATCTATCTTAAGGTATAATTCATATATAATTTACTCAAGGGTAATTCTGCTAGTTTTGACCAAGGCACATAATCAAGAGGTAGAACAGATGCTTCACCTTCCAGAATTTCTCCTGTGCCCCTTTCAGTCAACAGTTCTGTTATCCTAGCTTTTTACAGACATTGTTCTGATTCTTGTCTCTGTGATTCTGCCTTTTCCATAATGTTATATAGATTAATAGAATATGTAGAATTTGAGTCAACTGAGCAGAATGTATTTGAGATTCATTGACCCTTGTTGTATGAATCAGTAGTTCATGTATTTGTAGCTGAGAGATATTCCTATACATGTAATAGTATTCCCCAGTTAAGGAACTTTAAAAACAGGACACAGTGGATAAGGGTGATAAAAATGCACATATGTCTAGTTAGAAGATCATAAGTACTAAGGATGTAATGTACAACATGATTAATATAATAAACACTGTTGTGTTATACGTGAAAGTTAGGAGAATAAATCCTAAAAGTTCTCACCCCAACAAAAAATTATTTCTTTTATATAGAATTATTTTTTAATATAAATTTATTTATTTTAATCAGAGGTTAGTTACTTTACAGTATTGTATTGGTTTTGCCATACATCAACATGAATCCGCCACAGGTATACACGTGTTCCCCATCCTGAACCCCTGTCCCTCCTCCCTCCCCCCTCCCTGTACCATCCCTCTGGGTCATCCCAGTGCACCAGCCCTAAGCATCCAGTATCATGCATCAAACCTGGACTGGCAATTCTTTTCATATATGATAATATACATGTTTCAATGCCATTCTCCCAAATCATCCCACCCTCTCCCACAGAGTCCAAAAGACTGTTCTATACATCTGTGTCTCTTTTGCTGTCTCGCATACAGGGTTATTGTTACCATCTTTCTAAATTCCATATATATGCATTAGTATAAGAGAAGGCAATGGCACCCCACTCCAGTACTCTTGCCTGGAAAATCCCATGGATGGAGGAGCCTGGTGGGCTGCAGTCTGTGGGGTCGCTAAGAGTCGGACACGACTGAGCAACTTCACTTTCATGCACTGGAGAAGGAAATGGCAACCCACTCTAGTGTTCTTGCCTGGAGAATCCCAGGGATGGAGGAGCCTGGTGGGCTGCCGTCTATGGGGTCGCACAGAGTCGGACATGACTGAAGCGACTTAGCAGCAGTAGCAGCAGCAGCATACTGTATTGGTGTTATTTAAATTTATTGTGGCAATCATTTCATGATGTAGATCAAATAATTACTTATTGTGGTAATCATTTCATGATGTGGATCAAATCATTATGGTGTACATGTTAAATATACTGTGCTGATGTCAATTATATCTCTCTAAAACTGGAAGGAAAAAAGTCTCAGCTAATAGTAAAATTAAAAAAAAAAAGAGAGAGAGAGACAAATTTTATAAAGAAATAAATTACACAGAACTATAGAAATCAACCATGTAAGTCAATCTAGCATTTAATCTAAGACATGAAGAATAAGTAGAAATTAGCTGAACATTCAGGAAAGTAAAAAAGATATTGTTGTTATTCAGACACAAATTCCTGTCTGACTCTTTGCAACCCTGTGGATTGCAGCATGTTAAGAATTAACTGAACATTCAGGAAAGTGAAAAAGACATAATACATCCATAAACTTAGGCAGACCCAATAGAAGAAATGAAATTTTAATGAAAAAAAATGCATCCAGAAATAGAGCCACATAAATAATCCAATTAATCTTTGACGAGGGAACAAAAGCCATACAATGGAGAAAAAAGAAACTTTTCAATAAATGATGCTGTGACAACTGGACATCTTCATTCGACATAAAATGAACATAGACACACACCTATACCCTTAATAAATTACCTTAAAATGGATTATAGACCCAAACATAAAGTGCAAAACTATAAAACTCCTAGAAGCTAACAGAAAATCTATATGGCCTTGAGTATGATGCTGAATACTAAGGGTACAATCTATGAAATAAATAAATTTATAAGCTATACTTCATTAAAATGTTTAAAAAATTTTGTTCTGGTAAAGACGTTGTCAAGGTAATGAGAAAATAAACTATAGATCAGCAAAAAATATCTGCATGATACATATCTGATGAAGGACTGTTACCCACCCAATATGTACAAAGAACTCTCAAAAGTCAATAAAAATACAAAGAACCTGATTAATATATGGCCTAAATGCCTGAACAGATATCTCACTAAAGAGATAAACAATGACAAATAATAACAGGAAAATATTCTCCATATCATATGTCAGTAGGGAATTGTAAATTAAAACAATGAGATACCAAAGGGAAAAAAGAAAGAAAGAAAAGAAAAACCTTATTAGAATGTCCAAAATGCCTAACACTAATACTAAGAAGTGCTGGTGAGGATGTAAAGCAATAGGAACCCCCACCATTGCTATCGGGAATGTGAAATGATGCGGCCACTTTGGAGGACAGTTTGGCAATTTATTAAAGTAAACGTACTCTTACGTTTGATCCACAAATCATGTTCCTTTGTATTTACACAAATGCTTTTAAAACTATGTACACACAAAAATCTGCACATGGATATTTTAGAACAGCTTTATACACAACTGCAAGCAACCAAGATGAACTTGGTTGAAAGAATAAAGACAAATAGACAATGGGATGCTATTCAGCATTAAAAAAAAAAAAATAAAACATCAAGCCATGGAAAGACATGGAGAAACTTTAAATGCATAAAGCTACGTTCTATATGATTCCAACTACAGTAATGACAGTCTGGAAAAGGCAAAACTATGGAGAGTATAAAAAGATCAGTGATTGCCAGTGGGCAGAGAAGATGGATGTATGGAGGGAAGGGATGAATAGGCGAAGAACAGGATTTTTAGAATAAAATGATTCTGTATGATATCATAAGGTGGATACTTATCACTATAGATTTGTCAAAAGCTATAGCATGTAAAAACACCAAGAGCAAATCCTAATATAGACTGTGGACACTGAGGGATAACAATGTAGGTTCATCAATTATAACAATTTTTTTTTCATGAAAATTATTTTTTGAATTTGGAATTTTTTATTTAAATTTATTTTCTAAATTGAAGGTTAATTGTTTTACCGAATTTTGTGGTTTTCTGTCAGACATCAGCAAGAATCAGCCATAGGTATGCCCATGTCCCCTTCCTCCCATCTCCTCTGCATCTCACCCTTCTAGATTGTCACAGAGTTCCTGTGTGAGTTCCCTGATTCATACAAAACATTCCCATTGGCTATCTGTTTCACATATTGTATTGTGAATTTCCATGTTACTCTCTCCATGTATCTCACCCTCTCCCTCCTCCTCCCCCTTCATGTCCATACGTCTGTTCTCCATGTCTGCTTTATTTTTAATAATAAAAATGGGAATTACACTGAAGTGTTTATTTCCATGCTGTGTAATTACAGACAGTTTTTCTGCTTTACTAATTTTTCAAATAAAACATAAAGTATAAGCTTTTATCATTTTTATAAGCTGATAATTGTTATCCGAAGAAATCACTGAAAACCTGAAATGGAATAAAAAATGACAATAGAGAGATGAACAGCTTATATTAATATGCAATTAACCTTAGTATAATATAAAAAGATATAAATAAAAACAGGAATGAAATACCCATTTACACCCATCAGACTGGGAAATACGAAATGAGTTACAAACACACAATAGAGGCAAAGTTGTGAAAATGAGTACTGTCATAAGTCACTGGGGGGAATAGAAATAGCTTCATCTCTAGGGAAACTAATCTGGAATGAGCTATCAAAATTTTATATATACATAACTTTAACCAGCAATACCACCCATTTATTTTGTGTTCCTCTCTACCACATATTTTTCATGTGAACTCCTAATTTTACTTAGTTTCTCTGGATCTGTTCTCCCAACATTGCAGACTAAGGGGAGCAAGTTAACTAAGAAAATACATTCAATATTAAATTGTATTTAGGGCCCTGAGAATATAGATGGTTTAGATTTCATACATGTTGTTATCAACATGCTCTTCTAGGTGGTTTTCTATAGCACGGTTTAATTGGTTAGATACTGTCAGAGAGAAAATATTTTTCTTAAATATTATGTTTGGCTTCATTTTCCCAAGAAAAATGACAAAAGGAGAAATAGACGAATCCTAATAGCAATTACAAAAATGTAATTAAAAACACGTGACAGCATGTTAGGTAGAAACAGAGGGAATTAAGGAAAAAATCATGAGTAAGAAGAGAATAATTGGGTCTGTGGACTAAAAATCTTCTTGAGGTCAAAGAACAGTCATATTTAGGATTGTTAGATTAATAAAATATAATAAGATCAGAGGAAAAACTTCTGTATTAGTTATTCTATAACTTCACATTTTGATGACGAAATTATCTGGGACTANAATCATGAGTAAGAAGAGAATAATTGGGTCTGTGGACTAAAAATCTTCTTGAGGTCAAAGAACAGTCATATTTAGGATTGTTAGATTAATAAAATATAATAAGATCAGAGGAAAAACTTCTGTATTAGTTATTCTATAACTTCACATTTTGATGACGAAATTATCTGGGACTATGATAAAGCTGAAACTCCAATACTTTGGCCACCTCATGCGAAGAGTTGACTCATTGGAAAAGACTCTGATGCTGAGAGGGATTGGGGGGCAGGAGGAGAAGGGGACGACAGAGGATGAGATGGCTGGATGGCATCACTGACTCGATGGGCGTGAGTCTGAGTGAACTCCAGGAGTTGGTGATGGACAGGGAGGCCTGGCGTGCTGCAATTCATGGGGTCACAAAGAGTCAGACACAACTGAGCGACTGAACTGAACTGAACAAGGATAATCTCTAGCCTATGACATGGTTGCCTTTCTATCTCACCACAATGGGGTTAGGAATTTCTATCTCACCACAATGGGGTTAGGAGCACAAAGTAACTTTTTTACATGTGCAGTTTTACAATGCAATTTATATGAAGGGGAAAACAAAACAAAACAAAAACTAGTGCTGGAGTGTGACTATGGGAGTGGGTGGGTGGTTGTGTGTGTGCGCGTGTGCTTAGTTGCTCAGTTGAATCCAGGTCTTTGTGACTCCATGAACTATAGCCTTCCAGGTTCCTCTGACCATGGGATTCTCCAGGCAAGAATACTGGAGTGGGTTGTCATTTCCTTCTCCAGGGGATCTTCCTGATCCAGGGATCAAGCCCTTGTCTCATCCTTTGGCAGGTAGATTCTTTACCATTGATCCCCCTGGGGGTAGTTGAAGTAGGCTAGGTAAAATGGTGGTTAGAGAAGAGGAGGTGAAGGAACCAATATGCCAGATTGTTGGAAAGATTATCAATAAAAACATCAATGTACCTCAGAATGATTATAGATATTAGAGTGGGCTATAAGATTGTAAGAAGCAAAGATCAGAATCATCCAATACAGGAGATTGTCCAAAGGGTCATTAGGTATCAGCAATCAGTTGTAGAAGTAAACACAAATATGATAAGTTCTAAAAAACTAAGCATATTTTACAATGAGATAGAGGAATCTATTATACACTTGATAACAACTCAATATATCAGAGAAAATGAGGCCATAGTGTTTTACATAGTTTTAAAAGAGAAAATGAACAATCATGGAGATTAAAATGTAATGAACACACAAAATTAAATGGAGACCTGGTCAATGTTGGAGTCTCAACTGATTTTCAGAAATGAAAATCAGTCTTTCTGAAATGAAAAACTGCTGTCGATAGAATTAAAAACCAAGGGAAAGCTGAAGGTTTTTTGTTCTCTTTAGAGAAAGCACAGTATTTCTTAAAGGACTGGTTCAATTATAATCTCCATATTTTAATTTTTGTATATACCATGGAGAATACCCAGAGAGGCTACATTGTGGTTGCAGAAGGCAATAAGTAGTCACACTAGGCTCCTTTGGATAAGATGATTATGTTGTTTATTGTAAGTATCATAGTTACTGTTGCTGTCTAGATAAAAACATGAATTATGCATTTAAATTAGATAAAATCTGAATCTATGTACATGTATGTTGCCTTTTCTCACCATATATGTACATATGTATGTTGTTGCTCAGTTACTCAGTCGTATTCTACTCTTTTGTACCCCAATGAACTGCAGCCTGCCAGGCTCCTGTGTCCACGGGATTTCCCCTGCAAGAATACTGGAGTGGGTTGCCATTTTTTTCACCAGTGGACCTTCCTGACACACCGATCGAACCCATGTCTCCTGCATTGAAGGAGGATTCTTTATCAGTGAGCCATAGGGAAGCCCAAGTACCACAATGGTAATAGACCAAAAAAAAAAAAAAAACAAACCATAGTAACAAATAGTGTCATCTCATTATACAATAACTAAACCCATTAGTTCAGTTCAGTTCAGTCGCTCAGTCGCGTCCCACTCTTTGCGACCCCATGAATTGAAGCACGCCAGGCTTCCCTGTCCATTACCAACTCCCAGAGTTCACTCAGACTCACGCCCACCGAGTCAGTGATGCCATCCAGCCATCTCATCCTCTGTTGTTCCCTTCTCCTCATGCCCCCAATCCCTCCCAGCATCAGAGTCTTTTCCAATGAGTCAACTCTTCGCATGAGGTGGCCGAAGTNTGCGAAGAGTTGACTCATTGGAAAAGACTGATGCTGGTAGGGATTAGGGGCAGGAGGAGAAGGGGACAACAGAGGATGAGATGGCTGGATGGCATTACTGACTCAATGGACGTGAATCTGAGTGAACTCCAGGAGTTGGTGATGGACAGAGGGAGGCCTGGCCTGCTGCGATTCATGGGGTCGCAAAGAATAGGACAGGACTGAGCGACTGAACTGAACAGTACATATTATTTAGAATTACTAATTTATCTCTTAAACATGGCATTTATCACATGATTCTGGTAGATAAGTTGAGAAATGAAAACGTTAAAAAGATAATATTCACTATTGTGTTTTCAGAAATACTGTGTTCTAAGAACAAGAAACAAGCCAGGGCACACAAACGTATCGACAATTTTCTTTGAGATCAGGCACAGCACAATTATAGGAACAATGATTTCATATACACACATCCATGTATTTTATTTGCGTGGCAGCCTAGAGAAATTGATCACACAGAAATGTAGCTAATACAAAAGAACAGTGCTTAGAAATCTGATATCTAAAACAGACTATTTACCTTATTAAGATGTAGGTTTCGAGCACAGATGCCCTTGTGCTGAAATTAAAGCAGCATGGCCTTCCTCTGCACCTTCAGGAAATGGTGTTAGCCCTGGGACCAGAGGCTCTAAGACACATAAGTGCTATTTCTATCGGTAATGGAATGAAGACAGATATACCAACCGAAAATCATTTTCTAATTTCCCTCATCATTCTAGTTTGCTTCCTTCTCTTTCTCTCTTTCCATTTACTTTCTTGTCTTTCTCTCTTCCTCCCAAAATCCCTCCTCCCTAAATGCCTCACATATCCCAAAGCTTCATTTTTCTAGAAAAGTTGCTACAGATTACTGTATTTAGGAAAGGAACACTCTAGGAGTAGAGCGGTCTCTTACATAATATTGTGTTTTCTTGTTCCTGGACATGTGATATGAAAAAACAAAATTTAAAAAAAAAAAGCACTGAGAGATCTGGATAAATTCCTCCAGGATATAGTGAAGTATAACAAAATTGAAAAATTACTGCTATCAGCAAAATTTATATATAGTAGTAAGTTGCTTTTCAGGATAGCATGGTCTTGATTCAGCAGTAATAATATGCAACCTTCAGGGAAAAACAACCATGCTAAAAAATAACAACAGAATGCCCAGAGAAAGTAAACCAATATCAAACCCTAGATTGGCAAAATCATTGGCTGTCTGTCAGTCCTTAACTACACAGAAGCCTAAACACTGAATAATGTCATGATTCCTACTTCTCTCTTTGGAGCTTTTATAAATACTAAGCTATTCCCCGAAAGTCATTATTAATTTTTGAAATCACTTGTCTGTCAAAATAATACATGTTCATTGGAAAAAAAAAATGAGAAGATATAAAAAGTATTAAAAACTGTTTCAAAAACTATATACAAAATCTATGTTCCAAAAATAACTAAAACAAGAAAATATACTGTTAATACTTTGCCATATTTTGTATTTTGTTTTTAATTTTTCTAGTATCTAAAAAAGTTCATTTCTAACTGTTTTTAAAACATTCTACCAATGTGTAATTTATTTTTCTATTCACCTTTTTGGGAAAAGTTTTACTTTCTTACTGTATCATTCAAACCATCATTAAGTAAGCATCACATTTTAACATTTGTTTGATGAATGAATGATACTTTTACGATAATTAGAAAAGTATATTAAAGTCATGAACGTCACCAAGATTTATTGGGTTATTGGCCAACGGTAAAGGCTAGGTAGAGTGTGCTGCCTATACTCCCATGACTACAGATTAAAGCATTCATCCTTTCAGTTTCTAGGAGATCCCCCTGGTAGCCAGTTCACAACTGAACCCTTCCCTAGAACTGATATCAGCCCACAGAAACTGCTTCACCCTACCTGGAACCTCCCAGTTCCTGATATATGTATGCAGGGATAGGACATCCCAGCCCTCTTGTTTCCATTCACAATTCTGAGGGCCACCCAGCTGCACAACTGCCCCTAGCATTGCAGTTCCTGGAGAAGATTTGGCTTCCTTCATTTCCTCCCACACAGGTTGTTCAGTTTGGCTGATATAGCAAGATAACAAACTATGTGGCTAATGAACAATAGCTAGAGACATTTATTTCTCATAGTTTGAAGGTTAGAAGTTCTGAGATCAAGGTGCCAGCAGATCTGGTGTTGGGGTGTGGGGGCCTCTTCTTGCTGTAACCTCACATGAGAGAAGGGGAGAAGGGGCTCTCTGGGGTCTCTGCTATAAGGGCACTAATCCCAGTCATTACAGCTTTACCCTCATGTCCCACTCGACCTCCAAAAGGCCCCGCTTCTGATACCACAAGATTTCAGCCTATGAATTTGAAGGTGAGACAAACTTTCAACCAATATCATAGGCTTTTATTATTGAGAGGATCCCCCAGTAAATTTCCTGCAAGCAAATCTACATTTCAGCATGTATACTTCAAGAACTAAAGAAAGTTTACTGCAATTTTTTTTAATGTCTATGCTTTTTATTTTTTTGTTAGCAATGTGTATTTTATTTTATAATAATTCATTTTAATTGGAAGCTAATTACTTTACAATATTGTAGTGGTTTTTGCCATACATTGACATGAATCAGCCAATTTTTGCAAAGGCCAATCTGTAAGAAATAGAATCTATATTATTATTCAGTTGGAATTTATAAATAATTAATTAATGACCTGTGATTCACCTAATGATGATCTCATGTGCAAATTTTTTTGGATTGAGATACACATTTCTTAGTTTATGACACTGGAAAATATACATATTTTTCATTTATGATAGTATTGTATTACATGGACCTTGATGTATATGTATTTAATGTTCTTGGCTGTTTGATATTTGACACACATTATTGTTTCTTACATGTGTTTTACAGTAATTTAATATACATGTTAAATGGTTATGTTGTTTCTTTTCTTTTCTTTTCTTTTCTTTTTTTTTTACTTTCCTTAACTGTGTCTTAAATTATATTTAAATCATTCAAAAGTGGACAGTGGAAAATCCTCTTTTAAAACAAGTTTATAGGAAAATAAAAAGAAATTCTTTAAAAGTGCTGCAATGCAGAAGATCTCATCTTTCTGTTTGAGAGACTGTGTCTAAAGAAATTAGCAGAACAAGCAGGATGTAGATAGCAACATCAGTAACCTAATCACACAGATAATCAAAACCCAATGGAAGCAGGGAGATGACACCAGAAATACGATACTGGGCATCGTCATTACAATTTTGACACAGGAGGTGAAATGAAGGAAATTAAAAAGAAATCCAGTTGCCTGAGAAGGTTTTTTCCTGACTATAAAAGAAATATAATCCACAGAGGAAATATATTGAATTAACATCATTAATAAGTCAAATCTGATATCTTATACATATGAACAAAGAGTAAAAACTGGTCACTAGAAAAGCTTTAGAACAACAGTATTTTATATCCTCTGATGCTTCTGATCCTAAAAAGAAATTATTATGTAAAACATACTTGATAACAAATACTCATAATTACAGTTATAGAAAAGTTAGAAGTTCTTAGAATTCAAATTTCATTATCCCAATGATCACCAGATTTTCACATGATCTCTTGCTTGAAAATGTATCAAAAATGGATGAGAGGCCACACTTTAGGTTTAATATCTGTAGTAAATGTTTCTAACTGCACCCTTAAATCTTGCCATCACTTTAAAACATATATTTTACTTATGTAAAATATATTTTACATATATTTTACTACCACAGGAAGGCTGGTCAAGTGAGAAAAAATAGCTTAAACTCTTCTTAGCAGTCTTAAATGAATCGCTCAAAATCCACATCTTACAGAATCTGTGCCATGAATGATATTCGTAGACAAAGCTTAGCTTTGTATTTCAGTCCCCAAATTAAACAAAATTTTGCCATTCCAAATCAATAGCAGTGGAAAACAAAGGAAGTTAAGAGTTGGAAGACAAGAGAGCAGGGGGAAACGCTGCATTGGGTAGGTATGTAAAACACAGGGCTTGGATTGTTATTCAATGAGTATGGTGAACTGATAAAAATTGTCACCTATAGGCTGAGTTTCAAATCAGTTTTCATCTGAATTGATTTTTTTTCTTATGGTATTTAACGGTTTTAAAACATTCAGAAATGCTGAATCCATTTTCTCTATACTCCTGTGGAAATATGCAAAACACTAGTAGAAATTTTTTGATGCATAAACACAAATTTGATAACCTAGATAAAATGGAAGAATTCCAATAAAAGGCACAATCTGCCAAAATTCAAGCAAGAAGAAACAGATATCTTAATAGGCCTGGATATATTAAACACATTGAACAATTAGTAATTTTCTGAAGCAGAAACTATCATGTCCAGATGAGTTCACTAGTTTCTACCAGACATTTAAGAAATAAATACCAATTCTCTGTAATCTCTTTCAGAAAATAGAAGAAAAAGGAATACTTCCCAATTCATTCTATGAGATCAGCAATACTCTAGTACCAAAACCAGACAAGATACTTTAAGAAAAGGAAACTGCAGATCATTATCTGTCATAAACATGGATGCAAAATTCTCAACAAAAATGTTAGCAAATCAAATCCAAAAATTTATAAAAAGAGTTATACACCATGACCTAATGGGATTTAAATGAATCTAGACACAGACCTTATACTCTTCGCAAAATTAATTCAAAATGAAGCACAGACAATGCAACATAATGAAACTGTTAAAAGAAAACAGGAGAAAACCTAGATAACCTCAGATATAATATTCCTTTAGAGATAGAGCACAAAATGCATGATCCATGAAAGAAATAATTGAAAAAGCTGGACTTCACTAAAATTAAAATTTCTGTTCTTCAAAAGATAGTATCATGAGAATGAAAAAAATGAAAATTAGGACAAAACATTTACAAAATGCACGCTGAATAAAGGATTATTATCCAAAATATACAAAGAACTCTTAAAATTCAAGAATTAGAAGGCAAACACCCGAATCGTATTTACTTCAGCATTATTCACAACAGCCAAGACATGAGTAATCTAAGTCTCTGTTGATGGATGAATGAATAAGAAACAGTGATTACACCCAAACAGAAAGTCATTTAGCCCTAAAGAGAAGATCTTGCCATTTGCAACAACATGAAAGAAACTGGAAGATGTTATGTTAAATGAAATATGCCACACATTTTAAGCAAAATATTGCATGAGTTATGTATATGCAGATCTAATGAAGTAGAACTCAGAGAAGCATAGAACAGAACAGTAGTTTCCCTGGTGGCTCAGATGGTAAAGTGTCTGCCTGCAATTCGGGAGACCCAGGTTCAATTCCTAGGTTGGGAAGATCCCCTGGAGAAGGAAATGGCAACCCACTCCAGCACTCTTGCCTGGAAAATCCCAGGGACAGAGGAGCCAGTCCATGGGGTCGCAAAGAGTCGGACACGACTGAGCAACTTCACTCACTTACTAGGGATGGGGAGGTGAGATAAATCAGCACATGTTACCCAAAGGGTACAAAGTTGCCATTATATAAGGTGAATGAGTTCTAGAAATCTGGCGCACAGCATGATGACTATATTACTACTGTACTGTATATTAGAAATTTGCTAAAAGAGTAGATTTCAGGTTCTCTCACCACACACACACACACAAATGGTAACTATATGAAGAGATGTTTATGTTAATTAGTAATTAGTCATTATTTCACTATGGATATGTACCATATCAAACCATTACATTGTGAACCTGAAATATACAATATACAATACATATATGTGTGTTAGTTGCTCACTCATGTCTGAGTCTGTCCATGGAATTCTCTAGGCTGGTCTGTAACCCCATGGTCTGTCCATGGAATTCTCTAGGCTGGATACTAGAGTAGATTCCCATTCTCTTCTCCAGAGGATCTTCCTGATGGAAAGATCACACCCAGGTCTCCTACATTACAAGCAGATTCTTTGCTGTCTGAGCTCAAAGGGAAGCCAACATCATATATTTAAAAAGTAAACAAACAAAACGACTAAAAAGTGGGTCATAGACCATAGCAGAACAAACCACCTCACCAAAGAAAATATATAGATGGCAAATCTGTACAAGAAAAGGTGCTGTATATCATGTCATCCAGGTAATGCAAACTGAAACAACAATATGGTATCACTGCTGCTGCTGCTAAGTAGCTTCAGTCGTGTCCGACTCTGTGCGACCCCATAGACGGCAGCCCATGAGGCTTCCCCGTCCCTGGGATTCTCCAGGCAAGAACACTGGAGTGGATCTGAGTGACTTCACTTTTCACTTTCATGCATTGGAGAAGGAAATGGTATCACTACACACCTATTAAGAATGGCCAAAACTTAGAACACTGACAACACCAAATTCTGGCACAAACGTGGAACAAGAACTCTCTTACACTGCTGGTGGGAATGCAAAATGACATAGCCATGTTGGAAGACACTTTGGATGTTTTTTTAAAAACTAAACCTTCTTAACCATATGATTCTGCAATCATGTTCCTTGGTATTCATCCAAAGAGTTGAAAGCTTATGTCCATACAAAAAACTGCACATAGATATTTAGAGCAGTCTTATTCATAAATTGTCAAAATCTGGAAACAACCAAAATGCTCTTCAGTAGGTGCATGGTTAAACTTTGGTAGATCCAGATAATGAAATATTGGTGGCTTCCCTGGTGCCTCAGAGGTTAAAGTGTCTGCCTGGAATGCAGGAGACCCAGGTTCGATCCCTGGGTCGGGAAGATCCCCTGGAGAAGGAAATGGCAACCCACTCCAGTACTCTTGCCTGGAAAATCCCAGGGACAGAGGAGCCAGTCCATGGGGTCGCAAAGAGTCGGACACGACTGAGCAACTTCACTCACTTACTAGGGATGGGGAGGTGAGATAAATCAGCACATGTTACCCAAAGGGTACAAAGTTGCCATTATATAAGGTGAATGAGTTCTAGAAATCTGGCGCACAGCATGATGACTATATTACTACTGTACTGTATATTAGAAATTTGCTAAAAGAGTAGATTTCAGGTTCTCTCACCACACACACACACACAAATGGTAACTATATGAAGAGATGTTTATGTTAATTAGTAATTAGTCATTATTTCACTATGGATATGTACCATATCAAACCATTACATTGTGAACCTGAAATATACAATATACAATACATATATGTGTGTTAGTTGCTCACTCATGTCTGAGTCTGTCCATGGAATTCTCTAGGCTGGTCTGTAACCCCATGGTCTGTCCATGGAATTCTCTAGGCTGGATACTAGAGTAGATTCCCATTCTCTTCTCCAGAGGATCTTCCTGATGGAAAGATCACACCCAGGTCTCCTACATTACAAGCAGATTCTTTGCTGTCTGAGCTCAAAGGGAAGCCAACATCATATATTTAAAAAGTAAACAAACAAAACGACTAAAAAGTGGGTCATAGACCATAGCAGAACAAACCACCTCACCAAAGAAAATATATAGATGGCAAATCTGTACAAGAAAAGGTGCTGTATATCATGTCATCCAGGTAATGCAAACTGAAACAACAATATGGTATCACTGCTGCTGCTGCTAAGTAGCTTCAGTCGTGTCCGACTCTGTGCGACCCCATAGACGGCAGCCCATGAGGCTTCCCCGTCCCTGGGATTCTCCAGGCAAGAACACTGGAGTGGATCTGAGTGACTTCACTTTTCACTTTCATGCATTGGAGAAGGAAATGGTATCACTACACACCTATTAAGAATGGCCAAAACTTAGAACACTGACAACACCAAATTCTGGCACAAACGTGGAACAAGAACTCTCTTACACTGCTGGTGGGAATGCAAAATGACATAGCCATGTTGGAAGACACTTTGGATGTTTTTTTAAAAACTAAACCTTCTTAACCATATGATTCTGCAATCATGTTCCTTGGTATTCATCCAAAGAGTTGAAAGCTTATGTCCATACAAAAAACTGCACATAGATATTTAGAGCAGTCTTATTCATAAATTGTCAAAATCTGGAAACAACCAAAATGCTCTTCAGTAGGTGCATGGTTAAACTTTGGTAGATCCAGATAATGAAATATTGGTGGCTTCCCTGGTGCCTCAGAGGTTAAAGTGTCTGCCTGGAATGCAGGAGACCCAGGTTCGATCCCTGGGTCGGGAAGATCCCCTGGAGAAGGAAATGGCAACCCACTCCAGTACTCTTGCCTGGAGAATCCCATGGAGGGAGGAGCCTGGTAGGCTACAGTCCATCATTTACCACTGAAAAAGAAATGAGCTTCAGGCTCATTTGAAAGCTCCTTGAAAGACATGGAGGAAGTTTAAATACATGTTACTAATTGAAAGAAGCCAATCAAAAAATTTATGTACTATATGATTCCAACTATATGACATTCTGAAAAAGGCAAAACTATAGAGATAGTAAAAAGATCAGTGGTTGCCAGAGGCTAGGAGGGAGGGAGGGATAAATGAGTCAGTCATTGAATATTTTTAAGGCAGTGAAACTACTCCGTATGATACTATAATTGTGAATACTTCTCATTATACATTTGTCCAAACCCTTGGAATGTACAACATCAAGAATGAATCCTAACATAATCTATAAACTGTGATGATACAGTTTCACTGATTTTAACAAATGTATCCGTCTGGTGGGGAATGTTAAAAAAAAAAGCAGTTGGCTATGCATAATTGGGGGTAGGAATTAATGAGAAATCTCTGCACCTTCCATTCAAATTTGCTTTGAACCTAAAACTGCTCCAGAAAGTTGTCTATTAAAAAGGAATTTTAATATATTTATCCATTCTTATAGTAGATAGCCTTTTGAAGAGTGTTCTTTATTTTTTTGGATTAAAAAAAATACTTGAATGATGGTTTCTGGCAACACTATGTGTCTCTCGGCTTGTTAGCTATGGGACTGCAAGGAGATCCAATCAGTCCATCCTAAAGGAGACCAGGCCCAGGTGTTCATTGGAAGGACTGGTGCTGAGGCTGAAACTCCAATACTTTGGCCACCTCATGCGAAGAGTTGACTCATTTGGAAAAGCCCCTGATGCCGGGAGGGATTGGGGGCTGGAGGAGAAGAGGACGACAGAGGATGAGATGGCTGGATGGCATCACCGACTCGATGCACATGAGTTTGAGTGAACTCCCGGAGTTGGCGATGGACAGGGAGGCCTGGCGTGCTGCAATTCACGGAGTCACAAAGAACTGGACACGACTGAGCGATTGAACTGAACAAGCAGAAGGAGAAAGACATAAAAGTAGTAGCAACAGGTTTGGAAATTGAGAACAAAATTAAAACAAATCTGTTTTCTGTCAAAAAAACAACAAAATGATTTGCTAGTTTTTTTTCCTTTTTGAATTATGAATTTGTTCAAATGTTTATATGACCTCACATCAATCAAGAAAATCTTTCTTGACTATTAGAGAAAGGAGGCTAGCCCTTTAAGATCTAGATTGTGAGTTTTTCTGCTTCTTTTATCTTAACTCTTGCTAAGACTGAAGAGCTATAAAAGTATTTACCTTTTATTTAGTAAGTGTAAAATATTTTGCTATCTTGGCAACTATTAATAAATAAGATTATAAAAGCCTCAAACATAATTCTGTTCTGATTGGCTTGAAGAGATTAACACATGTTTACATAGCAATAATATCCTCTTCAGTTGTCAGAAATAAACTTTTTAAATGAAACTTTGTAAAACTGAAAATGTATGTCTTTTTAAAAGTCCCTCTTATAGAGACTGCTAATTCAGCAGAATTGTAATATAAGAACTCAGATTTGGTCAATCAAGATGAATTATTAGACCAATCAGATGGTCTGAAAATATGGCTTTAAAAAACCTAAATACAAGTACATGTCCTCTGATTTTATCATCTTGGAATATATAACCAATTATTTAACTTTTTTCATAGAGATCTAGGTATTTAGAACTTCCTAAACTGCTTATGCTGGCTATCAGATGAGCTATTTTACTTTTACATCATATTTAGGACTAAAAAGAAGGAAAAACAGAAAACATTTTCTACTATATTAAACCCTATTTCTGAAAAACATTTCAATAATAATATTGTTCATAGATAAATGTATATGTATGGCTGAGTCCCTTCACTGTTCACCTGACTATCACAGCACTGTTAACCAGCTATACAAAAATGCAAAATAAAAACTTTAAAGGCTGAAGAAAGTTTTTGCTCAGTACTATGTGAGGTTAATTTTAGTTAATTTTAAAACCTTAGACTATATAAAATTGAGTTCATTAACAGGCAATCTTTGCACATCTAATATTGCCTAAGTAAGATAGACTACTGAAAGACTGGTCGCAAGGAATAGCTGCGTTTCTCAGATTGTTATATTACAGAGAGCCTTTATCTTTGGTGGGAAAATGATGTGGATGTTTATAGGTGATCATTAGGTTTGTTCGTGAGCTTTGTTAAAATGCTCGTCTGTAACAGGCAATTTTCAATTACCTACCTCCCAGTGTTGTCTGTGAAATAGTAGCTGATTTGATTAAAGGTTATAATTAAGATGGGTAATGTGATTCGTTTAGTTAACTTGGGTAAACATATAATTAATATGGGTGATTGAGTGCATACTGGAAATAATAACAGCAAAGAAATACACCTACGTGTGCAAAGGAACAGTATATCTTTTTGTTTTCAAAGAAAAGAATGATTTGTTTTAATGAAAAGTGATTTTGGTAACATTGACTTTTATTCAGTCTCATTTTTCATAACACTGGTGCTCACATAAGTACAATAAGACAATTTTCCCCTATATTAGCATATAATTGAACAAACTAAGTATGCAGTAATCAAAAGCATACCCACAGTGTCATGTTTAATAAACCAAACAATGCCCACAATTAAAGAAACAAGCATAATAAGAACAAACTCACCATTAATAAAAAAGAACTGCCCTTTATATGTGGCGCCTACACCTCCCAATCTTTCTAAGGAAACAGACTTAGCACCCAGGTTCCAGGGTCCCAGCCTGCTGGGTGATAAGGGTGTGACTCTGTATCAGGCCAGGAACTTTGAAAATCTGGTAGACCTTAAGAAGAGAGGAAGTCACTCAAATCTACAGACAATACTGGTAGAGAGAATTTCTTTCAACTGGTTTTCCAGCATTTAGAAGAGCAAACTAAATTTCCTAAAAAGAAATTAATTATTTACACTCATAAGTTATGTGACACCGTGTGCATAAAGAGGCTTACATATGCAACTCTTGCTAAACCTAGATAAAATAAGCAGAACTTATTGACCCATAAAAAGAACGACTTTTTTGTCATCAAAACTATTTAGAAATTATTTCTTAAAATAGGGTACTGGGAACAAAAGCTATTTAAATATCATTTAATTATCTAAGGCAGAGGTAGGCAAACTTTCTCTTAACACATTTTAGGTTTTTCAGGTCATACACTCTATGTCACAACAACTCAAATTAGCCACTAATGATGCATAAATTATTAAATAAAACTGTGTTACATTAAAACTTCACAAAAACAGGAGATTGGACAGAAAGCTTGGTTTGTTGGCCTCTGATCTAGGGAAAAGTGCTTATGTTTATCTTTGCTATTTCCTATTAACTAAGAGCATCAATTCTGTGAATTTACATGTTAATTTGCACATTTCTGCTTAGTATAAAAGATAAAACCCACAGGTTATGGTTGTATTGCCTTGTAGGAGTTTAACCATATGAGCTCTAACCCAGCAATTTCATTTTTTAATGCCTTTT
The DNA here is from genome assembly GCA_006410615.1 of Neotragus moschatus. NCBI lineage: Eukaryota > Metazoa > Chordata > Mammalia > Artiodactyla > Bovidae > Neotragus > Neotragus moschatus. The sequence goes on from SJYA01002930.1 coordinate 1,153,981, forward strand.
TTGAAAGACGATATAATCCTTATTCCTCTAATTCTCATTTGGAACAGATTTATTGTTTTACTGCTTCCTTAAATAATAAGGTAAGTAATTTGGAACAACTCTTTTTAATATTTCTTACAAAATATTTTAATTTTTAAAAATTTATACATGAACAATAAAAAATTAATAAATGGATGCATTTTGAATCCTAACTCAATTATTAGATAATTTAGATTCTAGAATTTCAACCTCTCTCCTAGATTTTGGTCATTTTTAGTGGTAGAATTTAAGGCTTTCCACATATGACAGTCTCTCATCTGTCACAGAAAGAGATGAAATTTGAATATTTAAATGTATCAAGATCAAAAAGTTTGAGAAACAAAGACTAAGGGACTAATTATTGTTTCACAGTTATCTTTATCCCCTATTAAATATAATGCTAAATATATACACTTCACTGATTTTTTAATGTTCCAATAAAAATTATTGTAACTGCTTTTACCCTTTTACCTTAAGATAAGATTTCTTAACTATATAAATAACTCTACATCCTACATTGCTGTTGTTTTTCAGGCCACTTAGGGCAGTAAAGACAGATCATGCCCATGATTAGAGACTAGCCTTTGTAGGCCTAAAACAGCATGGTTACAAAGAGGGATCCTCTAACTTCTTAATTACTGTGCTTCATGATAGAGAATTTGAGCCTGTGATGCATTCTTTAAGTCATTATGTACACGAGGAGCCAAGGTTCACCCAGAGTTAAATTACATATAAGTTCAAGCACAAGCTTGCCTCTCGGTCTTTGCTAGGCAAAGTTCCTTATAGTTTAGAAACATGGTTAGCCAATAATTTTTTTAAACCAACTCAATTTACATAATATACATTGGGAAACCAAAACTTCATGTAGTAACCAAAACCAGAGTTGGTCCAGTCACAATTCTGGAATCTAGATCACTGATGGGCAATTCCTTCTCTTTTACAAGAGGCTTTGGTGCTGTGCTCTCTCTGTAGCACGGGTATAATGGCTTCCAGCTTGGCCACTGTTCTGCGACAATGGAAATAATAGAGTCCTTTGTTCAAGGTTGTTTCCCAATGGATTAAACTCTGCAGTGGACATAACTGTTTACACCTATCAATCAGAGATTGAAAAACTTAGCTACATGGGGGAGGTGAAGGAGGACAGTGGTTTCTCTAGTTTCATTTTTCAAGCATTATCTTCATTTTGCTTCCTACCTCCTTAGCTGTTTTTTCTACCATGAACTTTAGCTTAGGGCAGGATATTAAGATAAACAGTCCTGTCAAACTAAGGGTTATTTGATTCTCAGCCACCTCGTGTCACTGCCTATAGGCACAAAGAGCATCTCTCCACTAGGTTGTATTCATTCTTCTGCTTTCAAGTAGGCTATTTGGAAGAAACTCATCTCTCTCAGAGAAGAACTTATTGAAAGTCACAAAAAAATAGTCAATATATTCTAAAGTACTTCCAATTCTCTACAGAAGTTTCCAAAAGCCTTAGCCTCAGAGAACTGGTCATCTGAGAGCCAACTGAATTTTGCATGAGTATGGCAGCAAGGATAAATAATTTTTTCCACTGTGTAACTGGTATCAATATCTTCTCAACCAAGGTTAGGCGGAATCATCAGCTTATATTCTTTAGCAAATAAACAACTCACAGTTTAAACTTTTCAATTTTAATACTCTTATTTCCAAGGAGTTATTTCAGAACTAGAATTTAGTTTCAAATAATTCAGAGTGGCATAAGAAAAAATGCTATTATACAGTCAACCTGCCTGAGAAATGGAATTCTCTGAATGGCAAAACCTAGACAGGGCCATACCAACACCATGATCCTAGTGCAGTGGGAACAATTTCACAAAACCATTGTAAAGGGTTCTTTTAGAAGAAAAGGAATGAATACAAAGTAGAAAGAACAACTATAACCTGTTGAAGCATGTTGAAAAGATAAAATAAATTTTATTTCTGGTGAACTTCTGTTGGTAGACCTACAGTGAGTTTTATTAAGTATCATTTTCTTTTGTAAATGTTTATAAACCATTTCTTTAATAATTCCTCAGTTTTATTAGGTTTACCATTTATATCTTATAGAATGCTATTTCTGAAATAAAGCTTTAAAAAGGTACGATTTCCTTTTCCTCTGTAGTTTTAACGAGTTGCTGTGCAAGTATACCTTTAAGTTCTTTCAATAACTGGAAAAAGAACTAAATCCATTGAAAACAGCTATGAGGTTCTCACACCCTGGGTGCCTTACTTCTTAAGCCTACTTCCTTTCATAAATATTTTTAGACTAGAGGTTACATTTCTGTTAAATGGTGTTATTTTTACTTTTTGAATATTAAATAGTCTTCAAGTGATAGCATTTTCTGCCTTTGTCGTCTTGCTCTTAACATATTTAAAAGGCATACATGATCCTTTTGAAAGATCATTTTCACCAGCTTTTAGCAGTCTGTCACTTAGTATTCCTGACGCTATAACTGCCATTTTTACATTTATACTCAGCCATTTGTTCAAACAGTCCTTTCAGACCTGTGTTCTTTTAAGATCCCCATATATTGGTTGTCTTCAGTTGATCAGGAGATACTTTTTTATTTGGATGATTTGTAATAAAACAGAAGGCATTTCCAATTTTTAGAAATCCTCACTTAAAAACAAAATCTATTTTCAGAAATCTAAAACTATGCCCTTTAGCCTCCTTTTAAAGCCTTATAAACTTAAGGATTACATGAACCCATATTCTCATGGTGTTTGTCAGCTTTCAACAGTACTCCAGGGAGGCATTGCGATACCGCATAAAGACTATAGGTTTTAAGCTTTTTCGGTTCTTCTTACAGAAATGGTTACTAACTTGAGTATTAACTTTTTGAGCCTTAACATTTTTATCTTATTATTATATACATCTTGGAGGTGTTGTGAAGATTAAATGTAATAACCTGAACAGAGTACTTGGCATAATACCGGATATATAGTGTTACTTTATAAGTTGTGGTTTTAACGACTATTGTTACTATTATAATTCATTATATCTTTTTCCTTTAATGCCTCCATCATGGATAATCTTGACAGTTAAGGACAATTTTTCGTGTGTTGGCACAGTCTTGAGTTTAGCATCACCTTATGGATATGTTCCCACACACAGAGAACTACACATTCACGATACCTATCTTGTAGATTCCTTGCATCTATTCATGCCTTTGAATGCTTTTGTTATTTTGTAGGTTAAAATATGCCATGACTTTTAAACAGATAGGAGTCCCTTCTATTACCTCCCTCTTTGAAAACCAATATAGCTTATATAAGAATGCTACAATTACACTTTTATCTTTTTCCATTTTTTCCTCATTGTTTTTCCACTCATTGATTTCTAGATTCTAGTTTACATCTTTATAAGGTTCTCATATACATTTTTTGTTTTTATCCCAAATGTGGAATCAGAGAGTGAAGGAACATACCATCCTTCTCATATTTCAGAAGCAGAAAGACATTTTGTGAAGGCTTTCAATTTGGCATCAATATTAGGGATTGGTGCCTGTCATTTTGAGCTTAGTTACTCCTTATCACTAGCCTGAATCACCAAAACTATCCCTTATCTTCCCATATCTTGACATTTTCTTATTGTTTACATATTCTGAAGTATTATTTCCAAAGGACTAGTATGATTATAAGACTCCGAAGTTTTAAAAAATTGGAAGTTTTTAACTGCTACAACTCAATGATCATGTCAGTTGCACAATAAAGAAGGATCTCCATAATCCTACTTTTTCTACCATTATCTACCAAATGCATGTATAACTGTCATGAACCAGTTGCTTCACCATATTATTACCTAGTCGACTTAGTCATTGAATTCCTGTTTATAGATGCTGACAATAGAATGGTTCATACTTCACTATTCTGGGTTTAGCTGAACGGAACAGAAAGAGTGTGTGTGCTCTGGTATAAAAAGATGAGTTGGAAATTAAAAAAAAATAATAAAACAACTTTCAGAAAATAAAAATAAATAAATGACCAAATGAAAAAAAAAAAAAAGATGAGTTGGGGCAATCAGATTTTACTACTGACAACTTCAAATATGTACACTGAGGAATAAGTCTAGCAATCTATGGAGAACTCAGCTAGGAAGTCATTCAGGTTCTGGGGCTAGAAAGCCATCAGCATCATGTCTGCACAGGAAATAACAAGAGGAAGTCAATCCAAAGAGATGCCGGCTTAGAACAAGAAGTTTAGTCACTGAGGACAAAGACAGGCAGACAGAGAAATATACAAAGACTACCTTAATTCATGACATTTTCTGAATGTTATCTTCACTGAGAGTTTTCTTTTTTTTTTTTTTCAGATAAACTTTCCCCTATTTGAGCTAGCTTCAGCAGGTTTTTGCTCTTTTCCACTGAAATGGCTTGACATGAACAGAAAAACTATTCTTGGTCATCCTATATTTTCCGCCTCTGGGAAATTCACTGTTTCCTATAAAATCTCCACTTTGATGTCAAAGTGAAGCTCAAACATTGCCTGCTCTATGAATTCATTTTTCTATCTTCTTAAATCAAACTGATTTATCCTAAGCATGATTAAAGAATACTCTTTACTTATGCTATATCATACTTTATTTCAATTACTTATCCCTTCAACTCAGTTGGCCCTACTTAGAGAGCTGTAGTTAGGATTAAATTATATGACACAGGAACACTTAGAGATTAGCTCTGATAGTACTAGTAATTTTCCCATCTAGACAATTCTAATTCTGGTAAAACTTAGTCTCTATATATTTTTTCTTGATTAATAACTAGTTTGAGTTAAATACTATTTTTAATAAAAATTACAAATCTATTACCATTCTAGCAATAAAATGAACAATATCAATGACCAACTATAAAGTCTCACAAAAATTGATTTGGTTGAAAAATAATGATTTTTCTGTCACTAGCTTATTTTTATCCTGAAATGATGAATAATAACTGTATCAATTAAAACCCTGTTTTACAAATCGCATAGCTTATTTTCCATTTAGCAGCGCCAAGGACAATGGTGGTGGGACAGCTATCTTTTGATATGTAAATGTAGGAGCACTTAAGAGATATTTAATATGGAATAGCATTTCAGTCATTTATTTTAAAATTCAGTTTTTATAAAGCACTGAGCCATTTGTCATAAACCCATGCCCAGAATGACATTGTATGATAAAAAGAAAAGCCAGAGCATTTTTCCTTGACAACTGAAAGCATCCCCACAGCATTTTAGCTCTTTGTTTATATTATTAGTGAACTCTGATATTTTTTTCATTGAAAATTTGGAAATAAACATGTGCATCTTCATATAAAATCAGTTTAAAGTAAATAGATCAAACTGATTAACTTGTTTCTCTGACCTCAATTGGGTTAATTCTATTTGAAATGTCCCTGGAGTAGCAAAATGAACCAACTTCCCCAAATCTTCTCCAGCTTGTGGAAACTGACTAAAGATTGTTTTATTAAAAGTTCAAATGACATTAATGTCAACAAACTGTAGATTACAAAGCCAGAGAAGTACTGTATTTTACATGCTGCAAACCTGTACCTGTGCGATGCATTAATTGCCATGTTCATGACCCTTAGAGAAGGCTAGAAACTGATTAAAAGAAAAATCTCACTAGAAGTGGCTTTTTAATAAAAGGGTTACTTAAATATTCCTTAGAAAAATAAAAAATCCACTATTAGTCATAAAAAAGAGTATGAAAATGGACCAGAAAAAAAAAAAAAAAAACCACCCCAGACCTTTGCTAAAAATAAGAACAGCTTTTTGAAGACCTATCCCAAATAAAGTGATATTTATTCTTTAGTGAAAGGTTGTATTTCTTTAAAACTTAGAACAATTTTGTTATGTAAAATAAAAGAGCCTAACAAAGTACTATAAATTGAGTACCTTAAACAAAAGAAATTTATTTTCTCAAGTTTTGGAGGCTGGAAGTCTGAAATCAAAATATCAACAGGATTTGTCCCTTGTGAAGTCTGTGAGAAAAGGACCCTGTCCTGGCCTCTCTCTTGGCTCATACATGGCCATCTTTTCCGCATTTGTAGCATCTTCTCTTGGGGAAGGCAATGGCACCCCACTCCAATACTTTTGCCTGGAAAATCTCATGGACAGAGGAGCCTGGTAGGCTGCAGTCCATGGGGTCACTAGAGTCGGACACGACTGAGCGACTTCACTTTCACTTTTCACTTTCATGCATTGGAGAAGGAAATGGCAACCCACTCCACTGTTCTTGCCTGGAGAATCCCAGGGATGGGGAAGCCTGGTGCGCTGCCGTCTGTGGGGTCGCACCGAGTCAGACACAACTGAAGTGACTTAGCAGCAGCAACAACTTCTCTGTCTGTTTTTGTTCAAGTCTCCTCTTTTTGTACAAGAACATGTTATATTGAATGTGGGGTTCACCTTACTCCAGTATGAGCTGTTTGGAACTATTTACAACTGCAAAGACCCTATTTCCAAATAAGGCCAAGTTCTGAGAAAAACGGGGCTTCACCTGAATTTTGGCAAGACATAATTCAACCCATAACATCTCACTTCAAAATTTTGTTACATTGTATTTCTTTGCCAAACATCTATCTCAGTGTGGCCATGGGGGCCCTTCAAACTTAAGGGATTCAAACATATTCTTTAAGTTTCCATTTACAAAATATGAATGGTTTAAAGGTTTTGTTTTTTGTTTTTTTTAAAAAAAGCTTGTCATCCTGTTGGCTGTCTCTAAGTAACGCATAGCTAAAATGGCAAGGAGCTTGCCTTTATACTTTTTGGGCATCTTACTTCTCAGTGTTTTTCCAGTGCAAATTGCAAACAGAAACCTGCATATCACCATTAACTGGACCTTAACAAATATATTCTTTGATTATAGTCTTGCCAACAAAAGTCATGCAAAGCCATATTCTACTTTCCACCATATCAAGCCAACACTTATGTCTTTTAACTCTACTTTTAAGCCCTCACTTGTGGTCATATTCCTAGTTTTCCTTTCTAAAAATAGTTTCAAATCCTGTCCTTTGTGTGAACACAAACTGACAACTTAACTTTTTGCATTTTTTTCTTCCTGTTTTATCTCCTTTCTCTTTTGGAAATTTTTCATGAGGTCACTTTTCCCCCTTCCTTCAGTAGTCTCTAATGTACTCCAAAAGTGTCATAGTTTTTAACATTTAGAATAAGGTCATATTGGATAGACAGAGTCACTGAACAAAAATTAGTGCTTTTATAGGGCTTCTACTGGTAATTCAAGTAGGACTCTCTAGAAAGTATAGAAAAAGATGTTGCACATGTAATTTAGAGAGACCAGCCATTGATTCTCTCTCAAAGAATGAACAATGAATTTTGTGTTTTTCCTCTTCTACGACAGATGGCTCATGGGTTTGACACAGATTCACTGTTTAGTTCCTAGTCATTGATCTTTAATTAGAACTCTTTCCCAGTTATTTTTCAACTGGATGACCCAAAGACAAAGGACAATAGTACTCATATGGCCTTTCACTATAATCCAATCCCTATACTCTTACTGAATTACTCTTTATAAAATTCTGCTCTAGAGAACCTATATTCATTCATTATTTGACAGGTGTTTATGGAACAATCGCTCTATGTCAGGCACTGTTTTTAGGTACAGAAACTATAGTAATTTAAGAAAATCTCTGTTCATGACACTTAAGATCTTATGTGGGAAACATAATACATATAATAAATAATTATAATAAGTTAATGATATACACTAGAACATAATAACTGCTATGGAGGAAAATAAGACATGAAGTATTAGAAGGTGTCTGAACAATAACACAGTTACCAAAAGTCGTTAAAAAAAAATTAAGAAGTTTAACTACAAGAGCAATGAAAAATTTTAAAAAAGGAGAAAACCACTGAAAACTATGTCATAACACAAACAAAAAAGTGAGAAATATTTGCAACATATAGACAATTTAGCAACTGAACAACAATAAGTATATGACCACACACACACACACACACACACACACACACACACAGAGTAAAATCTCACTCAAAGCTACATCAAGCCTTTTACTAAACCTAACAGATTGGGATATGCAGATGACACCACCCTTATGGTAGAAAATGAAGAGGAACTAAAGAGCCTCTTGATGAAAGTGAAAGAAGAGAGTGAAAAAGTTGGCTTAAAACTCAACATTCATAAAACTAAGATCATGGCATCTGATCCTATCATTTCATGGCAAATAGATGGGGAAATAATGGAAACAGTGAGAGACTTTATTTTGGGGGGCTCTAAAATCACTGCAGATGGTGACTACAGATATGAAATTAAAAGACACTTACTCCTTGGAAGGAAAGTTATGACCAACCTATATAGCATATTAAAAAACAGATATTACTTTGCCAACCAAGATCCATTTAGGCAAAGCTATAGTTTTTCCAGTAGTCATGTATGGATGTGAGAGCTGGACTATAAAGAAAGCTGAGTGTCAAAGAACCGATGCTTTTGAACTGTGGTGTTGGAGAAGACTCTTGGGAATCTCTTGGACTGCAATGAGATCAAATCAGTCCATTCTAAAGGAAATCTGTCCTGAATATTTATTGGAAGGGCTGATGCTGAAGCTGAAACTCCAGTACTTTGGCCACCTGATGCAAAGAACCGACTCATTTGGAAAGACCCTGATGCTGGGAAAGATTGAAGGCAGGAGGAGAAGGGGACAACAGAGAATGAGATGCTTGGATGGTATCACCAACTCGATGGACATGAGTTCCAGTAAGCTTTGGGAGCTAATGATGGACAAGGAGGCCTGCAGTCCATGGGGTCGCAAAGAGTCGAACATGACTGAGCAACTGAACTGAACAGACAGAAATTCTATCTAAAAATTCAATTTCAAAAAGTTGAAAAGGCCTACAAACAACCTCAGTTGTCAGGAATGTGTATAAAGGGTCACCTAAATGGATTACTGATGGGATTATAAAATGATACATGCCTCCTTATTATACCTGGTAGTTACACTACCAGAAATTTAGCTTTATATATACATTGCTATATCATTTCTATAAGGTGACATTTATACAAAGTTACTCCTTGCATCCAGCCATCTCATCCTCTGTCGTCCCCGTCTCCTCCTGACCCCAATCCCTTCCAGCATCAGAGTCTTTTCCAATGAGCCAATTCTTCGCATAAGGTGGCCAGAGTATTGGAGTTTCAGCCTCAGCATCAGTCCTTCCAATGAGCACCCAGGACTCATCTCCTTTAGGACGGACTGGTTGGATCTCCTTGCAATCCAAGAGACTCTTAAGAGTCTTCTCGAACACCACAGTTCAAAAACATCAATTCTTTGGTGCTCAGCTTTCTTCACAGTCCAACTCTCACATCCATACATGACCACTGGAAAAACCGTAGCCTTGACTAGACAGACCTTTGTGGACAAAGTAATGTCTCTGCTTTTCAGTATGTTATGCTGGGAGGGATTGGGGGTAGGAGGAGAAAGGGACGACAGAGGAAGAGATGGCTGGATGGCATCACCGACTTGATGGACATGAGTTTGGGTAAACTCTGGGAGCTGGTGATGGATAGGGAGACCTGGCACACTGTGATTCATGGGGTCACAAAAGGTCAGACATGACTGAGCTACTGAACTGAACTGACTCCTTGCATAACTGTCTTAGAAAAATGTATAAAACCATAAAAATAGGTATAAGGAATATATTAATGATGTGTGTATCTTCAAGGAGAAAACAATAATTAGTATGTAAACAGTGAAAATAAGAATCTTTATCTATATTTTCATACAAATGCAAGAATTACTAGTAATAGTAATAATGTTAATAAGTAAAGTAAATAATAAACCACGGATTGCCTAGACAGTTATATCCTAGTTGGATATAAGAGAAGGTGGGAGGGAGAATTTTCCTTTTATTTCATAATGTGCTTTTATTTTTGAAATACATGAATATAAGAGCTACTCAAAAATACTTTTCTTGGAGGGAAACAGCATTTGTTATTTAATTTGATGGATGAATTTTCATTAACTTTCTGTCACATAGGAAAAATATTCCCTTCTCAAAAATAGTTATGTTCCTTATAAATCAATCCCATGCTCTTAAAATTCACTTCTTAAACTCCTATATTAAATCCTAGAGTAATACAGAATACCCCTAAGTATACCCAATCAGAGTAAAGGAAAATTTGAGAAGTACTAAATAAATAATAATGAGAAGATGCATTAAATTATTTGGTTATCATTTTGATTTTCATGTGTTAGCTTACTAACTGGCCAACTGATTTTATTCCACAGATAATAATATCATGGAACCTCTAAATCAGTTCAGATCATACAAGTGTGATTGAAATTAGCACTGGTGCAAAGGATTTCTACAGGATTCTCTTTGTTCCAATTTTCTTTCTTTTCCCCCATGTATGTCTGTGTACCTGTGTACACGTTCATTCACTTCAGTCCTGTTCGACTCTTTGGGACCCTATGGACTGTAACCTGCCAGGCTCTTCTGTCCATAGGATTCTCCAGGCAAGAATACTGGAGTGGGTTGACACGCCCTCCTCCAGGGGATCTCCCTAACCCAGGGAGGGAACCCACGTCTCCTGTGTCTTCTGCATTGCAAGCGGATTCTTTATCACTGAGCTACTGGGAAGCACCCATATATGTCTAAACTACCCTAAACTCCAATTCCACTACTAATTTTTTTTCTCAAGTAGAAAAGGGCATGTGGGGAAACACCAACATAAATAATAGCTAGTATCCCTTGCTCTAGCTTTTATTGTTCAGTCGCGAAGTCCTGTCCAACTCTTTGTGACCCATCAACTGCAGCTCAGCCAGGCCTCCCTATCCTTCACTGTCTCCCAGATTGCTCAGATTCAAGTCCACTGAGTCAGTGGTGCTATCTAACCATCTCATCCTCTATTCTAGCTTTATTTGGGAAAACTGGCTATATCCCTAAAAATAGTTTCTTTATAAAAATGTTAGGCAAATGTCATAAAAGTATGAGATTTAAGGATGAATATCTGAAAAGAATAAAAGCAAAAATACAGATAATACAATAAACTTTCCTTACTTTCTTAAGGTACCTAAATTATGTTTGATGTTCAAAGCAAAAAGTGTAACACTGTCTCTTGTAGACTTTAATATATGTATGACAGAATACGTATGTAGAGGAAATATTTAAAACAATTATATTACTAACAGAAGTGGATAACAGGATTAAAGAAAGGTTTCTACACTTCGCTCAGGTGAAAACCAGACACCAGTTGATCTTTGGGGTGACAGAATAGTTCTGTATCTCTATGGCAGCGGTGATAACAGGAATTTATACATGTGATAAAATGGCATAGAATTATACACGCACATTGCACCACTGTCAATTTTCTAGTTTATGTTGTATCATAGTTACACAAGATATAAACCATTGGGGAAAATGGATGAAGAAAACATGGTCCCTTTTGACTTTGTAACTTCCCAGAAATCTATAATTATTTCAAAATAAAATTTTTATTGTAATATGTTTAAGAAACAATGTTTTCATTCTGATACACACAAAATGTTTTCTTTCAAATTGTGTATTTGGTGTGAACTGTGCCCAAATAGCAATGTACCGCCTTTGTACATACTGCGTAGAATTAGATGCTCTTAGATTGCAAATGGTAGGTCAATATATGATTAATGTTAAAAATTCAATTGTTAATCCTTAATACTTAACTGTAATTTTTCAATTTAAAATCTTAATTTTAACAATTTATTCAAGAGAATCAAGTTAGATCTAATTTAATCATCTATTTAGAAAAATGATTTCTGAAGGAACTTCTATATTAAGCTAAAATTTGCAGAAAAATACATGCCAGCTTGGTTGCAAAGTTAGCAGCTTCTTGCCTTCAGAGATTGATGCCACACTTCCATTTCCAATTCAATGTTTTTTATATGATTTTTCAAATCACAATCACGTGAAATCAAGACCAAAATAATATATATTGACAAAATTACAACGCTAATTGTGAATAAATTTATTTTGGTCCAAAATCCATCATTTTATTGTCTATATTTTTCTCTATGTGTCAGTTGGTTTACATGGAAAATGAGTTGATAAACAGCACTGCAGCTAAAATAGCCTGTAAAATTGTTAAATCTGATTGTCACACTGAATTACAATTTTTTTCTACTTAGTCATGAGTAGTCCTTTGGTCTAATTATCCTATTTGTTTCAATAATAGGTATAGTATTTCTTTTACTTTACCTAATATAGTTCTATATTAAGCATAGAAGCTGAAGTATAGAACTACAGAGAGAAATATATAGTCAATATATTTATTTTATTAATTGATTTTCTATTGCTGTTAGGCTGACAAATAGAAATGGCTTAATATTTGTAAATTTCCAAAGATGAAACACACACAGAGTAGTAAAAAATTTGGAAAGGCTTTGTGAAACCATCTAAGCGTATCAGCTGATGCCATAACTCTTGATCAAGTAACTACAATCTTATGCCATCTTTAGTGTAAATATCTAAGAAAACAAGTGAATTAATATAAGAATGCCAATGATGTTTTATACACATAAATTATGAAAGTAATAGAATTTTACTTAGTGACGTGAAATTAGTGACACGAATAACTTACCAATAACATAAGTTATTTGGTTTTAGATATCAGTGCCAAGCATGGAACAAACAGAGCTGTTTCAGTATTCCTGTGATATATCCATATGCAGTAAGAGGCAAGCCTCTATCAAGAAGAAGTTGCCCATTATACTAGAGAGTTCCTCACTCAGTTGCATTCTGGTAATCTTTGGGAAACACAGAATCTAGTACAAGAAAGAAGTAACATCTGTCAATTAGATACCAGATAACAACTTTAAGAGGATGCTAATAATTTTCCCATCAACTACCATTTAACTACTTTTAATTAATCTTATAATTTGAGCAGAGTAATCTTTGAAAAATAAAATTATCTTTTGAGAAAGGGATTTATTATGATTCTAGAATTCAGATTTCCTGAAATAATATCAATTAACAGATATAGACAATAAAAATTAGAGTAAAATTAAGACTAGACATCTAACAATGCTCATGCATCTTGACAAAAGGAATGTAAGTGCTAAAATATAGTTTTGCTATTACTTAGGACCTAAAATGAGATGGCCTGTAATTTGCCAAGCCAGTCATACTATTGGAGAAGGCAATGGCAACCCACTCCAGTGTTCTTGCCTGGAGAATCCCATGGATAGAGGAGCCTGGTGGGCTGCAGTTCATAGGGTTGCTAAGAGTCGGACACAACTGAGCGACTTCACTTTCACTTTTCACTTTCATGCATTGGAGAAGGAAATGGCAACCCACTCCAGCATTCTTGCCTGGAGAATATCAGGGACAGAGGAGCCTGGTGGGCTGCTGTCTGTGGGGTCCCACAGAGCCGGACACAACTGAAGCAACTTAGCAGCAGCAGCAGTCACACTATACTCACTCACACAACAGTAGTTAAAAAGGTTGGTAAATCTCTTATTTGTGGCAGAAAGTTCTATGCCTCAACAACACAGATACTAGATATTTTAAGTTACTTTCATTAAAAAAAAAAAAAAAAAACTAGAATGATCAAAGAAGTTTAGGATTTTTGTATCAGATCCGAAGACGATGAAAGGTGATCTCACAAAATCTACTTCATAAGCGAAAAGTTATTAGGTCTTCAGAAATTAAGTATTATAATTGAAGTTTCAGCAACACTACCAGAGTTGAAAAGGCCCCCCATGTCATACTGAAGAGTCAGCATAAATGACTAATTCGTTGTGAGAAAGCTGGTGGGGGTTCATAGGCCAAGCTATCTAAAGCGAGGGAAACCAATCAGCTATGAGGATTATTTCATTGCACAGCTGGAGAAGTAGAACATCTAAAGGTCTGGCCATACCAAAACAATTTGGAAGAAATCTTTTCAGAGAAATTCAGTGATTTGAATCATTAACATCACTATCAACGGGGCAGTTTCTTTGAATAAAACAAGGTTTGCAATTAGACAGGTCCGTGAAAATAATGAACAATACAGATAATGTCAGATTGAGTTAAAATAACAGTCCTGTCCCTTTGAACCTCTTCAGTGACTAAGCCTTCTCATGACAGCCTCCTACATTTTTTTGGAAATAAGCAACACAAGGAAACATGATAGGCTAAGCAAAAGAAATACACGATTTTACTTTTGGTGACTAGAGATAATCCCTGGTTAACTCACGCTGCTTTTATTTTTCTAGATAGTCGTGATAAAACATATATCAATTTCTATATTTAGAAATAGAACTATCACCACCATTACCAACACAGCAGGAACATCATCTCTTCAGGGAAAAGTTTTTCTACCACTTTCCCCAGAAAAAGGTATGGAGGAGACCAAGCAGACATAAGAAACCTGAAGCTGTGCACACATGAGTGCTCACTCAGTTCAGTTCAGTCGCTCAGTCATGTCCGACTCTTTGCAACCCCATGAATCGCAGCATGCCAGGCCTCCCTGTTCATCACCAACTCCTGGAGTTCACTCAGACTCACACCCATCAAGTCAGTGATGCCATCCAGCCATCTCATCCTCTGTCGTCCCCTTCTCCTCCTGCCCCCAATCCCTCCCAGCTTCAGAGTCTTTTCCAGTGACTCAACTCTTCGCATGAGGTGGCCAAAGTACTGGAGCTTCAGCTTTAGCATCATTCCTTCCAAAGAAATCCCAGGGCTGATCTCCTTCAGAATGGACTGGGTGGATCTCCTTGCAGTCCAAGGGACTCTCAAGAGTCTTCTCCAACACCACAATTCAAAAGCATCAATTCTTTGGTGCTCAGCCTTCTTCACAGTCCAACTCTCACATCCATATGAGACTACTGGAAAAACCATAGCCTTGACTAGATGGATCTTAGTTGGCAAAGTAATGTCTCTGCTTTTGAATATGCTATCTAGGTTGGTCATAACTTTTCTTCCAANAGTCGCTCAGTCATGTCCGACTCTTTGCAACCCCATGAATCGCAGCATGCCAGGCCTCCCTGTTCATCACCAACTCCTGGAGTTCACTCAGACTCACACCCATCAAGTCAGTGATGCCATCCAGCCATCTCATCCTCTGTCGTCCCCTTCTCCTCCTGCCCCCAATCCCTCCCAGCTTCAGAGTCTTTTCCAGTGACTCAACTCTTCGCATGAGGTGGCCAAAGTACTGGAGCTTCAGCTTTAGCATCATTCCTTCCAAAGAAATCCCAGGGCTGATCTCCTTCAGAATGGACTGGGTGGATCTCCTTGCAGTCCAAGGGACTCTCAAGAGTCTTCTCCAACACCACAATTCAAAAGCATCAATTCTTTGGTGCTCAGCCTTCTTCACAGTCCAACTCTCACATCCATATGAGACTACTGGAAAAACCATAGCCTTGACTAGATGGATCTTAGTTGGCAAAGTAATGTCTCTGCTTTTGAATATGCTATCTAGGTTGGTCATAACTTTTCTTCCAAGAAGTAAGCGTCTTTTAATTTCATGGCTGCAGTCCTGTCCAATTCTTTGTGACCCAGTGGACAGCAGCCCACTAGGCCCCTCTGTCCATGGGATTCTCCAGGCCTGAATACTGGAATGGGTTGCAATGCCCTCCTCCAGGGGATCTTCCTGACCCAGGGAATAAACCCACATCGCTTCTGTCTCCTGCATTGGCAAGCAGGTTCTTTATCACTTGCATCACCTGGGAAGCCCGAAGCTGTATATTAATGGAAGATAAATGTTTGATACTTGTTCCAGAGCAGGAGAAAGGGCTCCCAATGTCATGTTTACTGATTTTCCACTTTACTACTGTGGCAGAAATCCTTAGTGGCAAGTTAAAAACTGTTTGATTAACTGCTGAGCTAAACCTGAGGGAGCATACTCAGGAGTCCCTCTCTGGCAGGTTCTTCTAACCTGTCTTTCTCCTATTATGCTTGCTCACATTGGCTAATGGCAATTAGTCACACAAATTGGAGACAATGTATTTTGGATAACTTTCTCCCTCTTTCATAAAGAGAATAAATTGTTCCAGACAGAAGGAGACAACATGCACAAGCAATTCAGCTGAACTGTAACCCAGGGTGGACTTATTGCTGTCAAGGGGAAAGTTTAGGTTGATGATTCTTCTGAGCTGCCCAGCTCAGTGGTTTTTCTGTTGACAATGTCAGCTCTTTCTTAGTGTTGTAACAGAGACTTCAGCTATAGAAGGATAATGGGGATCTATTTCATAGACTCTCTTTTGGGAAAAAACCCTCTATCTCCCTAAATTTCAGCCTTAACTTTCTGCATAATTCTCCCCTTATGCTAGACTTTCTAGCTTGCCATTTGCAACACTGAAATTAAAGAAGGCTGTATAATATCTCCAAACTAATCAGTTAAAACACACAAAGGAAAATATATGAACCTGATTTTAAAAACCCACTAGCTACTTGCAGGAGAGTAAGTCTAATGATCAACTACCACAAAAAGCAATCAGGGCCTTGGAGGTCAGCTGGCTGCAAATGGCCACAAGGAAGCATTTGTGATAAATATGGATATAAAGCCGAAGACAGACAGCCCTGGGCTGCCAGGAAACATAATCCTCCCGTCAGTTAATAGCAATACAGGAAGGACATGTTCTAATCAGATTTAGCCTTAACAACTTCAAAGCACACAGTCAAGATCTTTAGCAAGCAGCCTCAACAGGAAACTCTCAGTACTCACTGCATTTCAGAAAGTAACTGAAAACCAACTCTTTAAACATAAGCACTAAACTACTTATAAACTTACTGCCATTTTTTTTTAATGGACACTTTCAACAGAAGAGAAATTTAGTTTTGTTTTTATTTTAAATAGGTATTTTTTATTGAAGTACTGTTGATTTTTACAATATATCAGTTTCAGTTGTACAACACAAAGATTTGATATTTGTATAGATTTTACTCCTTTTAAAGTTATACAAGATAATGGCTATATTCTCTGTGCTGTACAATATATCCCTGTAACTTATTTTATTTCTATTAGCTTATACCTCTTAATCTGCAATCCCTCTATTTTGCCTGTCCCCATTTCCCTCTCTGATTTGATAACTGCTAGTTTGTTCTCTATATCTGGGAGCCCTGTTCCTGTTTTGTTTTTTTTTAAATATATATATTTTTAAATTTCACATGAGTGATTAACACACAGCATTTGCCTTTGTGTCTGACTTATTTCACTAAACATAATACCCTCCATGTTGTTGCAAATGGCAAATTTAAAGTATTTTTATGACTGAGTAATATTTCATTGGGATTCCCAGTTGGCTTAATGGTCAAGAATCTTCCTACCAATGCAGGAGACTCAGGAGACATGGGTTTGCTTCCTGAGTGGAATATCCTCTGGTGGAGGAAATGGCAATTCCAGTATTCTTGCCAAGAAAATCCCATGGACAGAGGAACCTGGCAGGCTATAGTCTATAGGGTTGCAAAGATTTGGACAGAACTGAGTGATTGACCATGCACATGCAATATTCCATTACATATATATATTCCAACTCTTTTTCCACTTGTCTGTCAGACACTTAGGTTGCTTCAACATCTTTGCTATTGTCAATAATGCTGCCATGAATATTGGGGTGCATATATCTTTTGAATTAGTGTTTTCATTCTTTTTGGATATATACCCAGGAGTGGAATTACTATCAAATAAATATTTTAGATAAAATAAAAATTAAACATTTCCAAAGTGCTATAAGTACTGTTCTTCCATAATTAAATTCATAATCAGAAGGAAAATATTTATTACAAATTAAAACTTCCCATTTTGAAATAGCACCCAGGACTGTTGTTCCTAGGAGGAAATACACAATGTAATAAAATTAAAGAAAGAATAGGTGCCTGTGTCAAAGTTCACTTTTAAAGATAAAGAAAAAAGCTTCTATTTTTAATATTAATGACAAGTAAAATACAGTGAATTATAGACTATTTAATTTCCTATAATTTTGCTTCAAATGCTAGGGATTTATACTATATTTAAAGTTTGGCAATAAGAAAAACACCTAAAGAATAGCATAATTATCCACAGATCACTTTGCATGAAAAGTTACATATGTATCCTTTGACTGAAATTCTTAATTTCAAATTATATCTTAATATACTTTTATGTCTCAGTTCAGTCCAGTCGCTCAGTCATGTCCTACTCTTTGCGACCCCATGGACTGTAGACTGCCAGGCTTTTCTGTCCTTCAACTCCCAGAGCTTGCTAAAACTCACGTCCATCATGTCGGTGATATCATCCAACAATCTCTGTCATCCCTCTCTCTTCCTGCCTTCAATCTTGCCCAGCATCAGGGTCTTTTCTAATAAGCAGGTTCTTCACATCAGGTGACCAAAGTATTGGAGTTTCAGCTTCAACGTCAGTTGTCCTTCCAATTAACAACCAGGACTGATCTCCTTTAGGATGGACTGGTTGGATTTCCTTGCAGTCCAAGGGACTCTCAAGAGTCTTCTCCAACACTACAGTACAAAAGTATCAATTCTTCAGCACTCAGATTTCTTCACAGTTCAACTCTCATATCCATACATGACTACTGGAAAAAACTATAGCTTTGCCTAAATGGACCTTGTTGGCAAAGTAATATCTCTGCTTTTAAACATGCAATCTAGGTTGGTCATAGTTTTCTTCCAAGGAGCAAGTGCTTTTAATTTCATGGCTGCAGTCACCATCTGCAGTGATTTTGGAGCCCCCCAAAAATAAAGTCTGACACTGCTTCCACTGTTTCCCTATTTATTTGCCATGAAGTGATGGGATTAGATGCCATGAACTTAGTTTTCTGAATGTTGAGCTTTAAGCCAACTTTTTCACTCTCCTCTTTCACTTTCATAAAGAAACTCTTTAGTTCTTCTTCACTTTCTGCCATAGGGTGGTGTCATCTGCATGTCTGAGGTGACTGATATTTCTCCCAGAAATCTTGTTTCCAGCTTGTGCTTCCTCCAGCCCAGTGTTTCTCATGATATACTCTGCATAGAAGTTAAGTAAGCAGTGTGACAATATACAGCCTTGACATACTCCTTTCCTGATTTGGAGCCAGTCTGTTGTTCCATGTCCAGTTCTAACTGTTGCTTCTTGACCTGCATATAGGTTTCTCAAGAGGCAGGTCAGGTGGTCTGATATTCCCATCTCTTGAAGAATTTTCCAATCTGTTTTGATCCACACTGTCAAAGGCCTTGGCATAGTCAGAAAAGCCGAAATAGATGTTTTTCTAGAACTCTCTGCCTTTTCAATGATCCAGGGGATGTTGGCAATTTGATCTCTGGTTCCTCTGCCTTTTATAAATCCAGCTTGAACATATGGAAGTTCATGGTTCATGTACTGCTGAAGTCTGGCTTGGAGAATTTTAAGCATTACTTGCTAGTGTGTGAGATGAGTGCAATTGTGTGGTAGTTTGAACATGCTTTGGCATTGCCTTTTTTTGGGATTGGAATGAAAACTGACCTTTTCCAGTCCTGTGGCCACTGCTGAGTTTTCCATATTTGCTGGCATATTGAGTGCAGCACTTTCACAGCATCATCTTTTAGGATTTCAAATAGCTCACCTGGAATTCCATCGCCTCCACTAGCCTTGTTTGTAGTGACACTTCCTAAGGCTCATTTGACTTCACATTCCAGGATGTCTAGTTTTTAGGTGAGTGATCACACCATCATGGTTGTCTGGGTCATTAAGATCTTTCTTGTATAGTTCTTCTGTGTATTCTTGCCACCTATTCTTAACATCTTCCATTTGTGTTGGGTCCACCCCATTTCTGTCCTTTATTGAGCCCATCTTTTCATGAAATGTTCCCTTGGTATCTCTAATTTTCTTGAAGAGATCTCCAGTCTTTCCCAATCTATTGTTTTCCTCCATTTCTTTGCAGTGATCACTGAGGAAGATTTTCTCATCTCTCCTTGCTATTCTTTGAAACTGCATTGAAGTGGTTATATCTTTCCTTTTCTCCTCTGCTTTTTGCTTCTCATTTTCTCAGCTATTTGTAAGACCTCCTCAGACAACCTTTTTGCCTTCTAATTCATTGCATAATTTCATTTTTTAATAATAGAGTGTTTTTTGGTTTTTAACTTAACCAATGACTTTTTAAAATGTCAATCAGAATTAGTGTCTAGAGACAACAATCTATACTTACAGTTCTATCCCAGGGCCATGTCAACTCTGTCACTCTTTGTCAGAATGTTTCAAGAGAAGGGAATGGTCCAAACACCCTGAAAAACATCAAATTGACATTTTGCTAATCAGAGTAGAAAAACAAGAAATGACTAGCCTGCTTGAAGGCTTTGTAAGCACATAAGCCATCAATAGAAGTTAAACCCTAAAAATATTCTGAAGCATTCTATCAATTTGGACAAATGTATAATGATACATCCAGCTATTCACTTCCCACCACCTACCCACTGGCAGCTATCAAGCCTTTTATTATGTCAATTAGTTTTGCCTTTTCTTGGCATTTTCTTGGAATTATATAGCTGGAATCATACAATGTGTAGCCTTTGCAGATTGGCTTCTTTCATTTAGCAATATACATTTAAGTTTCTTCCACATCTTTTTAGGCTTCCCTGGTAGCTCAGCTGGTAAAGAGTCCTCCTGCAATGCAAGAGACCCTGGTTCGATCCTGGGTCATGAAGACCTCATAGAGAAGGGATAGGCTACCCACTCTAGTATTCTTGCCCGGAGAATCCCCATGAACAGAGGAGCCTGCCAAGCTACACAGTCTATGGGGTCACAAAGAACTGGACACAACTGAGCAACTAAGCACAGCACAGCATGTATTTTCATGGCTTGATAGCTCACTTCTTTTCAGTGTTGAATGATATCCAATTGTCTGGATGTACCACAGTTAATCTATTCACCTACTGGAGGACATTTTGGTTGATGCTAAGTTTTGGCAATTATGAATAAAATCTGTGAAAAATTCATGTGTATACATAAAATTATGTGGACACATAATTCTTCTCAACTCTTAAGTACCAAGGAGTACAATTGCTGGGTTATATGGTAAGAGTATGTCTAGTTTTGTAAGGATGACTTTGGCAGGTTTTGTCTTTCAAAGGAGAGGACCATTTTATCTAAGCTATAAAATTTGAGGGCATGGAGTTGTTCATAGTATTTCTTTACTACCATTTTAACATCCATGGGATCTGCAGTGATGTCCCCACTTTTATTTCTGATATTAATATATTTGCCTTCTCTTTTTTTAGCCTGGATAAGGGTTTATTGATTTTACTGATCTTTCCAAAGAGCTAGCTTTTGGTTTCAATGATTTTCTCTACTGATTTCCTGTTTTCAGTTTCATGGATTTTATTTTCAGCTCTCCTTCTGCTGCTGCTGCTGTTGCTGCTGTTGCTAAGTCACTTCAGTCGTGTCTGACTCTGTGTGACCCCATAGACGGCAGCCCACCAGGCTCCCCCATCCCTGGGATTCTTCAGGCAAGAACACTGGAGTGGGTTGCCATTTCCTTCTCCAATGCACAAAAGAGGAAAGTGAAAAGTGAAAGTGAAGTCGCTCAGTCGTGTCTGACTCTTAGTGACCCCATGGACTGCAGCCTACCAGGCTCCTCCATCCATGGGTTTTTCCAGGCAAGAGGACTGGAGTGGGGTGCCATTGCCTTCTCCATTTCAGCTCTCCTACTAGTTCCTAAATATTTCTGACACCCTACTTTTGAAGCTTTTAAAATTAGACCAAAAAACTTCCAACTCTATGTAGCCTATAAGAAAGTAATTTTAAATATAAAAATATACAGACAGATTAAATGTAAGTGGATGGGACTTTCCTTGTGGTTCAGTGGTTGAGATTTTTCCTGCCAATGCAGGGGCCATGGGTCTAATCCCTGGGCTGTGAAGATTCCACATGTTGCAGGTCAACTAAACCCATGCACCACAAACACCAAAGCCTGTGCACCCTTGAGTCCACGCTCCACAACAAAAGAAGCCGCCACAATGAGAATCCTGAGCACTGCAACTAGAGAGAAGCCTCTGCTCATCTCAACTATGGAAAGCCTGATCACAGCAGCAAACACCCAGCACACTCATAAATAAGTAAACATTGAATTAAAAACAATTTGGAAGAGTGGCTGAAGTAAGATATAGCACGTTAACACTAATTAAAAGAAAGCAGGAGTAGCCACATTAATTTCCAGCATTGTAGACTTTGGAGCAAGTTATTATGGATAAAGAAGGGTATTACATAATGATAAAGAGGTCAGTCCTCCAAGAACACATAACTATGCTTAACACGTGTGTACCTATCAATAGTATCAACCTATGTGAGGCACAAACATAGAGGCTACAGAACTTCAAAGGAAAAACAGATGAATCCACTGTCCTAGTTGGAGACTTTAACACTCCTCTCCCAGAAATGGACAGATTCAGCAGGCAGAAAATGAGTTAATGACATAGCTAAACTTAACATTTCCAATCAAGTAGGTATAATGGATTTGTACACGACTTTTATTCTAATGAATGTTTTTCTCAAGCCTACATGAAACATTCACCCAAATAAACCACATTCTGGCCTGCCAAATACACTTTTGCAGATTTAAAAAATAGAAACCCTACAATGTCTGCTTCCAGACAACCATGAATTTAAACTAGAAATCAAAGAAAGATAACTGGAAATTGCCCAAATAAGTGGAGATTAAACACACACTTCTAAACAGCACATGAGCCAAAGAGGAAATCTCAAGATAAATTTTAAAATATTTTGAGCTAAATGAGAACATAACTGATAATTTATGGGATACTGAGAAAGGAGTGCTTAGAGAAAGTTTGATAGCATTAGTACTCTAGAAAAGATGATATAAAGATCATCATATATTTCCACCTTATTATGTGTGAATTGCTCAGTCGTGTTCAACTCTTGCAACGCTATAGACTGTAGCCCACCAGCCTCCTCTGTCCATGCAGTTCTCCAGATAAGAAGACTGGATCAGGTTGCCATGCCCTCCTCCAGATGATCTTCCCAATCCAGGAATCAAACCTGTCTCATATCTCCTGCATTGGCAGGTGGGTTCTTTACCACTAGCACCACCTGGGAAGCCCAATTTCCACTTTAGGAATGTAAAGAAAGAGCAACTTAAGCCTAAAGTGGAGAGGTTTTTTCCTTTAATATTTCATTTTTTTTAATTAATTTTTTATTGAAGGATACTTGCTTTGCAGAATTTTGCTGTTTTCTGTCAAACCCCAACATGAATCAGCCATAGCTATACATATAGCCCTTCCCTTCTGAACCTCCCTCCCTACCCCACCCATCTAGGTTGGTACAGATCCCCTGTTTGAGTTTCCTGAGTCATACAGCACGTTCCCCTTGGCTATCTACTTTACATATGGTAATGTAAGTTTCTCTGTCACTCTTTCCATACACCTCACCCTCTCCTCCCCTCTCCAGAGTGAAGTGAGTCAGAAAGAGAAAGATAAATACCATATTCTAACACATATTATGGAATCTAGAAAAATGGTACTGAAGAATTTATTTACAGGGCAACAATGGAGAAACAGACATAGAGAATATTTAAGTTTTTGAAGGTTTACAATAAGATGAGAAATTACTAAAATTTTACCTCCATATTCTTAAAGAACAGTTAGAATAAGAATTTCTATTTAAATAGGACATGTGAAAGTCTATTTTAAACATAAATATATCTCTATTATTTTCATAAGTGACTAATGTATAAAATCTACATCTCAAATGTTTATTTCTGTGCAATAAAATCTGAAGTAGCTTTAAGTTTATGTAGTCTTTTTTACATCTTGAATAGATCATAAACATATTCCTTGAGAATATAAAAAATGAGAATTTGTTTAAGTACCTTGTTTCTGGCAACAAGAATAAAAAAATCCAAATTAGTTTGACTCATTTAAGCAACCTGATTTCAAAAGTATCAAAAAAGTATGTAGGAGGTGGTCCGAAGATGGTGGAGGAATAGGACGGGGAGACCACTTTCTCCCTCACAAATTCATCAAAAGAACATTTCAACGCTGAGTAAATTTCATAAAACAACTTCTGAGTGCTGCCAGAGGACAACAGGCACCCAGAAAAGCAGATCAGTGTCTTCAAAAGCAGATAGGAAAAAATATAAAAGACGAAAAAAGAGACAAAAGAGGTAGGGAGGGAGCTCCGTCCCGGGAAGGGAGTCTTAAAAAGAGACAAGTTTCCAAACACCAGGAAACACTCTCACTGCCGAGTCTGTGGTGAGCCTTAGAAGCACAGAGGGCAACATAACAGGGAGGAAAAATAAATAAGTAATTAAAACCAACAGATTACGAGCCCAACAGTAACTCCCCCAGTGGAGAAGCAGTGCAGATGCCTGCATCCGCCACTAGCAAGTAGATTTGGAGTCTTATAGGAGTCTCAGAAGAAGAAGACAAAAAGAAAAACCATGAGAAAATACTTGAGGAGATAATACTTGAAAATTTTTATCACTCAAGTCCGAGAAGGAAAGGAAATAATCACTCAAGTCCGAGAAATCCAGAGAGTCCCAAACAGGATAAGCCCAAGGCGAAACACCCCAAGACACATATCAATCAAATTAACAAAGATCAAACACAAAGAACAAATATTAAAAGCAGCAAGGGAAAAACAACAAATAACACACAAGGGGATTCCCATAAGAATAACAGCTGATCTTTCAATAGAAACTCTTCAGGCCAGGAGGGAATGGCAAGACATACTTAAAGTGATGAAAGAAAATAACCTACAGCCCAGATTACTGTACCCAGCAAGGATCTCATTCAAATATGAAGGGGAAATCAAAAGCTTTACAGACAAGCAAAAGCTGAGAGAATTCAGCACCACCAAACCAGCTCTCCAACAAATGCTAAAGGATATTTTCTAGTCAAGAAACACAAAAATGGCATATAAACCTGTGAACCCCCAAAAATAAAGTAAATGGCAATGGGATCATACTTATCAATAATTACCTTAAACATAAATGGGTTGAGTGCCCCAACCAAAAGACAAAGACTGGCTGAATGGATACAAAAACAAGACCCCTATATATTTTGTCTACAAGAGACCCACCTCAAAATAAGGGATACATACAGACTGAAAGTGAAGGGCTGGAAAAAGATATTCCATGCAAATTGAGACCAAAAGAAAGCAGAAGCAGCAATACTCAGATAAAATAGACTTTAAAACAAAGGCTGTGAAAAGAGACAAAGAAGGCCACTACATAATCAAAGGACCAATCCAAGAATATATAACAATTATAAATATATATGCACCCAACATATGAGCACAACAATATGTAAGACAAATGCTAACAAGTATGAAAGGGGAAATTAACAATAACACAATAATAGTGGGAGACTTTAATGCCCCACTCACACCTATGGACAGATCAACTAAACAGAAAATTTAACAAAGAAACACAAACTTTAAATGATACAATAGACCAGTTAGACCTAATTGATATCTATAGGACATTTCCCCCCAAAACAATGAATTTCACCTTTTTCTCAATTGCTCACCGAACCTTCTCCAGGATAGATCACATCCTGGGTCATAAATCTAGCCTTGATAAGTTCAAAAAAACGGAAATCATTCCAAGCATCTTTTCTGACCATGATGCATTAAGATTAGATCTCAATTACAAGAGAAAAACTATCAAAAATTCCAACATATGGAGGCAGAACAACACACTTCTGAATAACCAACAAATCACAGAAGAAATCAAAAAAGAAATCAAAATATGCATAGAAACGAATGAAAATGAAAATACAACCCAAAACCTGTGGGACACTATAAAAGCAGTGCTGAGGGGAAAGTTCATAGCAATACAGGCATACCTCAAGAAACAAGAAAAAAGTTAAATAAATAACCTA